>LR736859.1:13735669-14075676 GCA_902654985.2 Oryctes borbonicus | reverse complement strand
TCCCGAATTGCGCAGCACCGTAATGTTAGCTTCCATTAATCCAGAATGCGATTTGTTTACAAGGTTCTCTTCTTTTTCTAAGCTGCAACGAGTCACTGCGTGGATATTACGATTTGCCAGCAATTGCCGCAGAAAACGGATTAACTGTCAACGCGGTCCATTAACGACAACAGAGCTAGGGCAATCTTTGACATCTCTCATAAGGGTTGCCCAAACACAGGCTTTCGCCGCAGACATTAAAAAGCTAAAATCCAACCCTCCACAGGAATGCAACACCACCTTGCTAGCACTCAAACCCTTTCTTGACAGCAATAGCCTACTAAGGGTTGGGGGGCGCATAAGTAACTCTCATTTCCCATTTGATAAAAAGTATCCCATTATATTACCTAAGAAGCACTTGCTTACGAATATGATTATAATATACGAGCACAAGCGACTTCTGCACTGCGGTGCACAAACTGTACTGTCGTCCCTAAGGGAGCGGTTTTGGCCAATATCTGCGCGTAGCTCAATTAAAGGATTAATTCGTAATTGTATAATTTGTTTTAAAGCAGAGCCACCGCAGAGTCAATACTTAATGGGGGATTTGCCAAATGTGCGAACAACGCTTATGAGTGTTTTTCAGAATTGCGGAGTTGATTACGCTGGACCGTTTATTCTGAAAAACAAGAAGGCGCGAGGATATCAAACAAACAAGGCATACATTTGCTTATTCATTTGTATGAGTACAAAGGCGGTGCACCTCGAATTAGTTAGTTCTCTTAGCACTGAGGCCTTTCTAGCCTCATTGCGACGGTTCATTTCGCGACGCGGAAAACCCTCTAACATGTATTCAGATAATGGTACAAATTTTGTGGGCGCTGAAAGGGAATTGCGTGAATTGTTGCAATTGGCAAGGTCTGATACCGTTCATGGATTTATCACTGAAGAAGGAATTACTTGGCATTTTTCACCTCCTCGAGCTCCTCATTTTGGAGGACTCTGGGAAGCGGGAATTAAATCCACTAAAGGTCATTTAAAACGTATATTACGCGAGAAACCTTTGATTTTTGAGGATTTTTGTACCGTGTTAACGCAGATAGAGGCAGTATTGAACTCCCGTCCTGTTTCACCCATGTCCGAGGATCCAAACGACCTCAACCCTTTAACTCCGGGGCACTTCCTAATTGGGCGTCCGTTGACAGCGTTACCGGAGCCAAACCTTTTGTCCTTAAACGAAGGACGGCTATCTCACTACCAAAGAATGCAAACGCTTGTACAGCATTATTGGAGGAGATGGAGCAGAGAATACGTGGGAGAACTCCAGACCAGGTGCCGCTGGAAGCGCAACAACCAGGTATTATTGGCTATAGGATCCATGGTCATAATCCGCGACGATAATCTGCCGCCTTGCCACTGGAAGTTGGGCCGAATCCTGCAGCTCCACCCCGGGAACGATGGCATAGTGCGAGTGGTTACTGTAAAAACTAGGTTTAATACGATAAAACGCCCTGTATTGAAAATATGTGTGCTGCCAATTCAGAGCATGTAATATAATGTGCATGGCATTTAGTAATTAAGCTTCTTTACATTTTATTTATTTAGTTATCTTTTGTATGATTATTAGTTTTTATGATATTGAAAGGCACTCCATACCATTTCAAGGGGGCGGTATGTTCGGGTTATTTTGTACTGTGTATTATTGTATTAGATTAGGTAAATACATTATTTGCGTTTGGTTGCTAATACCCGCTTAAGTCTAAGCTTAATCTCTAATTTTCCGGCCTTTATGGCAGATCGTCATAAAACTATTAGGTTAGAGGATAAATTGTAAACCGAAATTAGTTGAACTGTTTGAGGATATGAATAAAACTAAATTATTTTATTTAGTCTGGAATTTCCAAAGGCTCTTCAGGTAATTTCGGTGACGAATGAACATGCCCGTATTTCATCAATACTATTATAATGGTTAGTAGTGGGGACACTTACATATAAGGGTTAGATTAGGTTGTCTTAACAGTCCTCTCTACAAATAAAAACACAAACAAATGTAATCAGATGTTATCCTAGCTACGTATAATCTCAAAAGTGTAAAAACTCCAGCGCACAATACAAAACAACTTATCAATCCAAAAATAATTTAACAAAATATTTAATGTATTAATAATTTTAATAAATTAATAATTTATAAATTTAATATATGATACGCTTGAATTTGTTTTTGAATGTCTATTATTTATTTTCATTTACTTTGTTTATATACAGTTGGAAATTTGCAAGGCGAAGCATGTTGGTGACCTTTGCCTCAAAATTGCACTAGCTTACTTTTGTGTCTCTTTCTTACGCATTATAGTAAGAACATTATTTTTCTTAAAAGAATCCAATCAACAACAATTATTGAGTAAATTGAAATATCATTATCGTAAAACGTAATTATATTGCTTTATACTGTGTGCACATAAAGGTTGGAATAAATTCCATAAAATTTCATCGTATTTAGCTAGAGAGTTACTTCAACTTTTATTTTTTATTGCCGTTTCTGTTTGGCTCATCTTACACAGGGTGGTATGTGTATACATTTCTAAATAAGAACCTCTATTTTCTATTAGGTTCTTGAAATCTACTCGAAATTGCAAATACATACATATAATAATGCATACCTTACATCTAGATTCCAGTTACTTAACTAAAGTAACAATTCAACAATATAAACAAGAAGTTATTTTTGCTTATTTGCTGGGTAACTAATTACTGGCCGGAAATACGTTAATAATGTTTGGCACGTTAAAAATCTGGACCAGAAGTTGGAACACCTAAAAATTTGACAAAATGCTAGTAGGATTGATGCATGATCACTGTTGTCAATGCCTACAAGTGCGAGATGTATTCCGCAAACTGACTTCATCTAATAATACAATAACAGTACCAAAAGTAATATACGTCAAAGTAAAATTCCAGCATTTTTAAAGAGAAAGAACGAATTGAAATATTAATGATGTTTGGCTATGGTAACAGAATTCGGGCGCAAGCGGAGAGGTGCCATTTATTTAACAATAAGCATCCAAAAGTTTTGGACATGTCAGAGGTAACTTTACAGGAGATCAATCCGGAATTGTACAAAGTGTCCAATGAAGTGTTTCATTGTCTGTACAGGACGGTAAACACAAAGCAAGTGAAAATATAGCAGCGAAAAACCGAATTTACGAAAGTGCTGTTCTTAAATACTTAAGAAAAAACAGGAGAGGGGTAAAATGATGTATGACCGAGAACCCGGTTACGCATCGATCTCATCTAAATTTGTGCTGAGGAAAAAAGCTTGAAAAAAGTTGCCTTTTTTATATGTCGGCTATCAATTAGTTAATTTTAATGTGTACAACTTAAATTTTGTTTATCAATTCATTAGTTAGTAATAGAACCCGCTTCTGCAGCTCAGGCAATGGCCTTTATTAAAGTCGCAGTAGACAAATTTCACAGTTTGCTTGGGGAAGTGCAATTTTACGCCTGATAGAACTGTGACGAGACTGGCATTTCAAGCGTCTCCAAAACAATATCTAAAATCATATCAGAGAAAAGAAGAAAGCAAGTAGCAGTATATGTTGTTGTAGACTGTAGACGATGTTTTCTTTTAAAGCAGTTAAATTTCCGGGTTGAAACCGCGTCGTAATAAGTCGTAATAAGAATGCCGACGTTTCGTTCTCAATTGCATGGGGCTTCTTTTGGGCTGCTGCATGTTGTCTCGCTGATGTACGAAGAATGACCGTGGTCAGTCATTAGTTATCCGGAGCTGTATCAATTTTCTTCCAGTTCCATCATCTCCCGATGAACTTTCGGTACTATCAAAAGGTTTTAATTTCGCCCCAACGCCCAAAAATATCCCCCAGAAGACGTGAACACTGGAGTAGAAAATGCCCTTGTTAAACTACCTCAGACCGTAGCTAACCCCATCAGGTCTAGCACCGTTTCCAACTTACAGCAATCCAGACCACCTAAGCCAAATTTATCCAGGTCCGGACTCTCTGCCTTGTAATCCCTTAAATCGAACCCGGACACCGTCACATTAAGCTGAGAAAGGTAATGCCACAGAGGTTCTCAATTCCATAGATTACCACGGTAACATTCTCACCCTACTATAGGATACCGCCTATCGCCCCTTACCTCGTGACCCAACCTCACGCATCCAAAGGGAAAATAACAGCCATTATCAAACGCTCTTCCATCCCTGAAGACACCCAAAAGAGCGTCATTCCTAGAGACTCTAAACCACCCAAATTCTATTGTTTGCCTAAAATCCACAAACCCAATGTCCCCCTCCGCTCCATTGTCAGTGCCATCGACAGTCCGACTTAAAAATTGGCTAAACACCTGACCGAACTACTAAAACCCTACGCCGGTGGCACAGATTCCTTTATTCTAAATTCAGCTCAATTTGTGGAACACATACAAGGTCTCACCCTCAACACATTCTGATCAGTTTCGATGTAGAATCCCTGTTCACAAAAGTTTCCATTCCTGACACCGTCCAAATTATCACCGATATTTTATCAGCCCACGACAAGCCCACCGAGATAGCCCAATTAGTAAACGCACGTCTAACCTACACCTATTCCGTGGTACACCTATTCCGTGGTAAGTTTAATGAACAAATTTCTGGAGCTGCCATGGATTTCCCTTTATACCCGGTCGTCGCTTGAATAACAAGTCATCGCATCCTACCACCAAAACCCGAAATGTTGCCACATGAACGGGAATCCCTACTCGAGTTCATAACCGTTGGAGGTAAACCCATAGAGGTTGAATCAATGATGATGGTGATAAGTATCACCATTCATAGCGAATGTACCATATTAACGTATATCTTTCCTTTTTAGGAGCACGGTAAAGAAAGGAGTTCAGGACGAAGACTCCGAGGCCAAACACCAAGGACAGAAGACCCCAGGAAGATGATTGAACTGGTAGAAGATGGACACAGCTCTGGACAACTAACTTCTGACCATTGTTCGTACAGCAGCGAGACAACATGCAGCAGCCCAGAAGAAGCACTATGCAATTGAGAGCGAAACGTCGGCATTTTTATACAGTTACTTCTTTAAAAGCAAGTAGGAGCTTTGTCTTCGACTGAATAAGGACAAACTGTTACGGTAGAAATATGTTTCAATGCGTTGTTGATGATATTTGCTCGTCAAAGAATGAAAGCAGAATTACTAGACCAGGTTCCTCCATGTACGATAGCAAAGTGTAGTTCTTGTGTCTGGATGATTACTGAAGCATTCCTGAACTGGTTTAAGCAGTTCATTTGCTTTACACGGGCTTCGCTTGACAATCAGGTTTTACTGCTTTTAAATAGGCACGTCGCCCATACCCAAAATATAGGATTGATTGTACTTACACCCAGAAATCGTGTCAATTGAAATTTTCGGTGAAGCTTACATTTGAGCAGGAACAATGTGAGCAACAATTCAATCAGAATGATTTTGCTGAGTCTGATTTTATTACTGCAGCAACAACAGACATACTAATTGTTAAAGAACTCTTAATGGATGAGCGCAGTGTCTACCTAATCCTCAACCCACCGTTGCTGAAATCATACCACCTAGACAAGAGACTTTTACCCCAGAACCTCAACCTGAATGCTCATGGTGTAGATGAAAAACATATATTTAAAGTCTTCCGAAGGTTGGGTAGCCTCCCAATTAAGTGGAAGTTGGGCTCACACTGCTTGCCAGATAATGGCGACAAAATACACATCTGCCTGCTTGGCGAAACTAAGTAGAGCAGCCCTATCTTGCCCCATTTTGTGCATCCCATACGCCACGGTAGGGCCAAGATGGTTTTTTTCATACAGTTTTAAAAAACCATAAAAATGTTTAATTTCTTAGTACGTTTAGATATAAAGAATGTGCCAAATTTTAGTTTAATAATGAATCCAAGACATGCGATTGTTATAAATGAAGATAAATAAACATATTGATGTTTAATTTTTAATTTCCCTTAACGTCCCCATCTTGTCCGCCGTTCCCCTACATCTTTACAGCGACCTTGATGGAAGAATGCAGTTCTATGAAATTCTCGCGCAGTGGCGTAACCCTGGGATGAGAGCAATTCGAAGAGAACAGAGAGTAAGACACAATCCACATTACCGCGTGGATAAATGTTTCATATATGCAGTAAGCTCAATTGTGATTTTTTTTATTTTTAACTTTTGCAGGTAAACTGAAAAACGGAAACAACAATAAAACAAAACACAATATGCAATTAACAAACTGGTCGGATATATGTTTGTTTCGTTTATTTAAAGAAACTATTATTTTAATTAGCAGCCCAGTAATACACCTTAAGCTTAAAATAAAAGTGTTATTACATAGAGTAACATTTGAAAAATAAATTATATATATATATGTATGGTACATATACTTTTAATAAGAAGCTACATTCATTAAATTTAGTACTTCCCCTTTAACCCGCAGCAGATCATTTGTAACGTTCCAGTATTATGCTTGCTAATTTTTGCCAATATTTGTTTCAGTACCTTTACTGATACTCTGTATAATATAATTAAATATATAATAAATAAAAATATAATTTTCTATGCAACCAACATATTTTCATTCTTCCTGATGTTCCTATGGTAAAAAATATTTAATCAATTTTCCAATACCTGACTATGTTGTAGTTATTATTATCGATTTTCACTATTTGCATAAAATGTTAATCTTTTTCCGCAGCTAAAATGTTTCCTCTCCCCTATTTCAGTTAAAGATTTCTCCGTTTTGGAGTTTTGGCTATTCACCGGTGAAAAATATCTCCGCGTCCTTATCGATGTTAAAATCTTAATTATTTTTCGTTATTAATTTTTTACCCCGAGGAGTAGAACTTAGCTGGTTGATTGTTACAATGTTTCACTCACACTGAGACATACCTAGTTGCACATTGGAATTTATGAACAGTTTCAACCCCAGTTTGGCGCTAAAATTCCATCACAATATAAAATATTATTGTTCCAATCTCTTTCATCCTTTCTCACAATATAGGAGTTTTTTATTTCTATCAGCGTTGTGCTCTCTTAGAAAGAAAATGGAATTTTGTGTCAACCAGGTAATTACTTTTGTCATAATTAATCTGTATTTAATTGAAGGAAGATACCAGAAAGATAGATGGAGGAAGATAGCGGCAACTTGACCAGAAATGGTAGTTCATTATACAAATGTATTCATAAGTTTTTGTTCTTACTTTGAACAGTTCAAGAACAATAAAAAGCAAATGGCGACCTACTTAACCCTTTTCTCGCTGTATTAATATTTTACTCTCGAAATAACACGTACACATGCATTTCGCCTCTTTAGATTCTAGATACCTAGTGCCCAATGAAATACAAACTTTATTCCTAAACCCTCCCCGCACTATAGAACTTACCAGGCAGGTACTCAAAAAAAGAAAACGCCAAATGGATAACGGTATTACAGTTAACAACTGAATAGTGTTATTTTAACTCTGTCTATGTAAATTTCTAACTATAAAGTAATAGCAGATTTACTAACTACACAAATTATAAAATGTTCACCGTTATAGATACAAAATTATATTCTTTAAGATGTTAAGATGATTTTAATTCTTTAGACATAAACTAAGAGGAATCTTTTCATTGTTTGGGATATTGAAAAAGCAACTACTTGCTAGTTAGTTGCAACGGTGTTATTTTACATGAAATAGGTGACGGTTTTATTTTCACACAGTATTCTTTTACTCCGAGAAACTTTTGTCTATGTAGTGAATATACTTTCATTTTCAACACTACTTAAAAGCAAATAAGGTGAAAGGTACTTTTACTAACTTTTAAATCACAAGCCTGCATCGCCTTTTATGAACGTTGAAAACTACATCAACTTAATAGCAGTTTTTTTATGTTAACCAGTTATGGTCCGCTACACCTATTATTTATTAAATACAACATACTAATAACGCGTCCATTATGACACATGAAATAAATTTGGCATCTAATACGATACAGTTCAAAATGATGATCAGTAGATTATTATAAGGATGGTGCAAGTTATGAGCCGGTGCGATTTAAGCTAATTTCCTTTATTGAATTCGCAAAGGTAAAATTGTTTTGATAGTTGTTGAAAGTGATTAAGTATATTTACTTGTGGAACCATGGACAAAAGAACAGTATCGGTAGGTGACTCAGGAGTTTTTTTTTAAGGAGAAAACGATTGTAGAAATCAAAGTGTCGTTGTGTACAGTACAAGAACCATGTACCTTCGATGACTGGTTAAATGAACTTAAGCTCCGTCTTTGATGAAAAGCGTCCAAGTCATCCCGTTGAGGTGACCATGGACGATGTGATCAATAATATCGTGTTAGCAGAATGCGTGCAAAACATCCTTCCTGGTTACGATTGATCAAAAACGGAATCGCATGGCAACTTCAAGGCAATGTTTGGACAATTTAAGCACAATACAAATGAGATTCTGCGGCCTTATATGACTGTAGATGAGACATAGATATATCACTACATGCCACAAACCAAAGGCAAGTCGGCAAAATGGGTTTTTCCCGGCAAATGTGTACCAAAGAAAGCAAAGACGATTCCATTGGCCGAAAAAGTTATGACCACGATTTTTTAGGATTTGCAAGACATAATCTTAATTTATTATTAAATATGGAGATGGTAAACACAATCATGGGACAGCACTATGCTGATTTATTGCACCGATTCGACGCTGAACCAAAGAGAAAAACGCGCCACCTACCGAAGAAAAAAATCTCTACCAACATGATAACGCCACGGTCCACCTATCAACAATTGCGACAGCAAAGCAAGTCCAGTTATGATTCCTCATGCACTACGTTCGCCAGATTTGTCATTCTTTTTCCATGAAAAAATGGATTGGCGAAAACGTTTACGTCAAATAAAGAGGTCATTGCCAAAGCAGATGCCTATTTTGCAGAATTTGACAAACCCTGTTATTTACATAGCTTAAAAATTTGGACTAGGTGTATAGAGATACAAGAAAATTACGTTGGGAAATAAATTTGCTAAATGCAAAGTAATCGTGTTGTCTTCTTTAACACAAATATTTATCATACCATCCTCGTAGTTAGAAAAGTCTGCTATGAGTAGAAGAAATTATTATAGACGGCCAATCATTTTAAAAGTTAAAGAGCATTCTATAAAATAAACTTAAAAGCAGTTATTTCATTTAGGCGATTGTTAAAAAGTATCTAAAAGCGATATAATTATGTTTGATATAATCAATTTTATACTTTTAGAACTAAGACATTATTTGATTTGGCTTTAATTTTAATAGTAACTGCAGTAGTAGGGACGTCAAAACAAACGAGAACTAGAATTAATTTTTGTAAAAGGTGGACATATTAACAAGTAGTATATAAAAGTATATTTAAATTTTGAAATGTTGAAAAATTATTTTAGGTCATTTCAAAGAACGCGCGAAAAATTGTCTTTGAATAAGAAGAGACCAGCTTTCCCATTTTTTACATTTCTTTAGAATCAAAACTATTAAATCTACATCATAAACAATTACTAATTGACTGTTAAAATACATTTCTGCAGCTATTAAATTTAATATTAACAACTGCATATAACATATTATTTTGCTAGTCATACCCCTAACTACGAAGTATAAATCATCAGTCGACACTTTATTGTTAAAACTCAAATAGAGATAAATAAAGGAACGTCGTTCGATAAGCGGCTCCTTTATTGTCGCGCAGTTGATTGCCTTTTGAATATGACGGATGACTACGCCGTCGAAAACGCCTCTAACTACTAACCCCCTCTGTATAGCGCACTTCATCACGTTCATTGCGCAGATTATGTCCCTAACCTGAGAAGCCTCTAACTTTAGGAATTTTTCATTAATTTATAATAAAAAGGAAGATTGAAATAATAATGAATCTCAAACATAGTTACAAAAATGGAAACATTAAAAATAGTTTTTTAAACATTAAACGCTCTTTAACATAAATCTTACAGGTGTTAATGAACACAATTTCCTACCAAATAAAAGCAATTGGAGCGATTTCAATTAAAAAAGGAAATAGAAAGTTTGGCAAAGTGAATATTTCAGAAGGCAAAAATCCCGATGATCAGTATGAAATAGAATTCATCTTATTTCACAACTTACCAAAAGAATTTGATACAGGAAAGTGGTTCCTAGAGTTTCTCATTACCATATACAATTTTGACTCACAGGTAACAATTCGCTCTAATTTCATCACCCTGTAGCTGTAGGAAAGCATTTTTATTTGTCGTTAAACAAGAGACAATTTCGTGAAGTGAAAGTGTCGCTACGAATATTTCACTTTGGTCTAAGAAAACGATTATATATACGTATGTACATTGCCGTTCAGTGAAGTTCGGTCATACAATAAAAATCTATTATATCACACTGTATACAATTCTTAATACATAAAATTAGAAAAATATTAAGCATACACTCTTTTCTAAGGGGTTAAAGCCATAAATTATTACGTAAAGTAGAAATAATATTATTAATAAAAAATACTCTAATGAAACTACCCTAGATGCGAAACTGAGTTGGAGCCATCACATTAGTAGACTACGCAATAAATTAAGCTCGGCAATATTGTATGTACAATTAGGAGAATTAAATCCGTCTCAACATTTAATGCACCAAAAACAACCTATTACGCAAACTTCCATACCACAGCTACGTATGGGATTCTAGGTTGGAGAACGTCCACAGACGCTGATCATGTCTTTCTCCTACAGAAGCGCGCTATCAGAGTGCTGTTTGATCTGCAACAGAGGGATACTTGTCGTGACTCTTTTCTGCGCATGCGCATACTTACCATCACGAGAGCATACATTCTAGCATGTGTAAAGTGCACACATAAGAACTTATCAAGTTTTAATACAGATTCAAATTTCCACAACTATCAAACTAAGAACAAGGTCGGTTTAGCGACTCCACTGCGTAGGCTTTCCGATACGCAACAATCGCTCGACTACTGGGATCCAAAATTATACAACCATCTTCCAGAAACTATAAAAAGAATAAACTTACAGAAGTTTACCGACTGTGTAAACAAACTCTTACTGAAAAATGTTTTTTACGATATCGCTGAATTCATGTCATTTACCTTTTAAAGAATACAGCGTTTTCTTTTTTTTACAATTTACTGATCCGATCTACATATTTTATTTATACAACTTGAACGTCTTGTTTGTCATTAATGTTTTTTTTTTACTTTTTTTTGTCTGTTATTTATATATAAAAACTATTCCTATTGTGGAATATGTATCGCAATATGTACTTACTATAGAGATAGATACGTATACAGTACGTTCGAGCGCCCTGTTATCAGTCGATGATACCCGATCGCGCTATGAGCTCGCCCACTATGCGCCTACCTTCTCCTTTCTATATCCGAATATTGCCGACTACTACAAGCGACCGTATAAGCAACGAACAATCGGTATATGTGTATACTCATCTGTACAATTATATCGACTGATCATGTAACATGGATTGCGCAATAAACGACTACTACTACTACTGCAAAATTAATGTGGTTTGTAATAAGCAAGTTCAAAACTTACATTGGTACATCTTTTTAATTGTTGACGTACATACAGGCTTGGATTAAAACATCTTCCAGTTTAACCGGAAATACCCTCAACTTTTTCATTTAAATGGGACACTTGTATATTTTTGCAAATTATAGTAGACCTTGTTTTTCCGGACTCGTCCGCATTGCTTTTAATACCATTGTTTGTAAAGAACGGAAAAATAAAGCGTTTTCACATTTACTCGACAAGTAAATTTATTTATTGTAAATCAATGATAAAATGAGAATCATCCTATATGAACAAAATCATCTTAAATGTTCAAACCGCTCGCCGTTTACCTCCCGACAGTATGCAGGCCTGTTAAGAAATTCCTTTTCCAAGATTTTTCTACGAAGTAATTTACATTCAACGACTATTTTTTGTCTCAACTCCTGCAAAGTAATCGTCTAACGTAAACACGTAATTTCAGATTACCTCAAAGGAAAAAATCTAATAGACTAAGGTACGGAGAACGTTTAGGCCACTCAATGAATCCTGTATGTCCATCGATTTGAAAAAGTAGCATCCAAAAAATTTCTAACTTATCTATCTTAATGGGAAGGCCCTCCATCAGTACCCATTGTATTGAAGTGCAGTAATAATTTGGTTACGAAATAGACCGAAAGACTTTCCTCAATCAAAACTCTCTTCTTTCGCAAAACTCCCCCTGTCGGTCAAAATCATCATCTGACCATTCTTCAATAAGTGTACTTTACACGGATGGTACTTTTCTCTTTTCAATATTTTCCCTGCAGAACGACGAGCTATCCCAAAGTTTAGTACCGAAGTTGTGGTAGAAGCTTGAGGTAGTTTGCTATCTTCCAGTTTTTGGCAAATTTTTAGTCTTTCCAGTCGAACTAAAACGTTTTGGTGTTTTAGTAACAACTGGACGTGTTGAAGGATTTCTTTTGGAGTGCAAGTAATTAAACTTATAAATAACTTCTTCATGAGTTATAACAACATCACCAAAACCGATCGTTATTAAACCTTCAAGTCGCTCTTTTTCATTTAATGCACCATTTTTTACCATTAAATGACTAATTAGATAGACGTGAATTAAATTAAATTGACAGTTCTTCAACAATTACCTACTAGATGGTATACGTGTATTTTATTAATAATATAAAAATTCGAGTTGCTTATGCTTATCTCCATCTATGGTGTTTAACCTATAAGCATGGAAAATAGCAATTACGCAAAATTTAGGCTTAGGATTTGTTACTTTAATCTATATTATTGCACATTTATTTATTCCAATAATACCCAAATTTAATAATTTATATTGCTGCACACATTTCAATCTGGTTGTAGATGATTCAGAGTAAGAATTTTTAATATTCAGTGAAATTCCCAGACAATTCTACCTGCTAGGGACAATAAGTCTACCCGTAATATCGGCTACAACCTGAATGTTTCGTATTGTATAAATGATGTTAGATTTATAATTATCGACAAATTTCCTTGTCATATAAAAATTAAGCATTTTACCCATAGTATAATTGTACTTATAAGGTAAATTGCATTTTGCTGCACATCATTGGTCAGCATGGAATTGTGGGCAGAACAACGCTCATTTAAATAGTATTCAAGTAGTACTGAAGAAGTATTCAAGAAGCAGTCTACAACAAGCAATGTAACAGATAGACTCTCATCGCGATTCTTTAGTTGTTAGTTTGTTAATAAGCGTATGAAGAGTTAAGTACGAAAGTGTTTCATTTCACATTATAACTAATAGTTATATGGTTCTTTCAACCTCGGAATAAAAGACGTGCCAGCGATAAATCCATCGGAACGGTCGAGACATCCAGTCGCAACATATGGGAATATGTAAAAACTAAACGACAAATGTGAAGTGCTCCATTTTTCCGTTTTTACAAATAATGGTACTAAAACCAGTATGGGTGAATCTGGAAAAACAACGTTTATTACACTACACATAAATTGAGGATATATATTTGTTAGATTCCATACTTTATCCCAACTCTGTATGTCGAAATATTAAGAAGAGAAACATCTAATTGAATACTAGTACACAATATCCTCTTGAACCTAAATTGAATTTAAAAAATAACAAAAAAAGGAGAAAATAAGCGACTTGGTCTCGCGAGGAATTCCGTTCACCCCATAATTCCCGTGCGAAAAACGTCATTTAAATCATGAGATTGTTTCACACGGGTTCATCATATTCCAATCGACAAAAGGATATAATAAATGATTACGTACTTAAACAAAAATCTGATAATACCCTTGCTGTTATAAGAAAATAATTTATTATAATTTTGGAGGACACATTTGTTGTATAATACTAAATTAACATTCTTTTAGTAGTTTAAAATATGCTTATCAGAAAAATTAGATTAATTTCCATACATGGTGAATAACGTAACTGGAGGTAATATCGGTCACACATTTTACGGCAATGATGTATACTATGATCATCAAAAGGTAATGCGCGGCCTAAGATTATTAGCATATATAAACCGTAGAACAAAATAAGGAAATATTCCAACCAAGAAAGGAGTGACTGAATGTGTGACCACTATGAATGAGGCCGTAGTATCAGCATGTGTCCACAATTACCCTCAAATTACTAATTCCGTCTAGTGTAGAGTGTGCTTTGTGTTGTAACAGAATTGTTGAGTTACTTTCTTTTTTAATGAAAATCGGGAAATGTCCGCTGTAGAAATGTATATGTATATTATCTACATAGATATATTTCCTGAAATTGAAATTCCTTCTACTATAAAAGCCTATTGCTGACATAAAAGGGTGTTACATGTCTCGCTGTGCCTTTCATCGCCACTAAAGTAATAGTACGTTTTTAATAAATAATAAAGTAAAGTACATATTAATATGTCATGAAATCCCATAGCAATTACAAAAAACATGTGTAGAATGTCGATAAGAAGAAGGTTGTCGATTTAGATATAAATGGCATGCGTTTATTTGTGATATAATTTGAAACACAATATGTCATTAACTATTAAATACACACGCATCGATCAAGCATGCTTCTCCTCCTGTTACAGTTGAATAGACCGAACTGATTTATCTTTCTCGTATTTAATATAAAACAATAAATTAATTTATTGCGCCAAGGAATAAAAGAAGTTATGTAATTTGCCAAAATTTTAACGATTCGCTGGTAATTGTGAAAAACTTCTTCAGGAGAAAGCGAAATAGCACTATAACTGTACGTGTAAACCACACCAGAGGCGAAGTTATATAAGCAAGGAGCACCATAAAAAGAAAACCATTAGCGGTAAAAACCTAGGCAAGAAAAGGGATGTACTTATAAAAGATAGGGTAGAGAGGAAAACGTCAAGTTGATTCTTTTTGTTTCTCGTTAAAATGCGATCCGGTCCAAACCCGGAATATATTAACATTGGCTGTGGAAGCCTTCGTTACCACTACGTGTTAAAGGTGAAAGGTACACTCCGCTTATTGGAATTCTTATGTAGCAAATGTCATATAATGTATTACATGTTGTGATGTATTCTAATGATTTTTTTCAATGCTAAAAAAGTACCTTATTATAATTTTCAACAATTTTGACAAAATAGATTCAATTTTATCATTAAATAATCTGAGATATTAGTTGTTTATACCAATATCAAGCAGCTAAATACCTGAATAACTATGGAAAACAGTGAGCAAACACAGAAAGGTATGAATACTGAGAAATGTGGATTACGTCAGGTACAATGATTATGAAAGATAAGCGCTAGCTATAATAAACATTACTGTTAAATTAATTTAATATTTGGAACAATAATTATTGACGCGCTTGGAATTTAAAAATGTATTCGAAAGTAATGTTGCGAAAAGCGTCCTCCTATTTTGGACACTAAATAATAACTGAACACTAACTCAACTCAAGTAAACCGGTTTTTCAGCGTACAGCCACAAGCTCAAACGATAAAAATAAACTTTATGGCGCTATTCCTTTTTTCGTGTATTTTTCTTTTTTTTTCTCTCAAAACAAAAGATTTGAAGTAAGATGATCGTTCAATAAGTCGGCGAGTTGAGGGCTTCCTGATAGAAAATTAACCACCGAATCGATTACAACCAAACAGAACCCTCTAATTCTTAGTTTAGCAGCTATGGCGCTTCAAAGTTCTTCATTCTTCAACTTTAAGGCGATGCAGCGTTGGAACGGTCAGAGCTGGAGAGTTGAACTTTTTTTGCTTTAAAGTGCTCGTCAAGATCTTTCGAACGGACCCATTCGGATGCCGAGATATAGGAGAACCGAAATTTTTAATGGGCCTAAAATAATACGGAATTTCACCAATCTAACGGTGCCAATCTATGGCCCTATAGTTGCATATTTGCAGAAAAAAATTTCAGCCCGCTATCTGTGGCTTAGATTAGAGATATGGGTGTCCAAGGATACGGAAACTGCAGAAGGCAAAATGCACCGTTGAATTGTATACCAAAAAGACGCGTCTTACAAGCGAGATGAAAAAGCATGCATTACTCGATCGGATCGCTATATCTGGTCGAAAGCTATAGCCGGTTTAAGTTTTCGAACTAAAGAAAAACGGCGTCAGAAACGGAGTTGAAATCGACATCGCTCTAGTTTTCGTCGATTTTCTCATTAACATTTCGGATCGACGAGTTGTTGGCTTTCCGATAGAATATTAACCACCGAATCGATTGCAATCAAGCAGAACCCTCTAACTCTTTTAGTTTCAATATAAAATTTCAGATCTCTAACGTCTTAGGAGATGCGGACACTTTTCCAAGGGTTTCTCCAACCCTTTGAAGCCCTCCAAAAAGTGGGATTTTGGAAGGTCCTCAAAACTTCCTCGTTCGACGTGAATCGTTGGCCGCCGAGCCATTTTTTCAAATTTGTAAATAAAAAGAAGTCATTGAAGGCCAAATCCGGTAACTACGGTGGATATTGTACTAATTCGAATTTTAATTCCATAATTTTGGCCATTAAAACTGCGCAGGTGTGCACCCGTGAATTATCTTAACGAAAAAGGATCTGTTTCTTTTTCAAATGAGGACGTTTTTTCTAGGCTTCTTCGCTCAACCGGTGCAATAACGAGGCATAATACTTTTCGGTTATTGTTTGTCCTTTTTCCAAGTAATCGGTGTAGATGATTCCACGTGCAACCTAAAAAACTGAGGCCATCACCTTGCCGTCTTCGCCTTCTTCGCAGCCCGTTCGCCTTCAAAAATCCACTGTTTTGACTGTTTCTTTGTCATCGAAGTAGTGTATCCATGTTTCATCCATTGTCATGTATCGACGGAGGAATTCGTTAGGATTGTGACGGAGAAACTCGTCAGGATTGCAACGGGAAAGCGTCGAAACATCCTCGGGGGCGACCACACGATTGCGTTTATTCTCCAGTAAGAGCGACCGCGGCACCTATCTTGCCGAGATTCTTTTACAGACAATTTTTCATACAAAATTTTAAATACTGTACCTTGCGATATGCCCGTAGCCTCAACTATTGCCCGCACTTTTATTCCTCGACCATTCAAAACCATATCGTGGATTTTGTCAATCATTTCGCGGGTAGTCACTTGCACTGGACGTCCAGAACGATGTTTATCTTTTGTGAATGTACGGCCACAAACTAATTTACCCAATTGTAATTGTAACAGTTGCTAACACAGAAGCAGATGTACCATGAACTTCATCCAACTCCGCTTTGATCTGTTTCGGTGTTAAGGCTTTTAAATATAAGTGTTTAATCACCGCTCGAAACTCACTTTTTTTCAAAACAAAAAAATAGGCGGGATGCACGAGCACGGGGAATAGCAGATTGGAGGACAAAATGCCAGGACAGAAAGAAATTAAGAGAGAGAGAGAGGGAATAAATACAGCGGAGACTAATAACAAGCTATAAAAACAAATAAAAAGAGAAAACAAAGAACAACTAGGACTAATCCACCTCATTATACAGATTTCAAAAACGCACTAAGCGTTAGCCATAATCCAAAGGATTGGACGGCTTGATGGTGATGAATATTAATCTTCAATATCGAAATATATCTGTTTTACCGCATTTAAGGACATATGTTAACATCTAATTTTAAATATTCTCGAATAGTAGATTCTTTGCTTAAATCGACAATAAAAGTGAAACTGTGAGATGGATATAACTTAGATTTTGACAGCTGTCTAGTGACTAATGATCCTTACTAGAAAACAAACCATTTTCGATTTTACGAGTGCCATATCTTAGATTTTTGAACCACCCTCGTGTGAAATTAATGGTTTGAATTATACCATGCAAGTATATAAAAATGTTCTGTTAAAAATTTAATCGTTTTTCCTATTTTTCAAATTATGTAATACTATTTGCGACGAGTATATTTACGAATGCAGATATAAGTGGTCTTTCCCCAAATATTAAGAACATGCAGAATCTACCTATCATGGAAATAATTTATTTTCAGATAAATAAATAGAACAAACAATATATCAGTTCCTCCCTTACTACGGTAACAGCCGACTGTAATCATTCCAGAGCTGTCTTATCTCCCCGCTGTGTAAACATTTTCAGTAATGGGATTGTTTTATCCAGCATTCATTGGTATTAAGTGCCTCGTGTCTCTAGCAATTTTATTAGTTTCCAGGCTAAGCAATGCGTAGTAATGCTGCCGCCTCATAAGCTGCTCCTTCTACTTGCTCACTCCTCCTTACCTAACCTCCACAATTAGACAGATACGTTAAGACTTATCGAATTTACATTTTAAGTCCCGTATATTCCATAATAATTGGTACTAAAATATTAGCAATTTATACGATAGCAAGTAATCTTCTGAAGATAGACTTGGTAGATTAAACGTTTACGTTTCGCAGTTTTTGCTATTTACATATTTCGATTGTTATAAGATATATAATTACAATGAGCAAAAATAATGTACACAATAGATATATTCCTTAGGAAAATTAAGTTTCTATAACCATACCTTTTTATAAGAATGGAACCAAGTAAATAAAACGGAAACGATGATATAGATCAAGTTTTGCATGTAAGTGTAAGTGTTTAGTAGATAATTGTTGAAGAATTATCAAGTTTATTTAATTCACATTTACTAAATTACTAATTGTACGGCTGAAAATGGTGCATTTGAATAAAAAAGAGACTACTAAAATTTTAGTGATGATCGGTTTTGACACTCCTAAAGTGTGTCATCTTTTTAATGACTTGCATCCCGAAATGAATCCTATACTTAACAAGTTCAGCTGTAATTAATAATAATATGAATTTTTTTACCCAACAGAAATACCAATAACAGAGTAAATTAAAGAAAAATGATAATACATGCAGTATACAGATACAACACGAGTTTACAGTCACTAACAAGACACGTCTTCAAAGATAATGTTAGTATTCCTACACATAATTGATACAGGTGCATACCTCAATATATCCGTTCTTGGGACGGCTGGATAAAACGTTAAAATGTATCTAGATGTAGCACGTGGAACATAAAAGCACACACGCGAGGAGAAGTACGAGGCGTCAATTCTATTATGTATTAAGTCCCGCAGAAATTTGGCACTACTAAATTCTCGTCTAGATGCCAATGAACTCATCATGTGGCGCTCAAGCAAAAGGTTTGGTAACATCCCCTTTTTGGGTAAATACCATCCCATCAGAAAGATAGGTACTTCAGAAAACGCCTATGAATGCGACCCAGTTGAATGCAGTGACAAATTCAATACGGGTACCAAATCAAATTCACATATTCCAACCTTGATAACACATATGCATGATACAACGACTTAATCATATTCACATCATTAAAGGGTCTACACGTACGCACAACGAAGCCAGCCATTCTACTTGCCTCCCCACACACATTGGAAATATGTTCCGAAAAGTTAAAATCACTCGAGAAGAGGACTTCAAGATCCTTAACCTTGCGACTTTTGTACACCAAGCTCGATGCTTCGCATTCTATAAGATGCCATGGTTGCGTGTAATATACGAGTGTGAGTAACAACACTACATTTCTCTATGTTGATTTTAAGTTCCCGCAAATCGCACCATTGAACCATTCCATCAATTTTATGTTGAAGAGCATCAACATCAAAAGCCTTACAGTAGTTTACAACTTATTGTCGTTCGCATACGCTAATACTTCACAGGAAAAATATGAAAGTAAATTATTTATAAATAATATAAATAGTGGTGGTCCCAAATTGGGTCCCTGTGACACTCCGGATTTTGCAACAAATTCACGAGACTTTAAGCAATTGTAGTACACATACCCTATGCGATTTTCCAAGTAGGATTTCATGAGGTTAAGAAAGGCAGAATTTACTCCAAAATCAGACAGCGTGTGACATGTTAGACGATGATTCACAGTATCGAAGGCCCGAGAGAGATCCGTATAAACCACATCCATCAACAACTTCAGAGACATATCGCGTGAAAGACGCCAAATTAGTAACAATTGACCGTGCAGGTACAAACCCGTGTTGATCTGGTGAGATAAAGGAGCGAGTGTTATTGTATAAGACTTTATATATTATGTGCTCAAAAACCTTGGCGAAGTTGTTTAAAATCGAGATTGGACGGTAGTTCCTAAGAAGCTGTTTTAAAACACAAAACTAAACGAGCTCGCTTCCAACGCTCTGCGAAACAACTAGCATTAATGGATAGGTTAATAAGAATCGCAAGAGGCCTCGCAAAAACATATTTTCCATCGCGTACTAAAAAGCTAGGTATTTGATCTTCCCCAGCAGTAAATTTCTCAACAAATCGCGAAATAGTGGAAATTAAATCATCCTCGGATACAAAAGGGGAACCAAAGGACGGTAGGGACATGGGGTCCTCATAATAACTCGCAAATGCGTCATCAGTATAATAACTGGGGAAAATATACGCAAATGCTTCGACAATAACCTTTGGATTAGAGTATTCATTATCATCATCATGAAGTAC
Source organism: Oryctes borbonicus (assembly GCA_902654985.2). NCBI lineage: Eukaryota > Metazoa > Arthropoda > Insecta > Coleoptera > Scarabaeidae > Oryctes > Oryctes borbonicus. The sequence continues at coordinate 14,055,186 of LR736859.1, read as the reverse complement.
ACATCGGATCCTAGATGTTCCACGCTTTTGACTCACATATCTCCAGATATCAGCGGGATTATCTCTAACATTACGTTCAACATTCCTTATATATTGCTCATGGACGTCAGCTATCTGAACCTTAACAAGAGCTCGAAGTCTCCTGTACTCACAATAAAAACTTTCGTTCAAAGTATTAAGCCATCTGCGACTATAGTATTTTCTAATCTTCAAATTACTTTTAATTTCAGGGGTAAACCATGGTGGAAATGACGATTTACTCCGAATATTCTTTGGTACAAATCTGTGAAAGATATCATAAAAAACAGAGTAAAAGTGTTCAACAGCTAAATCCACATCCACGAATGATTCCAGAAACGACCAGTCAATGATACCCAGTGCCCGATACAATGTAAAGAAATCCGCCCTCCGAAAATTATAAGATTTTCTGCATATGGAAAAGTAACAGGTTCCGTGGTAACAAAAACTTCAACGGCCTAAGACGTGCGTCTCTCTCGTGTTCTTGCTCTCTGCCGTGCTCTGCACAGAATTCAGTGCATATTGAAAAATCTGCAGTAGCAGAACACCTGCACCAACAAGGAGACCACTGCATAAGCTACAGCGACGTTAAGGTATTAGCCAGGACCAACCACTACTACCCGAGGATAATACGCGAATCCATAGAAATAATGAAGAACGCCAACAACTTCAATCGCGAAGACGGATACAAGATCAGCAACACGTGGAAATTAGCACTACGGAGTCGTCATACAACGACGCGATTCAGGGTAACGAAACGGTTATGGATCAGCGAAGCGGAACGGTTATGGATCAGCAAAGCGGAACAGAAATAGGATATATAACGAGGAGCAGAGGACAACAACAGGAGTCTTTGGAAATCTTCTGAAGAAGCTGACAGCATGGTCAGCGAAACGTTAAGTAAAATATTAACTACACGAGATCACCCGAAAGACATTTCCACAATAGCATTAGAAATAAGGACAGGAATCAAAAACAACAAATTAAAAGAAATAAGCGGAAAACAAAGCAACTGCGGGAATGTCCAAACCCTACTGAGATTTGGAAAAATGGAAGAAATAGTCAAAGAACTAGAAAAATACAATGCAGACATCACAGCAGTACAAGAGGTTAAATGGAAGAAATTTCAAAAAATTAAGAGATATTTTCATGCGGTGGATGACAGAAAAGCGGAAATAATGAAGTAGGATTTTATGTAAAAGAGAAATTGGAGAACAGCATTTTAAATATACAACCAGTGGATAGACGAATAGGAACACTAAGAATTAGAACAAAAGGCAAAAATGTTACAATAGTTAGTATATATGCACCTACGGAAGATGCATAAGAAAGTGAAAAAGATAACTTTTACAAGAATCTGAACAAAATTTGTAAAGAGATGCCGCACACAGATGAGACAATATTATTGGGACACAAATGCACAAGTGGGGAAAGAACACTATCTAAGAAGCGTGGTAGGAAATTGGAAATTAACAATAATGGGCGCAAGTTATGTCAAATTGTAGAAATATTAAACATATCATTCTTATCAACCGAATTTGAACATCCTAAAAAGCACACGGTTACGTGGAGACACCCAGGGGGGAAAACCGAAATTCAAATCGACCATATTTTAGCTACAAAGAACAACAGACACTAGAACACAGAAAGGAGCACGAGACCTGGAAAAATGAAATAGACGAGGAATACAAGCACTGGGAGTAGCAGATTGGAAGGCAAAATGCCGGGACAAAAAGAAATAGAGAGAAACAGTAAACGGAGCGAAGACAAGCTATAAAAACAAATGAAAAGAGAAAGAAAAGGAAAACGAAGATTAATCCACCTCATTATACGGACTAAGCGTTAGGCATAATCCGAAGGATTGGACGACTTGATGATGATGATGAATATTAACCAAAAAATAATGCTAAGATAGCTTAGTTTCCTCATGGTATTAATGGAATAATTCACGGCAAACGCAATAAAAGGAGAGAGAGAAAAATACACTAACACACGGACATGTTTCTGCTTACCCGGCGTCATCAGCGTGGTTTCGAGAGTACTTTTCATATCTCTACCTTCTATCGCGGTTTGCCTCACAGTTAATACCACAACTTCCAAAAGGACAAACTCGACATTTCTTGACGCCCTCTAGTGCCAAAGAAACGCATGCCTGCCGTTCAGGAAGCAGCGACATAAACCGGGTACTGTTCCCCAAACCATCCCTCGAGCAGTTCACATGACTGCCAAACACGAGATGGCGGCGCTGGTAGCGCTTTGGGAAACCGCACATGTGAATATTCCGATAGGCTTACCATGATGTACATAAATAGAACACATCAGGAGGAAGCTAAGCTGCTGATGTGTTCTATTTATATACATCATGGTAAGCCTGTCGGAATATTCACATGTGCGGTTTCCGTGTGTTAGTGTATTTTTCTCTCTCTCCTTTTATTGCGTTTGCCGTGAATTATTCCATTAATACCATGAGGAAGCTAAGCTATCTTAGCATTATTTTTTGGTTACTGTTTCTAGGCATTTTCTGATGTGTTCTATGATGAATATTACTCTTCAACAATTAAATATATTTGTTTTATCACATTTAAGGACATATGTTATCTATGTTTCTAATTTTAAATATTCTCAAATAGCAGGATCCAATATGTTTTTCTTGAATTTGTTTTGTGATCGAATGAAGGATATAAATAGATGTGAAGTGAATGACATACTGATCATAAATGGATTGGGTAGTATATAAAACTTTGTTATATAAAAACAAATGTAAATTTACTTCGACCTGAGTTTTCGTAGTACTGATTTTATTGCGTTATAATTCATCTCGAACTTGTAGTAACTTGGTAGTGCATCAGGATGCAATTTGTTAATTATTTCTCCTAGTTTATTATGTTTACGATAAAGCAAAGCTAAATCTTACATTTTAACTACCAAAAACTAACATTGTTCCATTAAAACAGAGTAAGACATTCTGTTTTGTATCAAGCAGGCTGTCTAAAAATTAGTGATGTGTCAGAGAAGCTTTAAAGTTGTGAATTTTTCGAGTATTTTTGTGCTTAGAATCAAATTCTACACCGATTAGTAATTCTTTCAAATCGCCGAACAATACTTTACCTGATAAACTATAATAAATAATTGTTGTCAGTAAATATTATTATCATTATTTGTTAGATGTTTAGTATTCAGAGAAGTGCATATCATTGCGTAATTTATAAGCCAAATAATGAAAAATATTGAAGGAGTTTATTCTAATCTGGATATCTTAATTTATTTTATACTCATGGTGAATGTCAAAAAAATACTACAATGAATGATACTCTCATGTGAGAAGGAAGCGTTCAGAGAATTAAACTCAACCGCGCCAATGCAAAGTACAAGTGACGCAATAACACGTCAAATAATAAAGTGCTGGAGGAAAATTGTTTATTTTATTGTTTATTTTTATGTTGTCTTTTAAATTTTGTGCAGACATAATTACTGATGTAAGGAAGTTCAGAAAACTTGAAACACTTCTTTTAACAATTGATAGTGTAAAAATCAAGTAAAAACTGTAATAAACCTGTTTCTTAGAATGAAGAAAATAAGATGAAGCGTATTTCGAAGGATATCCTCGTAGTTGAATACCTGCTGCTTTCGAAAAGTTCGACATTTCAAAAATATCTGTCCAAAGAATTTTGAACTTAGATGGTGCATCCGCCCAGTACATCAGCAGCTAATAGATTATTTTAATGATGGATAGATCAGTCCTAATCGACCCTGGAGGTGGCCTTCGAAACCTTAAAGTGCGAAGAAGTACAAATGACGGTATAAAACGTCTAATAATAAAATTATTATTAGAATTAATTCAAGAACGTACACATAGGGTGTTTGATTTAAAAAAACAAAGTTCCTGGCGACTTCCATTTAACCGGTAGTGTAAGAAACCTGGAAATATTTTAGAAAGAAAGTAAGTACCAAATTATCGAAAACCACAAATTTTTATGTTCTAATGCAAAAGGATACTTTACCTTTCATGTTTTCCTTTTTAAAAAAATTGTAAACATTAAAGATTATCTCCCGTGACTGCCCTAAAAGAATTTACCGTTTCTTCATTGGAACATCCAATCCGGGGCAGCACTTCCTGTAGTCGAAGGTGAAATGGACATATTAATCTAAAAATAACGGAATATATGTTACACGTAAATTACCTAGTAATTGCTCTATATCTTGCACAGTATAGCCGCAATATACGTACATCACACATTCGCACATGAAATACTACATTCCCTTAAAAAAACGAAATTACTCTACATCTTGCTCTATTTACTATCTTATTAAGCAAGTTTTCTATCTAAAATTATTTGCATCCGCAACAAGCAAAAATTGAAAATTATTTTGTTTGAAACCCGATACAAGAAACTCCAAAAATGAAGCACCCTTTTTGTGCAAAATATATTTATTTTATAAAATAACACGTTTTTCTATTAAAATTGAGGATATATAGTATTCAACTATTAAGAGTAAAATTATGCCTGACTATAGAACATGAAATTTGTAGGTTTAATTCATTTTAGCTGAGTACAGCTACAAATTTCTATATACGTATCTGTAGAGTTTCATTAAGACTGTTCTCCTAGTGTAGTTAGCTATTATTCCTTTTATAATTGCGTTAATGATCTTTGGAAATTTATATCATTCTCGTATGTTTTAGATTGTAATCTTTGAAATTCATTTCTGGACCAACTATATACAGCAGTTTAAAAAAATTGTGAAACCTGGAGAAGACTGAGTCAACTTAGGTGCCGTAGTCTTCTGCGTCCGTTATCCAATAAAATGCGTTCTGCAAGTAGAATATACCAAATGCAGTAACCCAGAGGAAAGCTCATATACTTGCAGTAAACCAACGAAACCTACACGTGGCACCTGCTCGAAAACCAAATATTATGACATGTCGGTTGTAACGAGGATATTGAGTAAAAAATAAATAAAACAACCCTTAATCTTGTATTTACATTCTAAAATCCTAAAAATGAAAAAATCGAAACGCCATCTTATCCCATTTGACCAACATCTGGCGCACGTATTCATTATAAAACGTAATATCCGTCGAGATCTCAGATATTTTTGTATTTTTCTTTGTCTTCTTATATAACCGACCCTCCACTTGCCTCGCTCGCTCTTGATATAATATGGATTTCTACTGTCCTCGCAACAATTTTCCCACCATATTGCACGACGCTGAGGATTTTAATAATGGTATCTTAATTAAGTTGAAGATGTTTTTAATTGCGTCGTACAAAGACCTCGTTATTTCTAAATCCCTTGAATAGGTTTCATTAAGGTCTACACCCCGTAAAACACGAATATTAGATTTTAAAAAAATTCGCTGCAAGATGTGATGTTTTAAAATAAACGTAAGTTCCCAGACATTAATGTTTTATAATAATGTATTACTTTTCAATGACAATCACACGCAAGCATTATGAATGTTCAGGTGCACATGTTCAACGAAAAGCGTGAACGTATAAAATTACACATACTCTAAGTGTCCGCATATGTAGAGATGTCAGTCAATTTTGAATTAAATTTTTTGTCATATGCAGAATCAAAATCATGTTGGCTTTGTCGCTAAAATTTTTAGCAAATATTTTGGAATATCCTAATTTTATTTTGATGGCGTCAGGAAATGTTTTTGTTGATATTTTTGTGGCATTACTGAGATATCCGGATGAGAGGCTATTTACCTCTGTGTGAGACAAGGAAGCACTAGAAGCAACGCTGATAGCCCAGAGTAAGCACGTCTGTTGGCTAGGGCTTTCTCTCCTCGCACTACTTTTGCTGTAAGTGACTTCATGACCCATGAACTACATTAGCATCATTTTAATTATTGTTTCTAGGCACTTTTTTAAATTTACACCTGACAAAAAATAACGTTCGTGTGTAATTAGGAAGAGCATTAAATTGTCCGAATTTGATATATGGACTAAGGTGTTATAGAAGATACTGCTGTTGTTGGAAAATCGCCCTTCACGGACGAAGCATAAAATCTTTAGAGGTCAATGTTTATCTGTTATTACGATATAACTCGAAAACAAATGGAAATCGGATAAGAACATTAGTTTTTTACATTATTTTCACATGTACAATACACACCTGGAATTTGGTCTGTTCCGTCCGACTCACCCAGTATAAAAATTCATTTCACCCACTCGAAGCTTTTTCCACAGAAACAGTACGTAGTACATACCTGTATGAGATCTACATGTTCCCAAACTTTCATAATTTTTTGAGTTTACGGGCTCGGGATCGTTCCTTTTTAATAAAAATAAAAGCCGTAGTAAAAGTAAGAGAAGAATTTAGCAAACAATTATAGTAAATACTCAAAATGATCTCATTCAGTTTCAATACAAATCCTTAGTCGTTGTTTCTGTAAGTTCTTGTATTGTATGTGATACATTTTTAAAAACTGTATTTCTGAGTGTGTAATGTTTGTAGTGTTTTATGAGCTGTGGCACTGTCTTGTTGGAAGTATCCATCGCTTAGTTCGTCATGTAGCTGGTTTAAAAAGGTTGCAATTAATCATTACGCGTTTACTGTTCCATGGCAAAATAAGAGACCAATAATTTTTCCCTGTAAAGCTGCTATCCAAACGCCAACCTTTTCAGAAAGCAATGGTTTTTGTATGATGACATAAAAGTTTTCACTGAACCATATGTTTATGTTTTGTTTGTTAATAAAACCATAAAGATGGAATCAAGTTTTATCTGAGAAGAAAACTTCGATCATCACTCATGTGATTTTCAAACAACAAACAAATTACAGCATTGCATTCACACTTCGTGATCAATGGGATTGAGCTCATGCACAAAACAAATTTTATAAGGATATTTTTCGATGTCTCTTGTAATAATATGCTGACAAGTGCCATATATGACAAATTAATTTCGTGTGAAAACTTTCTAATTGACTTTTTGGGTGAATGATTTATACGGCTCCTTGCGTTGGCAATAATTTCAGTTCTTTTCTTGAGTCTACCACTGCCGGGTTTCCAACTTCTTGCACTAATTTCAAGAAATTTGGCAACCTAGCGTATAATTTGCTGATGTATTCAGAAATAATACAGCAAAACGTGGAAACTGAAGACGAAATTCATCTATTGATACATAGTTGCATAGAATAAGTCCATTCTCCATCCTGTCGCTTTTATCCATTACGAAAATAGCTTTCAATGATAAAATTTGGTGATCTGAAGTGAAAGTGCTTTAAAATTTATGACGTCATATTTATTGAAGCATAACTGGAACTTAGTAAATTCCATTATGTTGCAGTAAAAGAGATACTTGCACCAAAATACAAATTGCTATACTGCATGCTTATTCTTAAAGTATTGTTTGATATTAAGCACCTTCAACTTTTCTCAACATTTAAACATTGTGCACAAGAAAAAAAAAACATTCCTCACATGAATTATGCAAAAACTGTTTCGTTTGTTCTTGATAGTATTTTGTTACATAGCATCAGACTTATCTGAATTAGTATTTGCTAAAGCTATCACTATTGATTCTGGATATAGAACAAACCCCAAGATTTGTAAATATCATATTTTTTTAATATGTCATTCAGGCGGAATACGCTCATTAATTATCTTTTGAGAAAATCGTAGCAATAGTCATATTTTACGGATACAAATACATACAATCATATTATTTCCTTAATGTTGCATTTGTTACTTATTTTATTTTTACTTCCAAAAATATACAACACGTTATAGAGAAAACATTTTAGGATCTCTACGTATTAAAATTTAGCACAACTGCACTTCTACCCTAGTTGCTGGTTACAAACGGCTTTAAGCGTCTATTTAGTGGGGTGAAATGAAGAATAAACAATACAATTTATCCGTGGGGTTAAAAATAATGCGGTGGCTATGGTTACAGTGTATTAGATACGGACGTATGTATAGAGAGAAGGAAAAGTACAATAAAAAAGGTACTGACATGGTGCTAGTCGCCCTTTTGCCGCTTAATACTGGGGCCGTTCAGTGGGACGTCAGCAAGGGAGATCGGTTTTGATAGATGGATACTAAAGCGACTTTAATTGTTATATGTAAATTCTTGTTGATGTTGAAACACGTGACGTTTATACAACGCAAACTAGTATTTAGTAAACAGACACTAGTGTCAGCACATCCCTTCCAAATTTTACTTGATTTCCACTCGTGAAACTAAAAATATGTGAATCATATTATTGAATTAAATTTGCTTGTTCAAAAAGGATGCGCAAATTTATCTTTATACTTTATATCAGTTGTACCGATGTGTCAATCTTTAAGATCGCTATCAATTCGATTTCTCTTAGAAAACGTTTTGAAAAAAACGTTTTTCAAATGGACCATGGTATCTTTAACTACGGAGAGAATATTCCACATCAACTCATATTAGGGTTTGATATACCTATTTTATATAATAATTTTTTAATTAGTAACCATTCTTTTTTTAAACAGCATATGATAGGTTAATGTTTTACAATAGTGTCACATGAAATTACGTGGCATTATATTATCTGCATGAAACAGTGGCACCTTTCATCCAATGGAATGGTAATTTGTAAAATTTGATCTGATCGGAATTGGAATTGTATTTATTGTGGACGTGGTATAAATGAAGGTATCGGGTTACTAGCTTTCATGTCTCCTGGTACTGAGCTGCTGTTAGTCCGCATCTGTATTGCCAGTTCTGATTCTCTAGCACTTCCAATGTTGGTGGATTTTTAATATAAATTATTATATTACGCCTCTTTTATATATTTGTAAAGCCGTATTTTTATACATTTCTGTTTTTAATGGTATCAATTCTTCGCGAGTGTCTAACTTCATTTTTGTGAGAAATAAATTTAGTCCTTAATTTGTTGACCAAAACCGCATGGATTCTCATTCTTGCCTAAACTTTGTCCTATTAAATCATTTAATAAGCAATATCCAGACCTTTGATCTAAGAAATTTAGTTCCAATAAAGATTTAACTTCTTGCCAAGTTTTCAATTTTCGTGATCAAATTATGCCAGCGCTTCTCCGCTTAATTTGGATTTTACGATTCGAATTAGATAAGACTTGATTGGATTGTTGCGATTGATACGGTTTACATATGTGTTTAATAGATCTTCACAAGCTTCGGTAAATAAAAGAACTATATTAGGATCTCATTTAAAAACTGGTATGGTTGACATTTCTGCTTGAATGATCGAGCTTGTGGTGTATTCGTGTTCAAGGGTACGTCATTCGGAATTCATCGTTGATAACAAGTTGTTGATGGTGTCAATTAAATCGTCTGCTGTCGTACTCATGCTAAGATTGGTAAAAGCGTACTTATAGTAGTGAAAGTGTTTTCATTAAGCATCAATGTAGCTTACTATTGGTAATGAAGTTGGGGTTGATGGTGACAATGTTGGTGTTGTGCATGATGTTGATTTTGATGATTCTCTCTTCTTTCTTCGATTTCTTTTTTCTTCAATTGTTTCTTGTTTCTTGAATTTCTTATTTTTTGAATATCATGTTTCTTAGATTTCCTCGGTTATCGTTTTTTGGCGAAATTTGGGTCGCTTATGGGCCCTATTCTATAACGTTGTGAAGGTCCTTGGACTGACTTGAAATAGCAGAGTTACGCTGTCCACCAGCCTTGCGTCGTTGGAGAGTGGGACCGTGTATATTCTGCAAACTTCATCTACTGCTTGTCCAAAGGATTGAAATCCACTCTTGGAGATGCCACTCTTTGGCATTGCTAATGCTCCAGCGGTGATGACTAGAATCCTGCGGACTGCGCCATGTTACTTACGGCAGTTGACGTTCGTTAAAAAAAAATTTTTGAGGTTCGGACAAACAGATGTTTAGAAAATATACTGAGCCTAACTAACACAGTCCCATGGATTAGTTAATACTAAAAGCTACCATTATTTAAGAATACTTAAATATCAATTATCTTTTGCAAATCGCTTCCATTATTGCAGAAATAATGCAAGGTAATTAATCATTAATGTAAAATAAATGCAAGACGTGAATCGTATGCAGTTATTACTTATCGGCGGATGTGACTCTTATTTAACACCGAATACAACGATTTGGTCTATACGAGTCGGATGGGACGCGTATACGAAAGAAAAATTAACGAAGGTGTCCACGTGGAATACATAACCCAGAGAACTACGACAGCCGCTGGATTAAAACTACAATGTGTTGGAATCCAGGACATAAGAAAATAAACAAGTCACCTTTTCCCATTTTCGTAATTATTTAATTTAGTATTGTAATATATAGTAGGCACGCCATCTGGGGTACGGTAGAATGTAAGAAAACACGATAAAGAGTAAATTGTAAAGTAAATAAATAATAAGTAATTTTTGATACATAGCCAGTGTTTCTCTCGAACAATCATAACAAGTTAAGTGCCACAAGTAGTATACCACGTATAGGTTGCACTTGGTAAGAACGTATAAATACACAGAGAATGGCAAAACGCAAAACTTGCAACTTCAGTTTTAAAACGTTATCAATTAAAAACACAAATTACAAAAATTCAAACATTTTTAGATGCAACTGACAGTGATGATAATCTAACTAAGATTGACAGCATATTACATAAATATATCATAAATATAATACAGATTTTTACAGATTTTATCGGGATCTGATTCGGGAAGATGAAAGATGAATATTTGAGAATTGGTATTACAAAGTATTTCGCTAGGCAAAGATTTATTGAACTCAAACCGTAACACCAACAAATCAGTTGTTAAATCATATTTCAAATTCCCCAACACTGTAGTAACACAATTCAGGTATTTCAAATATACAAAATTAAGTAAAATTACCGAATATAAAGTTACCAGATTTTTGAGGGCATTTTAACCAATGGATAACTTTTTAGGGTACGTTTAAGAGTTTAGTATACAGTAAATCGAAATTATCAAACATATGTAGGTATGTAGGGATTCATGCAATTAAAATATCGAATAGTAACTATGAAATAGCTTGATGGTTGTTGAAAGAGCGTTACCAAAACAAACGATTAATCATCATATTATGATTTATAATTGGTGAAACTTAAATCATAACTTACCGGAAAATGGGACACATATATGACAGTGCACTAACTAGTTTCGAAGCTTATAAATAGAGATGACAAAGGCAGGTGAAATTATTACTTTTTTGCAGCGACTAGATAGAAAAATTGCATTTAGAAACGATGAATATCAACATTCCGATACCGGGAATAAATAGTAACAGAAATGCTATTTCCAGAAACACCGAAAGATTCATTTCTTATTTAGATAACAAGTACAAAATTAAAGACATATCCTTGATACTAAATGAAATCACAGATAATTTTCAACAGCTTTTGATTTGTCGAAGTTAGCCAGAGCACATTGTTCTTGCTGATAAACAAGTGAATATACCGGACCCAATAGAGTTATTACTTGGTGCTACTATATTTTTCGATGCGTTACCAATGGGACAAATAAAATTAGGTAAGAATAAACCAATTATTCAAGAAACTATATTAGGGTGATTACAACGGGACTTTGCGGCAGCTATCGGCCCTTTGGGGCCCAGGCCGCCGACTACTAGCAACTATCGATCAACGACGGAAACGGAACCGACTGTTAAGTATCCATGACTTAAGCCTATAAAGTGGGGATGACCGGACCGAAGCCCTATCCAAATCATGCTTGCCGGGATGTTCACTCCCCAGATATCTGGGATTGCGTCAAACCACGACGGCTAGTTCCAGAGCTTAAGATCCAGATAAGGAGCTCCAGGCATTAGGATGAATCCAAGGAATTCCCCAACCAGCCAGAATGTGGCAGGCGCAACAAAATGTTGCATCCTCCCCTATGTAAAATTACCCCCGCCACGCCCGTTACTCTGTGACCAACCAAAGATTGAGTAGTGGCTGCAGGACTTTATGGGTAAAGTCTGGTAAGTAAGTAACGACAATGCCGATACTACCAAAGACTATTTACCGCATCACGACGTAATTGAAGAATCAAGCACGGTAACAAAACCACGCGTTGTTTTCGACACATCCTGTGTCTTCTTCATCTTACTTAGCTTGTCGAGCTCTATACCAATTGTCAATTGAAAATGAAAATAAGTTTCTAGAAGCTAGTAATACAGTAAAATGTGACTTTTACATGGACGATCTTCTTTCTGGTGCTAAAAATATCGAAGCTGTTCCAAAGCAAACGGATTAAATCTCAGCATATTTACGTCCGCTGAATTTATTTTAAGGAAATGGGGCAGCAAAGAATTTCTGGAAATTATTAATTTTGAAATTTTAGCACAATATTACGTTGCAAAAAAAGAAAATATTAATGCTTTAGGAATTATTTGGGACACGAATGAAGATGTACACTCATTTAAGGTTGATTTATTTGAATGTCAGCTTGCAACTAAACAATTTATTCTTTCAGTTATACCAAAAATCTTTGATCCGTTGGGATTGATAAGCCCAACAACAGTTCAAGTAAAATTATTTTTACAAAGACTTTGGTAGAATCAAACTTGATGATACCTCGGAATCATACATCGTTTTGAATTGGGCGTTGCATTATTACTGACCAGACTGGTAGATAAGGTAGTAACATCACGGGAAAAGACCTTTATTCAGAAGTACTTTTAGTGTAGTTTTAAATTGGATAGCTGTAGAACCCAGTACTTGGAATGCTTACATGGCTGATAGGGTCACAGAAATCCAAGTACTTTGCAAAACTGCGGAATGGCAACTTGTGTCATCTGCACAAAAAGTATCACAAGAATAAAGCCCTTTAAAATTGATGGAAACCTGAATTTTTAAGAAGGGATTGCTTCTGTTGGCCAGAGCAGCAAATATTTTATTTTCTAAAGATACTCAACTTTTACTACACAGACTATTTACATATGTTTTAAGATTTGTATTTAACACCAATCCTAAGAATGAAGTGAAACTATTCGATGGCCTTAAGCTATAAGAATAACAGTACTTCTAAAAATATGTCAACGTAAACATTTTATGCAAGACAAAATTTCTTTAAAGGCAAATAGACCTATGTCCAAGGAAAGTAAACTTTAACCATCAAACGTTTTTCTTGATGAGAATGAGCTGATTATAGTAGGTGGTAGAACAAAGCATTCGAATGAAAAATTTTATAAAAAGCATTTAATAGTATTGCCAATAAATCATAATTTAACACGACTTATAATAAAACACGAACGGTATGTAAAGCTTTTTCATCATTTAGTATGAACTAGGCGGGTCCTATTCTTATTAAAAACAGCTTTTTGCGATCACAAAAACTCATTAAAAATTATATTTATATGTTTGTTTGTCTTATAACAAAAGCCATACACATTGAACTTACTTCTGATATGACTACACACACTCCTGAATTGTTTAAAACGTTTGGTTTCTGGAAGGGGATTTTATTCTAACATTTACTGCGATAATGGCTTCAATTTTGCAGGAGCAAATAATGAACTCGAACGTATTGTCAAATGAATAATAAAAGCTGTCAATTTTAGCGAAATTCGTAATTACATGTTTGCAAATTCTATTACTCCGTATGTTCTTTGGGAAGAAGGCACATTTGATTTATGAAAGTTTGTACACTGTTCTTACTCAAGTAGAAGCTGTGCATAAGTTTCGACCACTTCTGCCTCTGTCCAATGATTTTGAAGATTGTGTTTTCCTAACTCCATCACACTTTCTGATTGGTGACAATCTCATAATTGTTCCTGAGACTGGTGTTAAAGAAATACCTACCAATCGACTGAAGCTGTACTAACAACAGAAAGTAACACAATTCTTTTGGAAATGATGATCCTTCGAGTATTTGACCCGCAACAACGTTCCAAATGGACAAAGAATAATCCAAACTTGGCGGCAAGCGACTTAGTAATCATTAAGGATGACAACTTACCTACCATGTGCTGGAACATACGAAGAATTATTTCGTTGCATTCTGATTGAATGATTAATATAATTAATATGTTAGAGCGCCAAAATAGTTAAGTGAACTGCCCAAAAATTGTGTAAACTAACACTAAACAGCACATTTTATTCTAATGTAGTTTCTTGTTTCACTTTGAAGTCAGTGCCTTCACGGAGTGCGAGGTGCTTACTTATTTACACTTTTTATAATATAAAGCTGCAACCACAAACGGCTCAAGAGGTTGCCCCGTTAATTTATTATTATTTGAACGTGTGCAAAATAATGCTCAAATCATTGTATTTGCAACCGTTTACCGAAACTAAATTATTATACTTTTTGTTAAATACATCGAAGCAAAAATATCATCTGATTGTAATGAAATTGTTGTCTATTATCTATCCTACTACTATCAGTATACGATAACAGCAATTGATATATTGTTTGCAATAAAACAGTCTGAAATAAATTACGTTATAAAGAATAAAATTAATATTTCAGTTCACACGAATTTTAGACTTTCCGAAGGGAAAATACCACAGTACGAAATACGGTAGTACACCACGAAATTCAAACATCTCTGTTTTGCGTAATATTCAAATGAGTCAATCAAAGTTGAGGCCAAATGAGAACGGCTGCCGCTATCGCATTAAAGGCAAGGAATAGCGGCGATAACGGTAGTCGCGTTGGTCGGTATTAATTCTCAGCCGCCCTACTAACTCAGCCGAAGCAAAAACCAAAGGGTTCTGAGTCAAAGACATGCAGATGAGTAGGGAGTCTGGCCACAAATAAAGCTCTGGGAAATATCCCGATGCTGCGGAATTTTACAAGCGTATAAGAAATCATTGAAGCAAATACCGCTTTTCCCTCTAAGAAAATATTCTGTAACATCTTCAAATTTATTGTATTTTTCCCTTGTAAAAACGCTGCAAAATAATAGGTTTACTTAATTTTTAAAAATAAAACAAGTTGTATACAAAAATGAAAGAAAATAACTAACTAAAACTATAAATTGCTACCGCTAATTAGTATAAACTTTTTAGACAAAAAAAGAAATCGCAAAAACATTCCCGGCTAAAATGTACTTTAACAAGTATTGTGTACTGTAATACCGAGTAGGTTAATTGTACTCATATATAATAATGTTAGCTAATTTGTAGCATTAATCTTTTTCTATTTCTCTTTGCCTGCAATTACACTGATATTTATCAATTTTTACGTAAAATCGTATCGGTGGGGAAAATGAATCAACCACTTAATGGATATCAAATCGTTTGTAGTTGTGCGAACTGAATTTGACTTATATTAAATACTTGCATCTTCGTCGAACATTACAAAAATGTCGTTAATCTAAACAAAATATTTTTTTATTTAAACAAATAATGTGCGTGTTAAAAGAATCTTAAACAATAGTTAGAGCTACTGATACAGCAGTTTAACGGAAAATTATTTCAAGTATCTTCTTCAGTCACATAATCATATATTGACCAATCATGACAAGTATCTTTATATAGTTTCCTAAGGTCTATTTCGGATCATTCTTTATTCCTTTGAATGAGATGATTTTACGAGGGTCGTTCAATAAGTCCTTAGAAAAAGAAAATATTTTCTGTAGATTTTTATTTGCTTTTCAACATAATCTCCATTTAACTCCATACGCTTTTCCAAGCGTCCCTCTTTTCTCAAGCTTTTCTAAGCCGTCCAAAAAATCGAATTTGGGAAGGTCCTCAAAATAGGCATTTGTTTGGGCAACGACTTTCTCGTTCGATGAAAACCGTTGTCCGCCGAGCCATTTTTCCAAATTTGGAAATAAAAATAAGTCAATGGAGGGCCAAATACCGTGAATACGGTGGGTATTACACTAATTCAAACTCTAATTCCATAATTTTCGCCATCGAAACTGCACAGATGTGCAGCCGTGCACTGTCTTGGTGGAAGAGGATCTATTTTTTTTTAAGGAGGACGTTTTTCCTCGATTTCTTTGCTCACTCGGTCCAATAGCGACGCATAATACATTCCAGTTATTGTTTGCGCTTTCTTTATGTAATCGTAGTAGATGATTCCACGTGCATTTCAAAAAACACCGAGCTCATCACCCTGCAGGCCTATTTCACCTTTTTTACCTTCGAAGCCCGTTCGCCTTAAAAAACCGACTGTTTTGACTGTTTCTTTGCCCCCGGAGTGTAGTAGTGTATTCATAATTATGTATCGGCGGAGAAACTCGTCAGGATAAAAAAGCGTTAAAACAGCATCAAAGTCGACCACACGATTGCGTTTACTCTCCGCTGAGATCAAACGCGGTACTCACCTTGCCGAGATCATTTTCGCATTCAATTTTTCGTGCAAAGTTGAAAACGCTGTACCTTGCGATATGCTTGTAGTCTCAACTATTTCGCGCATTTTAATTCGCTGATCATTCAAAACCATATCGTGGATTTTGTCAATAATTTCGGAGGTAGTCGCTTCCACTGGGCGTCAACAATGTTCGTTTTTTGTGGATGTACGGCCACCTTTAAACTCACTTACCCAATTGTAAACAGTTGCCAACACAGGAGCAGATCTTCCACGAACTCCATCCAACTCAGGTTTGATCTCCTTCGGTGTTAAGCCTTTTAAATATAAGTGTTTAATCACCGCTCGAAACTCACTTTTTCCATTTTTCTACATAAACAAAAATTCTTTGTTAAAATAGACAATACAAATGAAACCATGTGATAGATATATCTGAAACTTTGACAGCTGTCTAGCGACTAATGATCTTTACTAGGAACTAACTAGTTTCGAAACTGCAAGCACCATCTCTTAAATTTTCTAAGAACTTCTTGAATCATCCTCGTACTTATTATGAGACTGCAGATTTGCTGAATTGCTAGGTTTTAGGGTAAATATGTAAAATGACTTTATAACCTAAAAGCAATTTTATATTTATTTACCTAACCTAATGCTTGTTTAACCCATCATCGTATAAATACAATACATAAAGGGTTATAATTGCAAGTAAATACACTTTCTTTATTACTATTACTTTCTATGCTGTAACAGTTTTTACTTTGAGGAATATGGCCACGCATATGAAGTAATACTTATAACTATTTTGAAATTAAAGTAAAGAATGTTCTTCAATATCATATTAAGCGAGTGAATTACATAATTCTCCCAAATTAGGTTCTTCGTAATTTGTATTAATTAGGGGGAAACTAATTTGTAGTGGAAGCTAGAAAGCGGGGTAATTTAAGGTAAAATTCACCGAAAATGAGATATATGTCCAGGCACAGCTTACAGAAAACAGGATTTTCTTGGATACGTTCTACGCACGCGTGTATCATGATCAGTCGTAACCGCCAATGTGTCATAATCTGCTATTTTTAGTGATGATAAACAAATTATAAGGGCATAAACTTTGGTTCAACAGATAAGTAAACAAACTGTGATTTAAAAACCAGTGGTCAACTAGGCGCTAGTAATAAGTTAATAGTTTCAGTACTTACCATGCGTCACCATAACGGGTGTTATGACGACAACCTCAACCGTTGCTCTAGAGACCCTGCTTAAATTACCGCCTCTGCATTTTCTGATAAGGGCAAGAGTTGTAACACGGGCATACCATATAACTGGCAGTACGCGATGGGAAAAAATAGAGATGAGCACCATCGATCTTCAACATAAGAGATGAAATCTCCATATATGGTGCCAGACGGAATCCCCAACGCGTACACCATTGATGAAAAATCTACGCGGTAGTCGTATCGATTAAAGAACAGGAGAAAGTTGAATGGTCTCATCTTTTTCACGGCTGGATCTAAAATCTCATGCCGGACGGCTAACGGAATATGTGAGAAGCCCGCAAGTATATTTCATTATGTACTCGAGAACTGTTGGAAATATTGACCGCAAAGAACAGGATCCTTATAGTAAGCCAGGCGGCTTTAAAAGCACTTAGTACATCCAAACTAACGTCAGGTGGGACGGGAATACATTCAGATACTAAATATACTTGAAGGAAAGGTACCCTCGCATGCTAGCATACCAGGCAATGAAAGGGCAGACTTACTAGCAAAGGGCGTCAGTGTACTTTCGCTTACCGGCCCCGAGTTTTCCTTTGAAATCCCTCTGAAGATGGCTAAGATAAAAATTAAGAGACAGCTACATCAGTGATATGAAAAACATTGGAGAGAAGAACCAGGAAACGTGCATTCGAAGGCTTTCCTGGTAGGACCTCCAACAAAAAAGTCGGAGGAATTGCTTCCCATGAGCAAATCCGATGTTAGAATGTGGCTGGTACCGTAACCGTACTCTAAACAAGCATCTACACAAAATGGAACTCGTTCTTGAACCAGTATACACAGAATGCGGTGAGGAAGTGGAAACTCCCCATAAGACACAATGACAACGAAAGATAAACCCGAGAAAGTTCTTAACGTAAATGCCACAACGCAAGTCAGATTTGAGGAAATCCTGCTTTATGGCTTCAATCAGGCTTTCCCAGAAAAAACGGCAAGCCAGCAGGCTGGTTCAAGTATGAATTAACAGCTACTCGTGAAAACTTAAACTGTTTTAACTGTTAAGTTGTTTGCTTAAACGAACTCAATTGTAATCAAAAATCATCGTAATCAATATAAAAATCTATATAAATGTCACTATAACCTTAAAGAACTACTTGATAAAATTCATATTAATTATGATAGCGATTTCACTATCGAGCCGGTTGGTTTTGTTGAAATACGCGGCATAATTAATAATATTAAATCAAAAACTTCTCGAGATATATTCGGTTTTTTGGCAGACATTATCAAAGGCATAAAAGATCTCACTATAGTGCCTCTGACGAAACTAATTAATATTTACATTAAAGAGCATACTTTTCCTGACGTTCTACAAATTGCTCTTTTAATTCCTGTATTTAAAGAAGGAAATCCTGAGCAGATTGATAATAATCCAGCAATCTCGATTCTTTCCGTATTCTCAAAATTTTTGAAAGAGCTCTCTATGGACTAATTACTTTGAAATAAACCTCTACATTGTCTCAATATGGCTTTCAAACGAACCTGGACAGTAGGGATGTGATAGTAACCATCGTTGCGAGGACGATGGAGTGCTTTGAAAGTGGGCAGTATTTGATTGCTACCTTCTGTGATCTTACGTACACCACGATCTTCTAATAGATAAACATTTAAAATACAATTTTAATCCTAGCTCTGACAAAATCTTATTTAAACAATAGAGTTTGAAGAATTAAATGAAACGAATCTTTTCACTGACAGAAAACTCATTTGTGTTGGCATTCTCCAGAGTCCATTCTTGGATCTTTATTGTTCGGTTCAATAATTCTTTACGCTAGCGATACGACTTTAATTATTAATAGTAACTATGAGGAAGCCAGGCACGTTGGCGTTTCCAACTGCTGAAATGAGCAAGCCACACCATACAGTGACCTTTTGTGAATGCAAGGGTTTCTCGTCAATCCCTTGTGAATTGATTTCACGCCAAAAACGGCAATTTTGTTTAATATATCAATTTAACAAAAAAATGAGCCTCACCTGAGAAGATAATTTTTTGCCCAAAATTATAATTCCCTTCAAGTTGCTCTAAAACCTAAGCAGCAACGTCATGGTCCAGTGGCTTCAGTTTTTGGATCAACACAATCTTGTTCAGATATAATCTCAAGTTTTTTGCAAAATCTGCCGTTATCTTTCTTCTAACCCCCAATTCTTGAGCACAACGACAAATCGATAAGTTTAAAATCTCTATAACACTATCTCCTGCGGCAGCAATATTCTGTACACTTTCCACAATTCGACGTTTCGTTGTTTTCGTATCGTGAAAAAATAAATCTTTTGCAGTTTTTTCGACGATTCGACGAATAGCAAACACAGAAGTGCGATTATGTAGACCGTAATTTTCGCAAAGTGCACATTGAATATTTACAAAACAATTTTTCATAATATTTTGCACAAACAAAGCGTGTGTTTATCCATGATAAATTGTCAGATTATACAGGAGTATATAAACACGAATGACAACCAGTTATAACATTTTAAAGACGGTTGCTAACTTATTTCAAAATCATATCGTTATTATTGAAAAACCCTTTACTAGTTAATAGCCCATTTATGTTCGTATCTGCTATTTTAAATAAGTAAGAAGTACATCCACAATTAAAAGATATATATTTCACGCGCATCTTTTGTTCATGTTAC
Source organism: Oryctes borbonicus (assembly GCA_902654985.2). NCBI lineage: Eukaryota > Metazoa > Arthropoda > Insecta > Coleoptera > Scarabaeidae > Oryctes > Oryctes borbonicus. The sequence goes on along the minus strand of LR736859.1, from coordinate 14,035,040 downwards.
TTCCAATCTCTTGTTTTCTAACATTCAACGAAAGGAATCCGCAAATATTGGCTAAGTCAAAAGTAATTTATTAACTAGTTATAAACCCGCACATACCGAAAATTTGTCCATGTTTGTACTGCCTTTGATATCAGCTCTCCTTTAGTATCTGATTTAGAATTCCATGTAGGTGATGAAGCACGGAAGCAATATTGCCTCCGATAACATCCATGTCGTACCTATTAAACGAAGAGATCAAAGAGAGCGAATATATTTCGCAAGCGCACAATATTGATTACGAAACAAGGTCGTCCTTTTAAACATTGGCAGTAAGTACTAAATAATAAATTGTATTTAAAATAAATTGAAAAATTTGAGTGTCAAATGTTGCAAGTATTCAAATAAAAAACAATAAACCACATAACAAATTTTCTAGATTAATTTCGCTGGGTTTTAGAATTCATAAAAAATCGGAACTTCTCATTCTGCACACTACGAACAGTCAGAAACTGAAAATTCTCAGTAGGTACCCCGAAATAAAAATTGTTTTTATTAAGCGTAATGCAATGTTACCTTCTGCATCGGTTAAATGTCTATACCCATTTACCCAAAGGTATATTAAGAGTCGATACGAATGACAAAAGATGGTACAGTTTTTTGTGATTGATGTTATTTCTATCACAAATGTTTATTTTTTGTAATAATAATAATTGATTATTAAACTTTTCTATTTTCCAACCTTGTTCATTAAATAATTTTCAACAGAAACAACTTAATTGGTAAACAACACATAAGTATCGCCAACCTCCGCACCACACAGGTTCAATTAATTATACAGTAATTAATCTGAAACGGCCGTTTTGAGGACACGAATGGTCCTCATCATCAACTGCTGACCAAGAAACAATATGATCTACAAATACCTATTTCTACCGCCTACATGCCTTAAAACTACGACATGCGAAAAACACGAACAGGTACTCTTTTAAAACCCAAGATATAAAACATGTGCAAGCCTTACTTCCAATAGGTCAAATAGAACGGAGTACGACAACGGTGGTTTTCTCCGTTCATCGGATTTTTGTTGCTGTTTATGTAAATCGTCTCGTAAGCATCTAATTCCCGCGGCGAAGTTTCATTCTTAATCAATTTCAAGTTTTGTAATTTAAAACTATACCCGGTTTCGTCTATATGTTGTGCTACACTTGACGAATCCAATCTACCGTAACGATAACACCTGGTAAGTTCCTTAAATCTGGTGCCTATCCTCTTTTCGTTTGAAGATATACATAAAAAGTAAAAAAAATTTGATGAACAGAGAGAACGAACCGTTATTATACTCTGTTAAGGCTTTGTGTAAGCCTTGCACATGTTTTATGTCTTGGGTTATAAAAAAGACATTTCATGCATGTAGGCGGTAAAAGTAGATAATTGTAAATAATATTTTTTGTCGAAAGTAGGGATAGAACATCCATGTTAGTTTTAGAAGTTTTTCGTGTCCTCGAAACAAATTATTATATAATTAATTAAACTGTGTGTTGCGGAGGTTGCCAATACTTATGTGTTGTTTACCATACTACGCCACAGTCCTTGCTATCATTATTTAACAACTTAATTGTTAGTTATCAATTGTTTTTTTAGTTGCAGTTTAAAAACCAGTGGGAATCCTGTAGTTGGCAATTTGGAACTAAATTTGATTCCAGCCAATTTTATTTGTGTACGGTAATGAAACAATTAATTGTAACCAAAGCTAGTTACCACAGTTAAATATTTTACCATTTCATTAACTGATTCAGAATTTAATTGATTAAAATCATATCGTTATAACTTGCAATGTGTGCTTCTCTATTCAAATAAATGTTTATAAAATTTACAATCTAAAAACAAAATATATACATAGATACAATATCGTTTCGGAAATTTCTTCCATCTCGGATTAGTGGTGCCGAATACTTGTAATCTTACTCTTTCTTAGCCCATTATTGCTGGTTCTTTCAATAGTAGTTTTTTTTACTTTTTAATATTTTTCATAGTAAAGATTTTTATTCTTTTGGAAGTACTTGTATCTGTTTATATACCTCATGTTGTTAATGTTGGTGTGTATTTTTGTATTATCAATTTTCTATTTCTAGTGCCATGTACTTCTTTATTTTTCTTTATTCCTATGATTGATCTAATTTCATTTTTTTTTTGTTATGTATCGTTAACAACTCGTTCATGAACATTGTTTTTTCCATATCTATTACATATAAAATTAACTATACGATAACTACACAATTACGTTTTTATTATTATTTTATATATCAACAATCGATCATGTAAGATGCAAACAGAAAAGGTATATTTGTATGCAGGTGACACAGCATTACTGATTAAAGGCTATTAGAACAAAAATCTGGGCAAAAGAGTGAACGCTGCGTTGTCTGGAGCAGTCAAGTGGCTAAACACCAATCAATTAATCCCCAACAAAGACAAAACAAAAGCATGCACCTCTCCAAAGAAAGCGCGCAAGTTTCTGGGTTCAAGCATTTCAAATTCTTTGGATTACAAGGATCGAATGGCAAAATGAACTCACCAAAAACTCTTTTCTGCAATTTACGCAGTCTGCTATTGATATGGAGATGGCTTCAGCCAAGCGCACAATCCTAAAACCAAAAGAAGCGATTAGAGTGCCAAGCAAAGCACACTGCACCGCATTCTCTAGAGGACTATTTAGAAATCACAAAATATTTGCCTTACCATCACTACAAGGTGTGTAAAAATTGGCGCAAAAGCTACACACAGCAACATTATTCGTTCAGCTCTGAATCGAAAACTTTAATGTTAAAATATTATATCACCGTGCTCGCTCAGTTCTGTGTAGGTATCGTAATATTTTCTTATTTTCAATCTTCAACATTTTATTCGTCGCTGGGTGAATTTTGTGTTAAAATTTATAACTAAATACTTAGTAATGATATAATGACTATTCTCGCAATTTTTACACTTTCCTCGATTTCGTTTGTCTTGCATATTTGCGCAAAATTTCTCTGTGCTCCATCCTAGAATCGAATTCAAACAAACCCTAGAGATCCATAAATTTACATAATAATCGTTTCGAGTGTGCACAATTTACGAAGTAAGTACGAGTTGTAAGTACCGTTGAATTGATCCGCGGCTATACGAAAAAGCAATAGTGCTCGGCCGGTAACTGATGTATGTGCGTGAAAGAGCGATGAGGAATTGTTGGGTTAAGGGTGGTAGTGGCGGCGGTAGATTCGCCGTATCTTTCCTCGTCGAACAACCCTAGAAAAACAACCGGTGCTTGGACTCATGCATATGCAACAGCTAAATATTTGCAGACGGTTCTTATAACGATCATCCCCTAATTCCAATAAATCTCAAAGATGTCACAATCAAGTAATTATTCACAAGATTTTCATAGAATATTAACGATTTTCATTAAAAAATTGTTGAAAGAGTAAATACAAAATATCAAATGTAGAAGACAGTAGTACATAAAATACATATAATTCGGTAATGTATTGTTGTCTGTGTTCTTTCAAACTTAAAAAGGTGTGTAAAAATCTTTAGACTTTTATTTTCAAGCGCACATCGTGTTTGACGTATTATATTTAGTTGTAATGTCATCCTTCTTTTGAATATGCCGTCGACCATTTATGTTTTAAATGGTACACTTATATACAAATAAGCAATACCAAAAGCGTATCACTTATTGTATATAATTGAAAAGTAATTGAAAATCTTGAAGATACAAACATTTGAAAACCCAGAAGGCCATTTTTTAATAGAAATAGAGTTACTAATACTAATAATTACTGAACCAACACCACAATATAGTTTTCAGTGTTATAAGAGTCAATTAACATATATAATATATATATTCTACTTCCTTTCTACCCTAAGGTGTAAGGTTACAACATTTACATATCATACACAAACTTTGTCCACTCTTTCTTGTTTCTGGACAACTTTCTTGCCTCCGCTCATGTTATTCTCCTTCTCTTCAAAACTATTCCCACTTCGTCATTCCATACTTTCCGTGGTCTTCCTGCTGTCATATCCCGCTCAATTTTTGTTTCCCATATACACTTAGCATTTTAGCTGCTGCCTTTCTATTACGATAAGAATGTTTTCTACTCCTAATTCCTCTCTCACAATGTCGTCAAATCTGTCTCTTCTAGTTATGCCTCTAACTCCTCTAAGATATTTCATATCAACGGCTTGCAGTTTACTTTTCATACTGTTTGTTAGAACCCAGCTCTCGCTGCCGTATGTTGAAATTGGTGTAAAGATCGTCTGATATACTGTCAGTTTTGTTCGCCGGCTTACTTCCTTTTTTCGAATAAAGTTCCTGTTTGAGCTGTGCGATAAGCGTGCGGCATTTGTTATTCTTTCTGGTGCTTCTTCTTCCATCTTTCCTTCTCTATGTATTAGCACTCCAAGGTATTTGAATTTGTCCGACCTGTTGCAATTTTTTTTCTCCTATTTTAATATTTAGGTTCCATTAGATTCCATCCTATTACCATTACTTTCATCTTAGTTTTGTTTACTCTCATATTTCTTGCCGCTAGTTCTTCTTCCCACAGCTTTACGAGATTTTCTCGTAATTCGCTCTCCTCAACCTCTTCTCCAAAGTCCCTTCATATACTTTTGAGACAATGCTCAGCAGTGTGATTCTTCGGTAATTCTCACATGCTCTTGCGTCACCCTTCTTAAATACTGGTATAACAATGCTGATTTTTCTATCCTCTGGGACCTTACCACTACTCCATGCTTTATTGATAATTGCTGTTGGCATTGCAATTCTTCTTCGCCCTAGACGTTTCAACATCTCCAGAGTAATTTTATCACGCCCTGCCGATTTTCCCCTTTTGATGCTTCTGGTGGTATGAATAACTTCTTCCTGTGTGATCTTTTTCTTTATTTTTTTGTATCTTGGTCATGTATCTCGTTTATGTTTCCATTGTTTGTATTTCTTTGTTCATTTGTGTTTAATAGATCTTCAAAGTATTCTCTCCACCTATTTATTATTTTATTTCCATCTGTTAACAGTGTACCGTTTTTTGCTTTAATCTGTTGTAAGTTATACCTCTTTTCTTTCCTTGATGTTTTCAATATCCTATAGAACAGCTTTTGGTTGCCCTTACTATCCCCAATTAATAACTAATTGTTTTTATTACTAAGGTATGTTAACATGTCACCTTCTCAGAATTTCGCAACATTCAAAATTATCAACTGTAAAACATAAGGATGGTACCAACATTAATAAAAGATCCAAAAATTAAAACATATACATAGAGTATACCTTTTAAAATTACATCGATGACCTTATATTTAGAAAGAGTAATGACGTCACAACTAAATGTGATACATGACGCCCAGTTGAAAAGAAAATCGGCTTATCCCTTTTCAATTTGGACAACAATTAATTTATCCCATACCTTACGTACACACTGAATAATTTTAACAACGCTAGCAAAATATCCAATTAATAGAAGTACTACCTTGCCTAAAATGTCAACATCCCCCAGATTTATTTTGAATATTGTAGACATAAAATCTATAAAAAATAGTGGACGGAATATCGTTAAAATAAAAATAATGAATTTAAATAATTACTAGTTTCGTCATTCACTTTAATTTGAGAACGTTCTGTTGCGGTTTATTCTATTGAATTAATTAATTATTGTCACGGTTCGACAATATTTATTTTTAAATAATACAGGTATAACATATATCTTATAAGTTTATATCCAAATAATAAAATATATTGTACCAGTAACAATGCAAAACAGCGCTTTCCTGAAAATGTAACTTAAAATATAAAAATTCTCTAAATATATTGGTCGGAAGCTATAGAAGGTATTTCACGAAATTCGATAGAATTTTTGATTACATTGTTACAAATAGATCCATGAAATTTTAGAATAGCCAGTTATAGCATACAACCTATTAATTTAAATTTTCGCCATATTTTCAACATTTTCAGTTGAACCGGAAGTGATTACTAACTTCTTTACTTTGAATACAATGATAATAGTTTTTATTGGCTTAATCGATCCTACACATCGCATGTAAATAATTACTATCAGGGCGGGCGCCTTACCCCTGAAGTTAACTCTTTTCGAGATATTTACGATCGTGTTGAAATTTTAGCATTTGCAGCACTCTTGTTTAAATTGAATATTTGATAATGTCATGAAAATTAAATAAAATGAAAGGTCATACGTACCATACCTTATCCTTGTCGTGCGCTACTACAGACTGTTCGTAAATTGTTTCCAAATATAGATACATATTTTCAAACTAAAAAAACTTTTTTTTTCAAATAAACCGTGGCATCTTTAACTATACTACTGAATTAGAAATTAAATTGCTCATCGATTCGTATTATTTTTTTACAGTTTTAAAGATATTCACGATTCTTTTTTTTAAACTGCATATGATAGGTAAATATTTTACAATAGTGTCTCATGGAATTAAATGACATAATATCTTAATATCTAGTATCAATAACTGTCAAATATTTGCTAAACAATGCGACCTATCAAGTAAGGACTGCAAAATGAATTAATTAAATCCATTTAAAAAATATCTTTAATATCTTGAAACTACAAAAGTAGGTATATCAAGCCCTGATATGAATCGATGTGAAATTTCTCTTCCAGTCCAATAGCGTAGTTAAAGATATCGCCGTTCATTTGAAAAAAAAGGAGTTTCTCCAGTTGAAAGTATCTATATTTGGAAACAATTTATGAACAGCCTGTATAAAATTCAGTAATAACAACGATAAAACATGGTAAGTACGACCTAGTTTCGTTCCACAAAAGTAAATACTTTAATCTTCATTACATTTTCAAATATTTAATTAAACATGCCCTAATACAAATTACGCGACATATACAATCGATTAAGCTGTAAAAAGTATACAATTGGTTCTACCGGAAGACTTTCATAGGCGAAAATATCTTAAATTAGTAGATCCCACCTATTCCAAAATGTCAGAGTTTCCTTCATAATAACATTCTTAAAACTACTAACTAACGAGTTTTGTGAAATATCCCGTATAACTCTTTGGATAAAGACAAGAATATTTATTTTTTCGCAGAAAATTTAAGACTATCTTGTTAAACAAATCTTATGCATGCTACGAGGGCTGTTTCTTTTTAACAAGCGGTGGGAGACAGAAGGCGACTGCGCATTTCCCCTACTATATCTGTCACTTGCAACGTCATTACCTGAGGTGCAGCACCTAAACATGACTGCTACAATTGATTCTCTCGCCAAGTGGGAGTTGCGTAGTGTAATTCGACTCCTTCAAGCAGAAGGGAATAATGCAGCTGAAATTCATCGAAGAATGAGCCGAGTATACGGCGAAAACTTTATGGCGGACGGTGGAAGACCGAGCCGATGTTCACAATGAAGGAGGATGAGGACGCAAGTCTGTCGCATCAGAAGACATTGTTCAACGAGTTGACAAAATGGTTCGAGAAAAACGGAGGTTTACCATCAGTGAGTTAAGTGTGGAATTTCCAAAAGTTTCAAAACCAACTGTGTATGCAATGGTAACGGAACACCTACGCTATAAAAAAACTGTGCGCTCGATGGGTTCCAAAGATGTTGTCCGATGACCACAATTGTCACTGAAGATGACCTGGATTCAATATTGCACCTCCGAAAGAAAACAACAGTTACAACAATAGATGCACCCAAACTCGCCAAACAAAGCGAAAAAGTTCGAACAAACATTCAACAACAGGAAAGTTATGGCCACAATGGTTTGGCACCAAAAGGCTGTGTTACTTGTTGAATTTATGGAACCGAGGACTACGACCAATGCAGATGTTTATTGTCAGACTTTACAACGATTGCGGAGAGGCATTCTAAGCAGAAGAAAAGGCATGTTGACTTCCGGAGTCCTTCTCATTCATGGCAACGCCCGCCCTCACACTGCTGCTGTAACCCAACGACTTCTTGAAGAGTTTCGGTGGTAAGTTTTTGTCCATCCGGCGTACAGCCCTGACTTAGCGTCAAAAGACTTCCATCTCTTTCGTGAACTGAAAAAGTGGCTAGAAGGGCCGAGCTTCCAGAGTACAGAAAAATTTCAAAACAACGTCACGGACCATCTCAACTCTCTGGCGGCAACATTCTATGCAGAGGGATTGAAAGGCTCGTCCATAGATATGACAAATGCATCAATCATCACGGTGATGATATGTAAAAAAGTAACCATGTTTGTACATAACTTTTGGTAATAAATTCATTTTATTATTTACACTTGTCTTGTTTTTATGAGCTATCGGAGGTTGAAAAAGAAAAAAACCCTCGTACATATGCAAGAATTTTTCACTTAATGTTTACGTAATGTCTTGTTTTCGACGATGTCCATATTATTTAACTTTTGAAAATAAATTATTATTATTAATCTTCAGGAAACTATATTTTTCTGACAACATCCTAGACCTTATAGAGTATGTTTAACACTTTTTTTCCGCATACACACGATGATCGATAAGCAGCCAAAGAGACGCTTACTTGGTTATGTTAAATGAAAACCCTGTGCATTACGCTTTAGTTTCACCTTAAATTTAGATCTTCCAAAATCCGGAATGAAATACGTTTTAGCGCAAATTTGTACAAAATTTAAATTATACACTTGGCTCTATCTAGATATCCCATTAGTACGCCTCGGAAATATACAGGGTATTTAGTATTGAACAGCAAACTTTACCAAATTCACACGCCAGAAGCGTCATTTTTTCTGTATCTACCGTATAGGAAACCTTTAACGTTTTTATATAATAATGCATATGTTTAACACTGAGAGCAAAGTAGATATTTGCAGGAAAACGCGAGTCCTCCATTTGAACATTGCTTCCAAGTATTAGTATTAATATTGTTAGTTTTGTTTGGTTGCCATGATAACAGTAAACAAAACATTCTGATATTTCTGTTCTTAGTTGTTGATTCGAGATTTTAAGGCTAACTAGCTATTTATAAAATGAAATACTTAAAAAGACTTAGTACGTAGATTTATGCATGAAGTTAAGAATAAGGCGGGCATTTTGGAGTCCAACATTGAATGTAGTAATAATAGTGGGAAATACGTCAATTTTGTAAATTGTATACTTGCCTCTATCTAGACGTGCTGCTAGAACCACAGCGTGTTCGCTATTGGACATAGAACTACCAAATTCAAACATCGGCAATGTAACTAAAAGTAACACCATATATCTTTTCTGTATTCAACATAAACGAAATTTATATCTAACATTTTTGTATAATAATGTATATGTCACTATATTATATATTTACAGTCAAGTGCAAGTTAGTACTGTTTGCTTGTAAACCAAAGATACCAACATTGACGTTTTGAAAGATTGATTCGAAATTTCTAGCCAAGTAGCTACTTTCAGTCAAAGGAGAGTGTTGGAAATGGCATGGCGATGGTTTCTGATGTTGGCAGCAGTGAAACAGAACATATTGACAATCTCAGACTGTTGATTCAAAATTACGAGCTTAAATTAAAAAAGGGTAGGTAATAGAATTTATGTATAAGGAAAAACGAAAGAGATGGTGTATGGTGACCAATAGATTAAATATCTTGCACTATCCTAGTTGACAATGTCCACAACCGAAAATATTTGTCAAATAAAGGCTAAGATCGGTGCTACTGCTACATATTCATTCTATTGGTGTGCAAATAAAAAAAAAAAAACAATTACAGTTCTAATACATCTTCTTAACGAAAAAAGACAGCAACACGCAACAAAAGTGAAACACACTACGAATATACTTAACAATCTCCATTGCAATAACTAATACCTATCTACTTATTCGTCTATCTACAGTGAACACTCCTCTTTCCTTTCGCCTGAACATATTTGAGCAAACGTTTGTAAAAAAACACTTTGTTAAAGACCTCATTTTACATATAGTTGCTTTACTGGAGGTTTAATATCTTAAAGCAGTAATTAGGAATAGCAATGTCAGCAGTGGGGTTGGTTTTCATGAACCAAACCAATTCCTTAATAAAATAACAAAATAAGTATCTGATTCCCTGCTTACGGATCACATTGTATATACGGGCATATTTTTTATATATGATACTTTACAATATTATGTCAGAAAATTTTAGCTTTCTACTGTTCCAGAAAGTTGGGACGCAATGAATATATCAAAACAATTAATATTTTTGTATTATATGCGAGGAAGGCAAAAACTTACAAGAAACTTCTGTTGTTACATCTTTAGAATGACAGCTAAGCAGTGTCCGTGACTACAGATTGTGTGTTGTATAAATACAAGGTTTTACACCAGCATTATATGGAAACAACAGATGTTTTAATAGCCACTGGAACCCAATTATAGATTTTCCCATATGCATCGATAATAATTTTTGCCGACAAGAAATAAGTTATATTTTCAAAAAATATTGGGATAAAATTACCTAATGATTTTAAAAGACCAATAATTTCTTTCAACTTTCAACCAGGCTGAGGCGTTTTTGCTCGAAACCGGTAGCTTATTTCCAATAAAGAGTTTGTGAAATTATTGAATATGTGAATTGATATTTTTTTTACTCAATTATGAACCACTCCTAGAGAATTGCTGTGGATTATTTTAATAATGTTTGTTTAAACTTTTCTTTTGATATAAGAATAAGAAATTTAACACTGAATAAATTTATGGTTCCAGCGACACAAAATTGCCAGTGCTGCAATAAAATTATCGATGAGATTAATCAAAACCAAACAGAAATATCAACGAAAACGAATTTTGAAGAAATACTTTACCACAAGATATTTCATTTGCAATATTCCTATACCTTTCTCTTTAAAAATTATAATAACCATTTCAACTTGGTAATGGCTGTTAAAGTACTTTTCGTTTATCAAGGCTGAACTCTTCCGGATTTTTTTCTTCCAACAACTCCGGAAACTTTGACCGGAAAAGAAAACAGGACAAAATATGTATGTATATCTTTACAAACAAGAAGTGCGCAATTAATATAATTGATACGATTTTTACTTTTATTGCTAAAAGAAAGTTAAAGAATCAACAGTTGACATTTACCGTTTAAATCCCTAAATCTAAAAATCTTTAGAATTTGTTTTATTCGCTAAAGGGGTGTTAGCTTAATCTATAAGTTAATCAACGCAGAATGAAAAGGGTTCATGCATGCATATCTAAGCTCGGGCGACCAATCATCAAACCAGCTCTAATTTATTTTCTATATAATAGTTACTTTTATTCAGCATTCCGTAACTCATATATCTTGTAGTACTAATACTGTTACTGTGGGTAATATATCGCCACATAAAAACTTCTATTAATACACTTCTTACAGTAATAGATCTGCTACTTGAAACCAGCAACTTATTTAAATGTTATTTTCAAGACGCACATTTATATTTACAAATATTTTTAGCTCTTCTACTTTACAATACATTACATCAAATATACTTTGCTAAAGCAATAAATCAGTTAAGGTAAATTTAATATTACGTTTTGGGGAAATATAATGTCCTGGTTAGCCGTAACAAACGCCCACGTATCTACAAGAGAACTTCCGGACTTCCTGCAGGCACATTGTTTGGTTTCCGAACCGTATACACACATGTACACATCCAGTGGTCAACTGTGAATGTAGGATGTTTGCCGTGATTCTTTTACCATGTTCCTCTGATTTATGACTGCACTTTTTTAGAAGGCAGAACACTTCGAGAAATGATTTATATGTAAGGTTCCACAATAAACAAAGTGAAATACACTTAATTTAATACTGAGTTGGTGGATTTCTTCATATATAACAACTACTCTGTAGCCTATTTACAAACATATTTATTATTAAGTTCAATAACTTAATAATACTTATATCTTCTTTAATGAGTTCTCTAAATTAAGCTGTAGGACATAACTTCACATATCCAATTGCATAAACTTACTAAAAGATTTTCTTGATTACGAACTGAATTTATGTGCATTTTCATTTAGACTAACACAAAGACACGATAAAATATTTAAATAATAATATTTTATTGTGTCGTCGGTGTTAGTTACCTTAAAAATTATACGAATTGCAGGTACATTTTTTTAACTCTGTCTTTATTTTTTAACAAATATTAGAAATCTTTGTAAGAAAAAATCCGTTTAAAATGAATCTAATCTATAAGACTCATACTGATTGCATTTGAAAAAAGTGTATTTCTAAGAAAAATTTTTGTAATTTTGTGGAAAAATTACTAACAGTTAGAAAAAACTTGGGATTTGGATTGTCAACCTAAAACAAAAACAGTTCATGAGAGCCACGACCTGCTGCTTTTAAAATTTAAATTAATTAAATATTAATATTATATTATATATTATAAAATTTTAAATTTAATTAATTAAATTTAAAATTTATATGAAAAGTACTTACTTTAGACGAGTTCTAGAAAGAGCATCCTTATATATCCGCTGATTCGAAAAATGTGAAAATAATTACGTGTTCCATTTAAAAATGAAAAGTTAGGAACACTTCAGTCAAGCCTAAAATAGTTACAGGCTTTACCCACATTCCGCTGTCACCTTATGCATTAAACCACTGCTTTTTATTTTTAAATTTTAACACCAAAGATAATCTATTCAACGGTCACCCTCACACCCACAATGGCTTGATTAGATTGATCTGATCAGATACGACCAAATACACAAACTAATTATGCAAAGAATTACACAGACCAATTGATTTTGGCCAAGATTATCTCAATTTAAATACATATAACGATTTTAAAATCATGATATGTAACTTGTAATAGAGTACTTGATACACCCAAGGGGAAGGCAGTCTACAGACTAGTGAATGGCAAACCTGCTATAATTAAATCGCATGGTGCAAACTATCACAAACTGTTAAAGGAACTCAAGGCGGGGCCGATAAGTAGTATACCCAGCGATGCCATCAATCCCAGCTTCGACAAATACTATAAAACAGTAATACCAGATAGAGAAGAGTGGAAATAAAATATCTAAATCACTAAGTCTAATTCAGAACGCCACAATATTTCCGCCGAAATATGTAGTAGCAGTGCTGGGTTGTACTAAAGAATTAGACTGGCAAGCAGATAACTAACGGTCTATTGCCATCTAGTCAGATAGTCAAGCAATGATAAAAGTGCTAGACTCCACAGAGGCGAATTCGAAACTGATGTAGGACTGCATGAATGCACTCAATAGGTAGGGAAGCCGAACTAAGGTGACCCTGCCCTGCGTACCAGGAAACGAAGGCCATCGAGGGAATCAGAATGGCATATACGGTAGTAAAAGCAACCATTAAACAATCCAAAGATAAGAAATCTCACGAATGGTGGAAGATCACTCCAGGTCAGAGACAGCCCAAGCAATTTCTAACTGAACTCAGGCCTACATTTACAGCGGGCCTACTGAGCAGAAACAGGAAGTCTGTTAGAACAATAGTGGGCCTACTAACAGGACACTATATGCTGAAGAAAGACATGAGCATCTAGGTCTGATAAAAGAAACAGCATGTAGATTCTGCCAGGTAGAAGAAGAGATGTGTCCGTGTAGTGTACGACTGTATAGCTCTGGCAGGAGTACGGCTCTCAGCAATGGGCTCGAAATGTAGAGAAATCACAAGACTGCTAACTCTAGCAAAGAAAGCAAAGCTAATGTAATTAATCTAACGAGAAAGGAACCACAATAAATCTGAAAAGAAGTGGGACAGGTCAAGAACTACCTCGGGTAGTAATCTAATCTAAGTACATAATGCTAATGGATCCATCTAGACAATGGATCCATCTAGACAATGTATCCATTGGATGTAAAGAAGCATTGGAAGAATACAATTTAAAAGTAAATCTAACAAAGACAGAATTAATAACAGCCGCAGAAAGATACCAGAGCAAGCTGAAAAGTCGCAATTCAAAAGGAGAGGATCAAAGAAAAACAGTTAAGATACTTACTAGGGAACAAAGTGCGCACGAGATGAATAAGGTAACAACTGAAAATGAGAATCCAGTAGTCTGTCCTGCTGTCGTTGCTCATATGCAGGAGACTTAACGGATCGCCTGCATTGAGAGCTTTAATAACTAGAGAAGCGCACATTTTAGGTGACTGCGTCGAGCGATATTGAATATAGGAACTGTATTCACGTCCAGAAGATAATATTTATTGCATTTATATATTGTATGCACTGCATTATTAAATCACGTAACACGGCACACAGAAAGGCCAATCTAAATTAAATTCAGAAGCTAAAATAGAAAATCCAGTATTAAGAAGCTTTTTAGAAGCATGGTCATTCTATTCCAAGTGAAACTATAATAATAGCAAGGACTATGGCGTAGTATCGTAAACAACACATAAGTATCGGTAACCTCCGCACCACCATTCAATCACTGGTTGATAATAAGGACCATTCGTGTCCTCGAAACGGCCGTCCCGGATTAATTATATATTATATTAAACCTGTGTGGTGCGGAGGTTACCGATACTTACGTGTTGTTTACCAAGTGAACCTACCTTACCTAGGCATGTCGAAAAAATCTACGAAAAAGTAATGATTATTATATAAAATAAAATTTACAATTAACAAACACATGTGAGTTAGCACTGAGGAAGCGAGTGAAATAATGAGAGAAAGTATTGTCTTGTAATGGAAGTATAGAAGCATGGCTCGAAGCTGTTTTATTCTGTGGAGCTGGTTAAGTTCTTCAAAATTCTTGTAAACCACTTAAAATACATAGAAAGTATTTTTAAAGACTTAACAAACAAAATAATTTGAATAAACTAAAGAGAGTATTCGGCAACAAAAGTTGATATATAATAGATTGAAAGGAAACTCGAACCTGTGTGAAGTTAGACCCACTTTCTTTGAAAACTAAAATGTTAACGGTTGTTCCAGGTTGTTCTAGGTTTGTTGCATATTGTCCCAAAGTAACCGAAATTATTGTTCCACGTTGTTCTAGTTATTCCTGAATTTCAGACCTATATCTCTTGCAGATTAAAAGATATGACCAAGAAACAATCTCCGGACAGACCCACTTTCTTAGAAAATTTGAATTCTGACAATTGTTCCTGATTGTTCTGGTTGTTCTAACCATTGTTCTAGAATTTTAGATCTGTACCTCTTACAGATACAGATGTTGCCTTACAATGTTTTACAATTGTTTTAAATATTGTTCCAGAATTTCATGGCCGCATCTCTTAAATACCGAAAGATAAGGCCAAATATCGAAACAAGGGAATGTGAACTCAATCCCATTTTTTTAAGAAGAATTGTTCCAGAATATCAGAACTGTATCCCTTACAGATCAAAAAATATGGCCAGAAAAACAAAACAAGAAAGTGTGAAGTTAACCTTGTCTTGAAGATGGAAATTTAGGTTGTTCTAATCGTTCTAAACATTATTCTAAAACATCAGAGCTGTATTTCTTAGTGATACGAGTCTGAAATTCTGGGAAAATGTTTAGAACGACCTAAAACAACTCTCAGAATTTCGAGTTTCAAAAACACAGAGAAAAAGTGTTTTTTTTTCACTGTTCTGTGCCAATTTTGCCCTTTTTTGAGATACCTTGAAAACAATGTGGAACAACCGTAAACATTTCAATTTTCAACAAAAGTGGGGCTAACTTCACGCAGGTAAAACCCGAACGTACATATATTGAAACAATTTTACGAAAAGGACAACTAATAATTAAGCAATACAGGCTGTCTCACCGGGAGCTTTTTAGTCTATATTCCAATGCCTTAGGATAAAATTACCCCACTTTCTCAAGAGGTGAAATTTTCCCCCGAATTTGATTAGTGAAACCCTCAAGCTGAAGTTTATTTGTTACAGTTTTTGTTCACTTAATTGCTGTTGACGTTGTTAATTTTCTCAGAAAACCCTTGTATCTTACAAAAAATACCCACGTATGATTTTATTCAGAAAATAATATAAAATCTATTTTTGTTGGAAAAACATAGGGTTACAATTCACGAAAAATCAACAGAATGATTGGTTGGAAACAGCATGATATTGCATCCATGCAATAGAAGAGTCTACTCCTGACTGCGGCAGAGTTAGGCGTTGTGCGTTCGAGTTCTACTAGGTTAAGTGGCAAATTTTTGTAATAGGTCCGGCGGAATCTCAAATCACCATTCGCAGGTTGAGAATAATCAACTGCGCTCCACTCTTTACGATAATAACAAAGCCATGAAACACTGTACACATACAATTTACGCGCTAAAAGTCTCCTAAGTATATGACAGACTTTAAAGCTTTCGTACCCCACTAAGGCACCACTACACATAGACAAATCCCGTAAAAGAAGCTGACATTTTTTTAAAATTTAAAAATTCGGGAAACATCATAAACTAACATCCTCAGCAACCAACAATTTTAGCAATTCATAACTTGCAAAAACATTTTCAGGAATCTCCAGTCTTCTACTGAAGCTATGCCCTTTTTAATCTCATATATGTACATCATGTTTCTCGCTGCTTGGAATCTTCTGAGCTCGTCCTCCAGAAAGCGACAACAGATATCCTGTACTCCGCGACTGTCATTCCAGATGTTCATTGATGGTCTTCTGTTCTAGCAGAATGCCCGTCGTCACCCTTCGTCAAGGAGGTAAATGGTCTTGTGGCTCCTCTACCACACACCAGGAAAAAGTTAACATTATTCTCCGCTCTCTCCCAAATTCAAGTTAACAGCTCGCGTAGATGATGAGTCAGCATAGGTATTTGTAGATCCTCGCACAGTTCGTAATTTCTAAAAAACCAACATTCTAAGCATCTTCTTCTGAATGATTTCCAATTCGCGCAAATGACTTTCTACTGCTGTGAATCAGGTCGAACTCCATAAGTTAATACTGGGAGTAGGCACAATCTGTGTAGATACCCACAGTATCACTTTACTCAAAAAATAATATAAAATCCATTTTTGTTGGAAAAAAAATGCATTACAATTCACGAAAAGTATAATGAAATCATAATTATAAGACAAAAAATGAAACAAAATAATGTTTGCCTCAACTAATCCGTTTCATAACATTTACATATTTCAGCCGTTTTCAAAAAGTAATGAATATTGTGCATTATTTCTTAACACACTGTATAAAGTTGGAAAGATAGTTAAAACCAAGTAGTAAAAATAAAAAAATGTATTTAGTTAGTTCGATAAAATATTGTTATTTTGATTATTGTTGGTAATTGGAAAGAACACGATATTTATTTGTCGGTATTCAAATGTAGACTTTAGCTGGATCAACTCTAATTTGGTTGATTCAACTAAACAGATCGTTCAGTGTACTAAATAAGCTTAAGAATAAATCCGCTTTAATTTTATTTTCTAGATTTGGGAATTATTTGAGAAATTGAGCATGTACATAATTATAAATTATGTAGCGTGGAAATACCGATGCATCGCAAACCAATTAGCGAAACATGCCAGCTCTAACTCTCTTATCGTTTTATCGTCAAAATAGCACAATGGAAATCAAATTGGTAGAAAATTGATAATCGCCGCGTGGTGAACGAGTAATGAGTAAGAGAAAGACAAAGCAATACAATAGTATGTAGATGTAAGTGAAATGTGAAATTAGTTATTAAAATGTAAATGGGCACAGGTTCCTCTGGTAGAAATAAAACCAGATGACGGAGTAAGAGAAAGGGTAAATAATCAGTCAACAAGTATGAGTGTTGTTAATTAATGAATTTATAGGTCAGCTATACCGTAAAATTGTTCCCTGTAAACCTGCTGCCAACATAACAGCTTCAATTCTCAACGGATAAGCTGCAAACACAATGATAGAACATTCGATTCTCGTCAGTTCCGCTTGGGTTTAACGAAATTGCTTTAAAGCTGACAATTATAATCTTCAATATAAAAATCTATGTATTCTAGAGTGAATAACATATTATTATTTAATATGTAGTATGATTAATTAGCATTCAGAATGCTATCACTATCATTTCGTTAAGGTACTTACCCTTATTGATACTGGTATACTGAAAGTAGGAACTAATTCTACTTTATTGCTAACAGCGAAGAGTAATTCATCTAGATGAGAAAGAGAAATCCATGACAACTCACCACTGAAGCTAAGCATTACCAATTCATACTCGCTCCTAGGACGTTAACGAAACATTCCATTTAAGCTGTAGTAACTTTGACTTGTACCTTTTTTTTCTGACAATACTCTTTCTGACTGATTCACAGCTCAACTAAGTAAATTATCATGTGATAAGATAACCTGCTCCTGACTGCGGCAGATGCTGTCTACGGCAGGCGCTGTGCTTTCGAGTTCTACTAGGTTAAGTGACAGATTTTTCTGATGGGTCCGGTGGAATATCAAGACACTATTCGCATGTTGGAACACAATTAGCTGTGCCTCACTCTTTGCGGCAATGGAATGATAACAAAGCCATAGAATTCTATACACACACAATTACCGCACTAAAAGTTTCCCAAGGATACGGCAGGCTTTAAAGCTTACATACCCAACCAAGGCACCACCACACATAGACAAAGAAAGCACAGAAACATTTTTCACTCTTATTGTCTTCTTAATATCATTCACAATCCTTTTCATCCAGTTTACCGCAAAGCGATTGATTGCAAGCTGATATCAAGGTGATATGTTTAACACCATTCGAAAATAGAAAATTTAAAAATTTAAGAAATATCACATAGTAGCATTGTCAGTAACCAACAACTTCAGCATGTGTTGTTGTAGACTTCCGCGGTTTTCTTTTAAAGAATTTGGGGTAGCGCATCGTAATTGCAGTTGCCGACTGGGCGAGCACATCCTTAGCCTGCTTCTGGGTCGCGCTCATCACTGAGGCATACGTGACCGGAATAGCCGTAGGGCCAACTTTTTCTGTGCCCATTCGCGCACTTTCTGGGAGCTCAACAGCTCCCTTTCCTGTGCGCTAAGAGGCGGCAGTTTAGGGAACGCCCTGGCCGAAAGCTTAGGCGGTGGCGTAGGCTTGGAGGCCTGCACCTGGCGCATCTCATCTGTAGCGTGCAGCACTCAGATGAGTGGCCGAAGCGCTGGCAACAGTGGCACTGCGGCGGTCCTCTGCGTCCCTTAAACGGGCTGATCGAGATTCGCATCCCGAACAACTCTCTGACTTTGTAGATTGCCCTTGACAGAGACCATGAAAATGGAGCTCGTGAACTTGTTGCGTCTCCTCATATTCGCTACCGCCCGCACCGCGATACCTTGCAACAGGAACTCCGCCTTGATATGTTCAGGCTCTATTGAAGGTGAGATACTTCACCACCACCTTTACAGGGCGATTGCTCTGCGTGGTGTAGGTGTAGAACTGTCCATCCTCTTTAGCTAGCGCCGTCGTGACTTTCTTCCAGTCCTCCTCCGAACAGGCCTTAACTTTGAATTAAAAGGTGGGTTTCTCTCGGCAGGGCGCCTTGATACTGACCACCGTCTTGACGAAATCTACCTCGTAGAGCTAGATCGGTGGGCATTTCGCCTGAGTCTTACGACCTTCAGCGGATTCCTTTGTGTTGGAGCTCCGAGTGGCAGGTAGCGAATACCCAGTATGGAAATACTTGTACGTCGTCTCTGTTTAGATTGTTGGAATCTTTGCAGATTTCGATAGCTTCTCGGATTTTTCTGGCATAATATTAGGGTTCACGGGACAGAAGTTTAGTATCTTTAAATAAAATTTGGTGGCCTGTTTCCAGCTTGCGCTCGGCCAGTGCAGAATCGCGTATCTACAGCAATCTAGCACAACGTTCGCGTCCCGTCGCACGCGTGCCGACTGACCGCTTCGTTTCCCCGATGTACACTTTATCACAAAAACAAGGGATACGGTAAACACGCTGAGTATGTAGAGCAGATGTTTTATCTTTGACGGATGGTAATAAGTCGGAGATCTTTAAAAGGGGTTTGAAAATTGTTTTGACGTTA
This sequence comes from Oryctes borbonicus, assembly GCA_902654985.2. Lineage (NCBI taxonomy): Eukaryota > Metazoa > Arthropoda > Insecta > Coleoptera > Scarabaeidae > Oryctes > Oryctes borbonicus. The sequence goes on along the minus strand of LR736859.1, from coordinate 14,015,139 downwards.
TGCCTCCGGAGTAGTTTGCCTATTTTGTCGGTAACACGTTGAATGTAGGGTAAACAGTGCTAACCCCAGGATCTTGACTCGAAACGGTGTGCTGTTTGGGAGTACGATGACGGTGTATCGTTTTTCGGATATCTCACTTGCTGAAGTTGTTTTCAATGAGGGAATCGGCCACATGTTTTAATTCTTGGGCGAGAGCGTTGGGCTGAGAAATGGAAAAGGCCCGTTCAACTAGTGTGTTTATGACCGCTTGTTTTTGTGCCAGATGATAGTGCGAAAGGGCGTTTAGATAGCGGTCTGTGTGGATCGGTTTCCGGTAAACTTTGTGACCTAGTTTGTCGTTGGTGTAGCGAGATACGAGGACATCTAGAAATGGGAGTCGCCCATGTGATTCAACCTCCATGGTGAGACGTATGTCTGGATGTTGGGAGTTAAGAAAGGTTAGGAAGTCGAGTAGGGATTCGCGTCCATGTGACCAGATGACGAAGGTGTCGTCCACGTATCTAAACCAACATTTCGGTTTTTGGTGGTAGGATAATAGGACTTGGTGTTCGAACGCTTCCATGAAAATGTTAGCGACGACTGGGGGTAAAGGAGAGCTCATGGGAGCTCCAGAAAATTGTTCATAAAACTTACCACGGAATTGGAAATATGTAGACGTTAGACATGCGTTTACCAATTCGGTTATGTCGAACTGTGAACTTTTGTGAATAGAGATTCTTTAAAAGAAAACAACGACCGCGGAAGTCTACAACAACATGTGCTCAACCTCTACGGGGGGGGGGGGGGAAATACAGAAGAAAACCAGAACGCTTGGAAACCTGCGCCAGAAACTGGTAAGATTAGTCAGCTCCCTCACTTTTCCTCTTCGGTGCCGCGACAGTGATGTTACTTCCGATTTTTTACGCATCACGCACTACACAAAAACGCATTCAGCCCAACAAATCTTTCGCCGAACAAGTGTGGCTCTACTTCGCGAGAGGATAAGAGTGAGATGAGTTGAACACTATCGATCAAAGCTTTTCACTTGCATCCCGAACTGGCTCACCTTCTTAAACCCAATGATTTCAATGTCATCGACCGCGTCACTGCTCTTCAAGCACAACGCATTCTTGAATTTGTCACTGCCAATCACATCAAAAAGTTTAATAAATTCCAAGTCAAACAAACCCCGAAGCCCCAACATAATTTCGTCGCGGGGACCGTAATAAAACTCTCTGAGTACCGCTTATCTCTCGACGAACTTTCGTTACTATATAAAGGTTCCAATTTTGCCCCAGCGCCCAAACATATTCCCACAGAAGGCATCAATTATTGGAGTAGAAAGTGCCCTTGTCAAACTACATCAGATAGTAGCTGACCCCATTAGAGACAACACCGCTTCCATCTTACAACAATCCAGACCACCCAAGCCATATTTATCCAGGCCCGAACTTTCTGCCTTTAAATACCATAAATCGAATCCGGACATCCTCACAATAAAAGCGGAGAAAGATAATGCCACGGTGGAAATAACAGCCGTTATCAAACAATCTTCCATCCCTGAAGACATCCAAAAGAGCACCATTCCTAGAGACTGTAAACCAACCAAATTCTATTTGCCTAAAACTCACAAGCCTAATATTCCACTCCACCCCATCGTCAGTGCCACCGACTGACAAGTGGGCTAAACACCTGACCAGACTATTAAAACTCTACGCCGGTGGAACAGATTCCTTTATTCCTAATTCAGCTCATTTTGTGGAACGCATACAAGACCTTACTCTCGACCCACATTTAAGGTGTTACCGACAAAATAGGCAAACTACACCGCATAACGTCAAAACAATTTTCAAACCTCCTTCAAAGATCTCCGACTTATTACCGTCCGTCAAAGACAAAACTTTCCCCCTACATACCCAGGGTGGTTACCGGATCCCTTGTTCTTGTGGTAGTGTGTACTTCGGGGAAACAAAGCGGTCAGTCAGAAGCTATCGAAATCTGAAAACATTCCAACAATCTAAACAGAGACGACGGTTACCCGCTGCATTCTCAGTGGAATCCCTCTTGTCCGAATCCGCCAATCAGAACCCGTCTCGCCCTCGCCCAGCTACTCAACCCTATAAAGACCAGACGCCGAGCAACCAACGTCATTACAAGAATTATCATACTGGGGATTCCCTACCTGCCACTGGGAGCTCTAACACAAAGGAATCCACTGAAGGTCGTAAGACTCAGGCGAAATGCCCGAAATGGGTTTCTCTCGGCAGGGCGCCTTGATACTGACCACCGTCTTGACGAAATTTACCTCGTAGAGCTAGATCGGTGGGCATTTCGCCTGAGTCTTACGACCTTCGGTGGATTGCCGAGAGAAACTCACCTTTTAGTTCAAGGTTAAGGCCTCTTCGGAGGAGGACTGGAAGAAAGTCACGACGGCGCTAGCTAAAGAGGATAGAGAGTTCTACACCTACATCACGCAGAGCAATCGCCCTGTAAAGGTGGTGGTAAAGTATTTCACCTTCAATAGAGCCTGAGCATATCAAGGCGGAGTTCCTGTTGCAGGGTATCGCCGTACGGGCGGTAGCGAATATGAGGAGACGCGACAAGTTCACGAGCTCCATTTTCATGGTCTCTGTCCCGCGCCATAATATCGAGGCAATCTACAAAGTCAGAGAGTTGTTCGGGATGCGAATCTCGATCAACCCGTTTAAAGGACGCAGAGGACCGTCGCAGTGCCACCGTTGCCAGCGCTTCGGCTGAGTACTGCACGCTACAGATGAGATGCGCCAGGTGCGCGAGAGAACACGCGACGGCCAGCTGCGCCCTTATTGACCAGGATCCTAGAAAGTGTGCGAACTGTGGAGCCGCTCACCCGGCCACGTATCGGAGGTGCGAGGTGTATCGCAAGGTCACCAGTTGCCAAGCTAATTCCCAGCAGTCGCAGCAGGCCCCCAAGCCTACGCCACCGCCTAAGCTTTCGGCCAGGGCGTTCCCTAAACTGCCGCCTCTTAGTGCACAGGAAAGGGAGGTCTTGAACTCCCAGAAAGTGCGCGAATGGGCACAGAAAAAGTTGACCCTACGGCTATTCCGGTCACGTATGCCTCAGTGATGAGAGCTACCCAGAAGCAGGCTAAGGATGTGCCCGCCCACTCGGCAACTGTCAAGAAACGAAAGAAAAAGACCGTGAAGAAGACCGCCAAGAAGATAGTCAAGAAGAGCGAAAAGCTGAAACAAGCTATTCTGAAGAGAAAGAAAAGGACAAATCCAGAAGTTAGGGTCTCTAAAAGTCTCTAAAGTTCATTATATACGAATTGAGACATTTTTCAAGCAATTCAAGTAGAAACAAATCGTAGCTGTGTCACAATATTACATCACCATTTACCTGTACAATTGTTGCATAGACGAAACTTTGCGAACACAAAACAGTTTTTGCCTTGAAACCTCTTCTCTACCTACCCCCCGAGCGAGCTTATGCGCATAGACAGAATGGAAAATTTACAATTTGCGAAAATTTATTTCACCCACTCACAGTGTTTTTCCCCAGGAAAAAAAAATGCGTAGTACATACTTATATGTGATCTACATGTTCCTACATTTTTTTAATTTCTTGAATTTCCGGGTTCGAAATGTTCCTTTGTCAGAAAGCAGTTTGAAATCAAAGAAGATTTTCTTCTCTGCATTGCTAAGGGAAAGAATCATACTAAAATTATAAGCACGTCTGAATCTAATCGTAAGCAGAAAAACCATACATAATGGCAATTAATTTTTTATTGTAACACAAAAATCATATGTATCAAAAATATTCACATACATCATTTATCTATGTGCATAATTGTATTGTAAACGTCCACATCTTTTATATATATTCTTCTTATTTCTTTAAAACTTATGATGTACATATACACAAACACATGCGTATATCTGTACATATATTTCGCTGTAAAATAGAATATTTAAGACGGTATGTGCCCTACTCTAAATCTTTCCTTTTAAATTCATGAAATCTAAATGTGGTAAGATGGGAAATCTAAAAAAACACAATTTGCCTAATACAATTAAAAGTCTCTCCAATCAAGAGAATAAACTCGGCTTGATTTTGCGTTTTTGTAATCAGCAAAGGAACTTTCCCGTCTGTCAAAACAAACTTAATGAACTTGCCATTCTATTATCTTATGTACAGATTTGGTCTTTGGGAATTCGCGAATCTGTTTTACTCCATCTCCTTCTCTGAAATATATTTCTTTTCTATAGATTTTATCTCGTTCTGTAGCTATAGTCTGTTTTACGAGGAGTTGATAAAAAATATTTACTCTCAGTAATCAGTTTCCCAACGAGGTTGGTTATTACTTAATTTAAAACAGTCAGGTATTTTCGAATTCTATTTAGCTGCGACTTGACGGATTTTTTCCTCGGGATATTTCTCATTCTGTACTCTTCTTTATGGTTCATTAGAAGTTTCTGTGATGTAGGATTATTTTGCGATTGATTAAATTATGAATTATTCAACGCTTTCGTTTTTAATTAAGTACACCTTTAATTAAATTTGATTTATTTTTCACGTCGGGAAGAAGATTTTAATTAAAAACTTTTCCAGAAAGAACGCCATTATTAGTTCCGCAAACCCCTTCCGCTAATATATGTTGCCTATGAAATCTTTCAATGATGCAAATAAATATTAAGATTTCCTAAAATGATTCTTATAAAATATTATCGTTAAGATAAAAGGAAAAAATGTAAATACATAAAATATTATATCCAATTATAACCAACATGGTACACCTTGTGCCTCCAGCTAGAGCAGCGTTCAGGGTAGGGTATGGCAGAGGTCCATCACAGTTCTTAATCAAATAAATTTTGAGAAGGGCGCCAGGAGTTTTGTTATTAAAAAAAAAACGAAAAAAAAAACTTTGTTGCACCTCCTCTCAATTTGTGGGAAGATATAACACGTTATTAATATAAACTTAATCAAAAATTTATTTTCTTTGAATATGTTAAAAAAAAAGACCTCGAATTTGTCTTTAGAACTTCTCCAGGGGTACCTTGAATCACTGTGCCGTGTATCTTGATTCTTTCCCAAATACCTGAAAATGCAAAAGAGCCAGCAAAAAAGATGCTAAGGGACCGAATTTAGGGAGGTGAATAAAAAAAAATGAAAATGAATAACGAAGCCAAAGAAGAAAAAAAATAATAAACTTGAGTAATTAGTAAGATAATTTAAATCACAAAAAACTTTAACCGTAAAATAATAATAAGTGCCGCTAAAGATTTTGAAAATAAAGCGTAGATAACTAGATATAGCGTTATGCAGACTATTATTGGCAATGCTATTCTGTAAAAAAGGTATTTAGAAATAATTAGAAGGATTCCTAGCTGTATGCATAATATATTTTGCATAACAGCGTAAAGAATTTCATAGGAAAGAAACAGCAAAATAACAAAAGCAATACGAATGCCATTTAAAAATCAATAAATTTGTTAGTAGTTCGTAGGGTAGATTAGATCTAGGAGATGAGCTGAATTTGTTTGAAAAAGCGTTCAGATAATCTTTCGAAAATAAGTGGTGAGAGCAAAACTAATAATTGATTAAATAAATGAATTACGAAGGGCCATATTTATAAAGTAATTTCGCACTTCAGTTGAAAACAAATAATAATAAGTATTGTCTCTTACGCATAATACTGGGAAAGCTACTCACTCCCTATTTTTTGATTTCCTTGATTTTATAGGATTTGATTGGCAAGTTGCCAACAAAACAAAACCATTTTTCTTTCGTGTAACGTTTTCATCCTGCACTGGTTACTCTACAGCTGCTCCAAATCTAATAAATTTCGTATACCTTCAACAACGCTGCTATAACATATAACTTATAACAACTTTCACTTCCTCAGCTCCTGCGGCCCAGGTGAGTCTGACAGGAAATTTTCTTAGGTGTCTTAATTCACCCTTCAAATAAAATAGTTAATTTAGGTCAAACAAATTAATCTCTTTCCAGTTAGCTAATTTTTTGAAAAAATGTTTGTCTCGCATGTGCGTTCCATTAATATGTTAAAAAATAAAATGCTGTGTTTCGACTAGATTTCGAAACATTTTTTGTATTTATTGTAAACTATTTATGCTATTATTTAAGCTATTTATGTAATTCATAACAATCTCAAAATTGATTTGGATAACTAACGCCAAAGAAGAGATATTGTTGTTTAAATTGAAGTTTGCATACTCAAAAACAGTACTGGATTCTTAAAGTTGGTACGTTCTACCCATATGATGTCATTTACTTAAATTTAAGAAGACTATGCAGAGACTACATAAAATACAAGCTGTTCTATTTGAAAGGAGTAAATTGATATCCATTTCTAATATAATCAAGAGCGACATAATATTGAAATTATGTCGAAGAAATAGATATCTACCCATAACATCATCTACCAAAATTTCAAATTCAAAGGTATATTTTAATTACTTTCAGAGATACGTCTAATGCGAATGACAATTTTGACATTCTTTGCGTTTTCACGCCTACAAACTCCTCACTTTCGAAGTCCGCATATACTCGGTAACCAGTTTATTGAGTAATTGAAATTATCTATAAGTACATATTTATGTTTTCATACAAATAATTATGTACATCCTTATGCATGGCGCATGCGTACTTTATATTTTTCAATTCTCTGTCAAAAGATCATATTAATTGCGTATGTGCACGTAAATGACTATATGAGCTGCAGAAATTCCTTACAAGACTCAACAAAATCTTCTTCGAAAGGATGCTAACGAGCGAGAACCCTGCCATGAAAAACGCCATCGTCCGAAGAACCCCTTCTGGAGCAAAGAACAAGACCACCTATAACTGCCTAAGTATACTGGTATAAGTATCACCATTCACAATGAATACAGCATACTAACAGAGATTACAAAGACAATGGTACTGGCGGAACCAAGGACCAAGGCCCAGACAACCAACGCCAAGTCGGAATATCATTCTTCAAATAATTACTAAAGCATCAACATCGTCCTAAAGATGCCAGCCACAGTGTCTGGCGAAACGTCGATTTATACCAACTCAAAACTACGGCCTACAAGCTCGGAAACTTGTACTGCTTGTACAGATTTAAAAGGTATCCCACATATAACTTTAAATTCTTGAAAACACTGAGTTTACTCAATATCTTTTTATAGATAAGCTATGTAATATTAACATAAAGAACAAGGTAATATTTTTACCTGTGTTTCAACCATCCAGCAGAACACAATTGTTGCAGCGAAGGAAAAAAGTCCTTGTTGATTTTTCTGTCATTAGTGAATAAAAGTTACAATTAAATCATTTTCAGACCTATAAAACAATATTCAAATCATTTACAGAATCAATTACTAGTTCTACACTTAATTTAGATAGTGTATAACTTCAAATTTACATTAAAAGATGGAAAGCACATTGTTGTACATAATAATACCTTTTTCGCCAAAATATTTTTCTCTGTGCTTTTATTACTGGGTTCTTAAAGAACAAAGTACAACAAAAGTAAAATAACTTTAAAGTGAAAAAGTGATAAAATGGTCACAAACTATCATGTCTAATTCAGGATTACTAAAATTTTCAAAACTCGGAATATAATTGAAAGGTTACTATGCTGGTATACGTTACGTTAAAAATAATAAATTCGATAATTATAAATAATTTGCCGTAATTATTTATACCTCCCAACTCATTTTGTAAATATGGATGATTCTGCCCTATTTATCATATAATAACCTACGCTTGACTAGGCAGACTTAAGCGCTGTGTGTTCGAGTCACGCTAGGATCAACAAATTTTCTTAGTGGGTCCGGTACACTTCCGAGTCACCATTTGCAGTTGGGGTACAATTAACTGCGCTTCACCCTTTACGGCGAGGGGGTGACAGTAACAAGGCCATGGAACACTTTACACGCACAACTTACACACTAAAAGGCTCCTGAAGTTGACAAGCTTCAAAATGCTTATATACCCCGTTGGGCCGTCACAAAAAAAAACACATCTTAATAAATGTGATTAAACCGTGCTAAAATTTATACATTAGTTAAAATTGCATTGCTGCTAGTTAGTATTGTGTGAATAACGTTGCTATTTATATATAATAGCCAACAAGTGCCAAATTAGTTAGTAAGTATTGTACATATGTCACCACTTGAAATACGGTTGAAAACGTCTCCTTTCCCCACAGAAATGGTAGAGCCCAGAAACGGAAGAACAACTTGAAGCTAGTAATTAACTTTATACAAAATGAAGAATATCAAGTAAATCAGCTATTTGCTGATATACTTGGAGACTTTGAATCGGTAGCAAAAGAACATCTTCAAGCGCAAGCAAGAAAAATAAAACAGTTTCTGAAGATTATATTATAAGAGAATTCAGGAAATCATAATTATCAGCTTCGCACAAAATATTATTACTATTAAGTTTACAATTCATCATGTCCAATAGAACATTTTCGAATTTAGAAGATAGATTCTGTTTGCACCGTATCATTGCAGTAATCATCACTCTCCAGTAAACAAAGATGCAACTGTAAAAGTAAATTATAAATATAAAAATGCAATTCTAAAATGTCAGCGTGCAACAATAAACGAATCATTTAAATACATTATTATTATTATTTCTTGTTTTTGAGTGTTATACCTTGCAGTTTATAAAGCAAATAGTTCATACTACAGGATTAATATTTGTTTCGTTTACATATTTATTATACAGCAATATATTCCTTTATGTCATTATATATTACAAAATATTTTGAACACACTAAATATTTTTTTACATTGCATTATTATTTATCACAATTACCAAAGTGTAACCTTTTAGAAAATTATCGTTAAAAATAATAACATATTTACGATTTGTCTTGAGAATTATCCACAATGTCCAGTAATTACTGAAAATTATCAATTAATTGCTTTTGCCGTAATAGCAAAGTGACTTATCGAAAACGAAACGACGAGATTATGTTTTAAATTGGAGAGATTATAAGGAAAACGTTAAAAGAGGTCAACTACAGTTTTAAGAAGGAAATTGTTCGCTAATCATCGCAGAGAATAGGCTGTCGAAATGTACAAATTAATTAAAACTCTATTAGAAAGACAAACTCGACATTCCATGACATTCTTCCCTTAAAATCTATATATATATATATATATATATATATACCATATATAAATATAATTTTCTCATTTCGTTTCGGTAGACCACTCCACTCCGTATACACAGACAAATCCTTGTGTTTGTTTAATTTTAATTAACATAGTTTCATAAAATAATTTAAATTACCAAAGAGGCAATATTTTCTCCGAACCTTTAACACGCACATATTCAGACGGTGTTTAATTCTCTTTAAAGAGGATATTTTGCAATGTTTCATACATTTATTACTAAAATAGAGCATTTATCAAAAATGTACAATATGATATTGTATATATAAGAACATTTACATTTTTTAAATATCATGCTCACTGTATCACTGAAGCAACTGTTTTTATATGAAAACTTAAACGAATATGAGAAATACGTACACAGATTAACTTCACAAAACTTGGAAATACAAGCACAATAAATGTATAAAACGAAAATTTCCAAAATTATAAAATGAACGTTCATGAGGAAAATCCGATCGCTACAGCACATTAGTTTGATTTTTAAGGAACAAAGTGGAGCGAAGATTCAGGTACAAGTTTCAAGAATGCACTAAAAAAAAGTGCAAGTTATAAAAAGTAGCAATCGCATGCGACACACTTAGACTTCCGATTTACCGGAACGGCCGGCAGGAAGTGTATGCGATAACCGGCCGGTATTCTTTCAGCAACTTCCGGCGCCCAGGCCACTTTACATTTCCTTCCGTGGCAGTCGGAACAGTCCAAATGAATAATGGCAAACCCCATATTGGCCCTGATTGCTAAAACGGATATTCCGTGCCGCTCGTTTCCAGTCCCCGTTACAAATATATGTAGACGTACACATAGCAAAACGGTTCTCCGTGTCGTTCCACAATTTCACTTCGTGTCAGTGCAACATTCGCATCTCTGCTAAGTTGATATCTATTTCTATATGACAGTTTACACAAACATATTCAAAATGAATCTTATTTTCATATCGATTTACCCATACAGTAACGAAAGCATGAGCAGTAGCTATGAGAGAAAATTGTTGGAATTGTTAAACAGAAGTTACGTACTTTAAACGAATCAACTGTGAAATATTGAATCGCAATAGTCCGTCATATGACAAAAACTATGGTGAACAAAAAAATGAGAGGAAAAAGCAGTTTTTCTGTTTAGTTCAAATAGCCATTAAGTGAACACATATTGGTTGTGTTTTATTCCCCAAGCAAATGCAAGTGGTTTAGTGTTCACATTTTATTTTAAGAGAAAGTTAATTCAACCTTTGATTGTTCACAAGTACGTAGAATTGCGACCCGTAATGCGTTGTCATAAAGAGTTCGCGTAACCCCAAAATTTAGAGATTAGTTTTCCTTTTATTTGAATTCCGCAAAACGTTATTTGCTGTCTATTCTTATTTATTGCCGAAGGAGAGTCTAAAGTGGACTACCTGATCTCATTATCAATCAAATCGATTTAATTACTTGCCATTACGCTGTATTACAAGCATAACATTTTTCCAGTATTCAAAAAATAGAAATATGAAAGTTTTTAAGGTTTAAAAAATTTACATATACATAGGGTAGGGCGACTAGATGCTCTATTCCAAATACATCCCACTTTTACTACCTTCCGGGATGATCGGTTTACTTTAAGAAGCTTTTATATCTCTTCAAATTCATTATGTTGGTCTGTAGTGAATATACTATTGAATTGTACATACATACATACTATAGACGCTTCACATACACAATTAAGTAAATGTCGTCCATTGCATATTCTGAGGATTATTAGCCAATAAAAAATACGATTAGATTGGAAGTACATCAGATAATAGTTATTGATAATGTTTTATTAGAAACTGGCAGATGTCTCCTAACCAATACTCGCTAGGATCGACTGACCTACACCATGCAGAGAGATGCGACGTCCGTGGGACTTAACATGCAACAATGATAATTTCAATTACTGCTTGAATAAATTAAATAGACAGAACTTTCGCCAATATGTTATTTATTTATAGTCAACTACTGATAAACAAAATAAGTAACTTTAAAGTAATAATTAAATAATTACACTGAGAAAAATACTTAGTAACCCTAATTGAATATTTAAAAACCGCAAGTAAAACGTTTAATAGAACAGGCAACAGATGAATTGTTTATTTACCACAAGAAAACGAAGATTCTTGTCATCCACTATCTGCAGTAAGTATACTATATATTTAATCCTTCTTAGCTATTACTAAAAGTTCTAACAATTGTTACTCATTTTCTTTCGTTAATCTTTTCCAAGTGATTTGGAGTCTTTCTCTACCTCCACATCCAACTTTGTTCCATTTCAGTGCATATTTTGTTATGTCTTTACTTGTTTTATTTCTTGTTAGTTTATATGTATCCTTTCCTTATCGTCTTCCATCCCTATTCTCAATTTATGTGTCTTCTTCGCATTCATTTTAAGTCCCCCCTTTAAAACCTCTGTTTCCAGTTTTTCCATCATGTTTTTAATATCTCTTAATTTATCTAACATTAGGCATATGTCATCCATGTATTCCATATCTGCCAATTTTTCATTTTGTAGGCATTTCCAGCTTATACCGTTTTTGCTTTCTATTGGTTTCTGAAGGGTGTAGTCTAAGCATATATCAAAAAATAAAGGCGGCAGTATACATTCTTGTTTGACTCCTTTTTTTCTAATAGGTGGCCCTTATTGAGTACTTGGCATGTTGCTTTGCCGTATCATTTGAATTAGTCGAATCACAAAATCAACATCAGAATGAGAGATGAATTCATTTCTATTTTGCTATTTGGCATAATTTTCCTTCCTGCTTCGGAGTAGATTCGTTGGTGTATATTATATTTATTTACAATGCATGCCAATGTGACTCCTCTCTAGACCTCACATTCCTTGACATCATCTAATTTTTACCACAACTCCCTTTCTCCGTTCTGCACGTGTATATTCTTGTTCCCATATATTATGTACTATTGGCAATAACTCTCCATAATACTGTACATTGTATTTTAACTGATTAGTTATTTCCCATATGTTGAATTGCATTTTTAATCTCTTCTCTTGTCGGCCTGTTTATGGTAATTTTTAATATATCCTGTATATGTTCATTATCCTCTAAGTTTTTCGTTTGTTCTTCTATGGTTATGAGTAGCTTCCGTTCTTTGTTAGCAGTGGATTTCCAATATTAGATTTTGTTACGTGCCAGTATTCTGGTATTTTTATACTACTCTTTGATATTTGCAAATATACTACCGCATATAGAAAAGCAAAATTTATTGACTTACTGCGAATAAACTATACTATGGAATAAATAAACTAGTTAACTAAAGGCAAACAAATTGTTTACTTGTGGCAAAAAAGTGATTCACTTAAACTAGCTAAACTAGTAGGCTCCTTGTTGTTATGTATGTTTCTCATATTTGATAACCTACAACCATTCTCCTTATTTTCCAATTTTGCACATATTTTCTTTGTGATTATTTTACTATCCATTGTTTTATTTCATAACGCTAAATTCAAATATCAAACGACGTTTAATATCCATATTTATGTTTTAACTACATTTAATACGTGCACCTGTACATTCTTTCAAATTCACAATCAAAATTAGTAAATAAATTATAGTTTTTTTCTTAGTTTTTAGAGCATTATACACATACAAGGCAAAATAAAATTTAGATAACTTTCCCGTGATTTCAACGAGCGATATATAATCATGTCACAATCAATGGCATCCCCTTATACCAAAAGTTGGTCATTTATCTTAATATAGTGTTGACAAAAGAGCTCCCCTTGATGTAATTCTTTATCTACTAAAGATATCCCCTTATATGAATTGCTGACCGCAATTCGGCAGCTGCAACTTTATACTCCTTCATCTCTTTAATCAATACGCACATACAAATATGAGAAAATAGTAAGAGAAACTTAGGCTATAAAAAATGTAAAAAGAGAAGAACCAAAATATTCTAAAAGTAAACGTTCATGTATAATAACACTGTTTAAAAAATATGAAATAAACGGATACACTAGAAACAGAAACTAAAATAATATGTATAAATAATTAAATATATCTGCAAAGTAGGTTGCACAAGCAGATAAATGATGTAGTACATAATTTTTAATTTGAATTTGGAGAGATGTATTTTCTTATCTTCATTCTTGCAACTGTATATTAAACAATATACGTGTGTTGTCAACGTTATCACAGAATGATTAAATGAAGTATAACAAGGTCTAATAACAAATAACTATAATAAATGCATATTGTAGAATAATTTAGTTTGGTAGTTAATAGTAATTAAAATGTGGATACTTGGTCTTTCTGGCTCTTTATTAATTTATTTTTTTGCCCGTTCCAATTAACAAAAAGCTGCTAAAAGCAATAATCCAAATTTGAATTTGGTCAAAAACGGTTAAGCAACTCTTTGCCAATTAATAATGATTCCACTATAACCGTTTCCTTCGGTAAGAACATTAAGCCACAACCGCTCTATTATTTTTAGCTAGTCTAATTAATTTTATTTGTTACTACAAACAAAATTAAAATGGCAGCCAGCAAAAATAACTTTGCAAATATTATCATTGTCATAATTGACTACTGCCTCAATACTTTTAATTATATCTAGCGATATATATCACGATATTTACACATAACGTTAAATCAAATCGTAAACCTAATCAGTATAATTATAATTGCTACATTCGTTTGATATTGCTTCTTTGTTTGCTATATTGTAAAAACCTGCAACCTGTATTACAAGATGTTTTAATGCAATACCTACACAAGCTTCTTCTTAGTTTACATTTTTTCATGTTTCCCAGAAGAAGCTAGCTATCTAGTTTAACGACATACATTATTTATAACAAAAATCAGCATTTACGTCATGAAAACTGTAGTTTTTCATTGGTCATTTAATAGTTGACCAATCCTTTCTGAGTCCGGAGTTAAACTATTGGCCATCCCGGAGTCAGACTCAGGGCTCCGGGCGGAGCTTCGGCTCTCAACTTTCTTATCTCGACGCCTTATTGCTTCCATTCTATCCACTCAGAATATTTCCGGTACTTAAAATCGACCCTTGTATTGATGGATTTTCAGAGACTGAATTGAAATTTCCTCCGTTTCAGTTCTCTTCGGAAGATATACGTTTTCGTATAATTTATATTCAGCACGGGACTTTTTTAATTCTAACCAAGGTACACATATAGCTTGCGAAATTATTGTTACATTTATAACGAACATTCAAATAAACTAATATAAAATCTCCAGTATAAAAAATATTAGATTTACGCACAAAGTAACGTAAAATAAAACATGTAAAATAACACCAAAATGTACATATAAAAAAGCGAGCTTCCAAACATGCAGAGTGTCCCAACCAAATGGAATGGGTTATCGATGAATAGCAAAAAAAGTACCTACTCCGTTATTTTTTCCGTATATTATTACACTTTTAGTTTGTCCATCTCTATAATAAGAGTTTCATATATCTATTTGTAATAGATTTCGAGATTTTTATCAATCGTCTAACTGTAGATACATTCATCTATATTTCCTTCAAAGTATTCGAAACGCAAACACAATTTTTACATAAACTTAAATTACATACTAGGTTCTAGCTATATATGGTACTAAAACACACTATTGACACCAAATATTGCAAACAGAAACAATTTTTTTTAATAGCACCACATAGTTTTCCTGTATCCCCCTAACGTTTTCATATAATGATGCGTATATCTAATATTGAAAGTGAAAGATATTTGGAAAACATTCTACTAATGTAAAAATCATAAGAAAAAATACAATCCTAATCCAGCTTGGACAGGACAGGACAGGACAGGACGGGACAGGACAGGACAGGGGACCAATATTTTAATAAAAGACACAATAAATTTAAAATCAACATAAAATAATCTAAAATGACAATAACATGTAACACAATTGAAATACTCTACAAAGAAATTTAATGACCTTGATTGTAATCTTTATTGCAATAATTAATAGCTACCTACTTATTCAACTATCTATAGTGAATGCTCGAAATTCCTTCTTCCTACCATTGGTACATTTGCGCAATAATTTGTAAAAGCTGTTCCGCACTTTTCAAAACACACTTCACTTCGTAGATAAATCATACGTATTAATTCTATTTCTATCTTTTCATTTCATAAGTAATTACTTGCGTCTAAAGTTTTGAATCAACAGTTAAGAATAGCGATGTCAGAATGTGTTCGTTACTTTGTCATAGCAACCAAACAATACTAACACCAACAATGCATTTAGATGCAATATCCAAATGCTGAACTCGCAATTAAATATAAATATCTATTTTACCTTCAATGTTAGATATATACATCATTATACAAGAGGGTTAGAGATATAAATTTCCTATACTGTGAGTACAAAGAAAGTATATAGTGTTATTTGCAGTTCAGTACTGGACATCCTATATATTTAAAAAGCGTTCTAACACAATACCTATGTAGATAGAGCCATATATACAATTTCATATTATAAAAATGTTATTTTGATGGAAATACATGTATTAAATGTATGGGATGAGAAGAAACTCGCAAATATCTCGAAATCGATTGAGATACCAAATACGTATAAATATGCGTAATAATATGGGAGGTACCTTATAGTGTATATTACATTATTTGAAAATTTTGACATCCTACCATTTACACAGCATGCACAACTCTACAATTCCAGGAGATTAGGACACGTACCATTACTATTAGTAAAACGTAGTTCAGCCTTGTATCTAAACAGTTGGTCAAGCGTCAAAGCAATGCATACCTGATGTAATTCTCTCATCAACATTTTTAGAAGTAGTACAGCACCCCGGAACTTACCTCCTGCAGTATAATTTGACAAATAAAAATTATATTACCTAATTTATGGCATAAAATTAACTACGAGGGTGATTCAAGAATAGTAATAGTCTCGCATATAAAGCCGTTTCTCCTTCTTATGAACCAATTATAAGTTAACAGATTGGACGTATAAAGTTATACTGCTTTATATTTCTATACGCACTAATATGTCAGAAACAATGGTACAATACGAGGGTGGTTCAAGAATTCCTTAGAAAATCTAAGACATGGGACTCCTAGTATTGAAAATGGTTTGTTGCTACTAAAAATAATTAATCACTAGACAGCTGCCAAAGTTTCAATTATATCCATCACACAGTTTCCTTGTTACTGTCGATTTAAGCAAGTAATTTTCGTTTATGCAGAAAAATAGAAAAAGGTGAGTTTCGAGCGGTAATTAAACACTTATATTTAAAAGGGTTAACATCGAAAGAGATCAAAGCTGAGCTGGATGAAGTTCATGGCACATCTGCTCCTGTGTTAGCAACTGGGTAACTATTGGGTAAATGAGTTTAAACGTGGCCGTACATCCACAAAAGATGAACATCGTTCTAGACGTCCAGTGACAGTGAATACGCTCGAAATGATTATCAAAATCCACGATAGACCCTCGTATTTAACCTAATGCAGCACATAGAACAACCGAACTAATTTAATTTATAATCACTTTGTTGAGTAAATTATAATAATTTATTGCAAATTGTATGACTATTAATATATACATAAAACAATCACTCGCGAAACATATTTTAAAAACCGATTAGGAAGTTGGGAGTATGAAGAATTCTAATACGTATCAAGATCAAAATTCAAATTATTTTTAGAAATGCAGTATTGTATCTTACCTAGAAATAGAAATCGTACGAATAACGTGAAAGCATAATTCAACTTTCGAGTGATTTCATATGGAATAACGCAGCTTTTTCATTTCTTATATAGTATTCACATTTCAAAATTAAATCGAACGTTGGATGTAGAAATATACTAGGTGTTTTGCAAACAAGCGTTAGATATTCTAATATTATTATAATTCTTTTGTGCAGGGATACGTGCATTATGTATGATTACTATCATTATCTCATATACGTACACATATGTAAAACATCTGCCTTCATAAGCAAACTATTTATATAATTATAATATTTAAAATAAAGAATATCTTTTCATTTTATATCAAATATAATACCCCAAATTTAAATTATACAGAGCCCCAACCTTTCAAAGTTGTAAAATTATAATAGTACCAGGCTAAAATTTTTCAGTAACAATACAGGATGACCCACAAGGCACCTACTTCCTTATTTTCCTATACTTCTATATTATTACCTCTATAGTTTTTCTTTCTAGAAATAAACCAATGTATTAGGGGTTTTATATGTCCACTTCTAACAGATCCTCAATTGCTTAAACTTACATACATATATTTTAGCATGAACTTAAATTGCGTACAAAACATAAATAGATTTTAACGTAAATTTGTACTAGAATAAATCGCTTGCTTGCTTCTATCTAGACATGGTGTTAGAACTTTGTCAAATTCAAATATTAGAAACGTAATTTAATTTTTTTTTTGTATGATGATGGACATATCTAACATTGAAAATAAAAGAGATGTTACAAGTTAGGCGAGAGGCTTGCCTGTAAGTATTGCATCCAACCGTTTTCTGGTGTTAATGCTACTTGGTTACCGTAACAACAGTAAATGAAAGATGCTAACATCAACGTTTTTAAGCTATTGATTCAAAATTTTGAGGACAAAAAACTACTTGCAGTCAAAGGCGAGTCTTGCATATGGATATTTATGTTCAAATTTCAAGTGAGTTTTGGTATCTATATAGTTTGACTACCATGATAACAATAAACAAAACATACTGACATTAATGATCTGTCTAAGTTCATTCAAAATTTAAGAAGTAAAGAAGAGCTAGGCGATAAATGTAATCCATGTATTCAAGAAAAGTAAAGGAAATGGTGTACTAGTAGTAGAACGTTGTTATAACAGGCAATAACAAGCAATTTTTAAAATTAATTTCAAACTATTCTATAAATCAGTTTACAAAGAGCAATTAATTGGCTTACAAATTCACATGAAGGTTCTTTTTAATTAGCCTATTGTCTTGAAAACATAAATTGTTGAAGAAATGGTCTGTGCCAAAGGGTAAAGTATCGGCACACTCCGTAACACACGAATTATTCTATTAATTTTGGGACATTTGTTTTGGGAATTCGTAGATTTTAATTGTCGACCATTGCAAAATGGCCAGTAAGCAAATACAAAAATTTATCCATCAAAGTAGATAGTCCAAAAGTGGAAAACTATTAAATCAGAAGATAGTGAAATTTTAGTATCGTTCGATGTTTGTTCACTCTTCCCTAGCTCAGCACACCGATCTTAGAAATAAACTAGTGTATTTGGTGGAGTTCTTAAACCTTAATAACATTGATGATATCCAAACTTCGGAACACAAAAGATCATCTTCACTTTGCACGAATCCGAATCAATCTTAATATATGGCAAGTATTATGAACAACTACTGGGCGCAGCATTGGGAAATCCACCGTCTCCTTTTATAGCCAACTTGTTCATAAATGAATTTGAAACGTCTATAGAAAAGACACCGTATACCTTCCTGAGTTTGGTTTAGGTATGTAAACGATATTTCTCACGGCAATTCGGGATCACTAAATTTACTGTAGAGAAAGACCTGAACAACTAACTCCCATTGCTAGATAGTTTAATCACTAAAAACAACGAAAAACTGGAAATAGACATCTATGAAAAGGAAACTACCGCGAATAGATACATTGTCACAGACTTTAACTGTGGACACTGTGGACGATTTTAATTCCAACAGAAACCGACGATAAGAAATTTGTGAAACTTCCTTTTCACAGGATATCGAAAGATATTAGCACAGTTTTTAGAAAGTAATGTGGACCTACACTTCAGTTCGCAAAATACACTCAAGAACGTTCTAGGCAATCCGAAATATGAAGTAAAGATCGGGAACTTATAAAATTGCATTGGACAAACGAAACGGTCGATGGCTCATTACCACTATTGAAGGATCAAATCGTCAAGTGTAGTACAACACATAAACGAAACCGAGCGTAGTATTAAATTATAAAACCTCAAATGAATCTATTGAACAGGGAAAAACATCCGCCTAGCCACTCAGATTTGGTGGATTTATTTTGTAAAACGGTCATATGTTTATATTTGTGCTACAAGCAAGAATCTTTCCGTTTTCGTTTCGTATATTTCGCATATTATACGGTGCAAGGACAATAAAAGTACGTACTTACTTTTAGATGAATAGAACAAGATATGTTAGAATCAAAATCTTTTTGGCGCATCATTCTTTCTAAACCTGCAGGTGGTTTTATGCAGTCTTATATAAGCCTGCAGAAAGGAGTGCTTTCGCAGTAGCGTATTTACTGTTTTAGTTTGATTGTATTGTTAATCCAGACTGATGCAAAAATTCGCTGTAGTATTGTATCATTAACATGATTCATGGATGACTCAGTCATACTTCTACGGCGAGGTGAAAATACGTTGGTGTACTTGGAAAATAAGCGGTCTGCGTCTAATAATGTGATGTTTGCGAATTTAAAAATGTCGTTCGCATTACATTCGCACTCTTGGTTTTCACTTGAACTCTTGTCTATACGCACTATATATTAATGTCGGGATTCCTATTTATAAACGCACATAATTTAACGGTTGTTAACCTTCCCACATTATCTATTAGATTTCCTATTGAGGCTTTGAGGTCATCTACTATGTTTAGTTTCATGTAATGAAAGCTTGGTGTTCTCTAATTTGGAAATAGTATCTAAAAGGATTGAATAACTTTCGGAAATTTGCTCTATTTGAGTATGGATTTCGGTATCTGAAAGCAGCCGCTGGTTTACTGAAATTGCTTGGGCTTCTTGCGGATTTAAATTTAAGATGCAAAAATGTCTCATAATATAAAACAACTTTAAGCCACGTTCTCCATGTCGTCAGTACCGGCTGTGGTGGCTAAGGAATGCCCGGAGAAGCCTGCTTAAACTCACGAATACGTTTCGGAGATTTAATAAGAACTTTTCTGGTAAAAACTATTAATTGAACTACTTTTGCATAACTGTTTCTAATAAATTCAGCTATAAGATGATATTCATGGTGCAGCAGATTACACGAAGCAATTGAGGATGAGATTGTTTTAATAACTTTCCAGCTTTACCAATGTTTGAACCCCCATCTGTAACCAACATTAGAAGTTGAATTACCGATATATTAAAATTCCCAAAGGTATTTATTACAATAATCAATAATTCGGTTACCGGCTGATGATGAGGACCATTCATGTCCTCGAAACGGCCGTCCCGGATTAATTATTATATAATTAATTAAATTTGTGTGGTGCGGAGATCGCCGATACTTACGTGTTGTTTACCGTATTTATTACAGTTTCTACTATTGTTTCTGCGTTTGTCTTCTGTAATATTGTACTACGCGAAAGAAGAGGCACTGAAACCACGTCGCTTTTTAAAGTGCGCATTAACACATTTAAAATACAATTCTTTCTTGCATCCGTTGTTTCATCCACCGACAGCCACATTTTTTTATTTTTTAACTCTGCCTCGATTTGATCCGTAATCGTGTTTTTCAGACGCGGTAAATTAAACTGTAATTGACTTGTTGACAATCTTCATTCCGGAATGTATTTACCCCAAAACTTTCGAAATTCTTCATTGTCTACAATATTTCGTAGGAATGTTGCACACACTTAACAAAAAAATAAAGTGATATAGAAACATAATATGGTATATCGCGTTCGCATTTAGCAGGTGCTGTTTACTATTAACCTGTCTTTTACAAACAAAAATACCGTACGGTAAAATGTTGATATTGCAAACAACCCCTCATTTATACGCAACTAACTGTACGCATATAAATCCCGACTTCCGATATGTCCAACCGCTTTCGAAATATATCATCGCCGCCA
Organism: Oryctes borbonicus; assembly: GCA_902654985.2. Lineage (NCBI taxonomy): Eukaryota > Metazoa > Arthropoda > Insecta > Coleoptera > Scarabaeidae > Oryctes > Oryctes borbonicus. The sequence continues at coordinate 13,994,152 of LR736859.1, read as the reverse complement.
ATTATTCCGAATTAGTCTAATAACGTGTATGGTGCGGAGTGTGTCGATACTTTCGTCTTTAGTATACATACATGCAGACGACAAGTGCTAAATCGGAGTCTCTCTACAGTAGTTATCAAACATGTGTTAGTAATATACTGTACTGTTAAATACCAGCGTTTCAGCGTTGTTTTAATTATATTGAACATACATAAGGTTAAAACGACCACTTGTAGGTAAAGTAAGTTAATCCGGGAATTTACTAACTTAAAATATAATGAGGCAAAAGTAATATGCCTAGTTTGCGATAAACCGTTTTTGCGCTAGGGCAAAACGGACTGCAGGAGACATGTAAACGGTGCACAGCACCAATGCAAAAAAAACGGCCTAGAACCAAGTAAACAGTTTTATTTTGACTTAGCTTTTATGCTGATGGCGTGTAATTCAGTATTTATATTTTTTTTAATAAACAATCATTTCGCCTCTTCTGAAATATATATAATGCTAAGTGAAAGTTACCAAGTCGAAGTATCTTGCAGACGTATGTGCCACATATGAACAGAGACATCAAAAATAAGATTAAATGAGAATTGGAAAATAAACACATGTGGTGTTAAGCGTGTTGTAGCAAAGTTCGGAAGTATTATTGACAAATATTCAAATTTTTACCACATTATGATAAATTTCTGATGGTTCGTCTACAGATTCGTTAAGCAATTTCGAAAATTATTTCAAGTATGCCAACATTACGTCGCTAAGTGTTGGACGGTCCTTTTCTGCATATACTTTAGGCAGTTGCTTATTATTAGTTTCTTACTTACAATTAGCGTTACTTATTTTATTTGAGTTATTACAAAGGCATGAAGGCAACGACTTTGGTGTAAACGAAAAACCCAGCGTCTCCAATGATGTATCAAACGCAACTGTAAACGTTTTGTATGAGCCAAGGTACACGTATTAAGTAAAAATAAATTCGCCACTCAAAATACTTGTAAATACCATAACCCTTGTTCTAATTTAAAACAATTACTAGCTACGATAAATAATATAATATACATAATTCGAAGTGTATATCTTCATTCGAATTCAATAGTTATTTCCCTATTTTGTTGGTTATCTTCAGTGCATCAGAGATAATTGAAAAACAGAAAAAGCGTTATCGTTGTCGTTACATAACCAAAGAAAATACTTTTCAGTTACATTTCTATTCTTTGGCCTGCTTTTTATTATCGTATTATTCATGTCTTCATCAGTATGCACTCCATATATAACCGTAAGAGAAACAATTTCAGAATTGACTGAGTCCCTTGGGCAATAACAGACGGTCGAAATAAAATGTAAATGCAGCGGTCAGCTAAGACGGTCAAGATAAAACCTATAGCACTATCGGGACCTCAAATTGAATAATAAAACTATACGATTGTTGCAATTGGTCTGAATTAAACGACGATGACTAAACGAAAAAAATTGAATTTCTACTATTTCAATTCCGTCTGGTATTAAAACATATTCAAATTCAAATAAGTACGCCATTGTTTTCGACGTGGCATGTAACACAAAATACTTTTTATATTTATACAGGGTGAATCGTCTCCACGGGTTCCGAAAGTTAATGAGGACTTTTCAAAATGGTTTCTTTCTTAACTTGTTCAGATGAGAGTATCTAATTAAAGATACTCTAATCACGGAGATTGTGGGATTATATCGCTATATCTTTTCTTTCTTGTTGTGAGGTCTGTTTGGGACATGGTTTTAAATTATTATAAAACGTGCAGGATGTCTCACAAGTTTGTAGTTACCCAAAGTTTTCTTTCTTTCCACATATTTTTAATTATTTTAATTTTGAATTTTTTGTAAAATTTTAGACAAAACAGACACATCTGAAATCAACAACTTTCTCGTGATAGCAATTTTTTGAGCTGAACTACAATCGATATTTATTTTGTCAAATTGCCATGGCAGGAACAAGTCATTAGAACAATTACTGCATATGATGACATTTAATAATAATTGTTTGCACAATAAAACTATGTACTTCTTCGAGTTCAAAAAATGGTCGTCTATTGGAATACCTTAAAATATTTTTTTTTTACTTAGCACATTATTTCTTTTTCCTCCTTACAGATTTCGAAAATTTATCTACAAATTTATCTCCACTCTCCACTCTTGTCTGAAGATGAGGTAAATTTTGCTCAGAACCGGTAGCGAATTATTACTAAAGAGTCACCATAGATTATTTATAATCTTCCTATATTAACATGCAAATGTGAATTTGATCGTCCCACAAGCTTGATTCATATCAAAACTACATATAAGGACCTTACACTAAATTATCATGGCTCCTTTTGTTTTCTGAAAACCCATTTATTTAGTCCATCAAGATTCATACAATACATAAGTATACAAGATGGTGCATTTATAATAACAAAATGAAATGGCGCTTCGGCGAACATCGGAAGCCAAATAGTTCTGCAGTGTATGCCAAAATATGGCAATTAAAAAATATGGTCGCTTTTGGCAAAACGGGTTGTTAAGGTTATATTAAATTTCTTCCATTCATTGTTAACACAAGGTACAGTACTCATATTCTAGCTATTTTCCTACTAACCTACTTTTTTTTAAACACGCTTCTTCTATCTCTCACCAACAACACTTCCGAGCTTCTCAAGGTTTGTGTATAACACTACAACTCTGTCATTTGATACTACAAAATAGACGCCCTGGAAAGTATGTTAACATTATTCAAAATCTAATATATTTCACAGAACGAGAAAACAATAATTATCTCGTGTATAAAGCCATTTCTTCTTCTTGTGAACCAGTTGACAGATTTGACGTATAAAGTTATAAAAATTAAACTGCTTTATATTTCTGTACGTACTAATATGTCAAAAACAATGGTACAATACAAGGGCAGTTCAAGAAATCCTTAGAAAATTTACGAGATGGCGCTCGTACTTATGAAAATGGTTTGTTTCTAGTAAGGATCATTCATTTTTATTATCGATTTAAGCAAAGAATTTTTGTTTATGTAGAAAAATGGAGTGAGCTTCGAGCAGTTGTTAAAAACTTATATTTAAAAGGCTTAAAGAGGCTTAAAGTGATCAAAGCTGAGATAAAGTTCATAGCACCACGGTACATCTGCTCCTGTGTTAGCAACAGTTTATAATTGGGTAAATAAGTTTAAATGTGGCCATACATCCACGAAATCTAAAAGAATATCGTTCTGGACGTCCAGTGAAAGTGACTGATGATTAGCAAAATCCACTATATGGTTTTGAATGATCGACGAATCAAAATGCGTGAAATAATTGAGGCCACCGGCATACCGCAAGGTACAGTGTTTTCAATTTTGCACGAAATTTTAGGTGTGAAAAAAATCTCACCTAGATGGGTGCCGCGTTTGCTCCCAATGGAGAATAAACGCAATCGTGTGGTCAACTCTGAGGCTGTTTTAACGCTTTTCCGTCACAATCCTGACGAGTTTCTCCGTCGATACATAACTATAGGGGAAATATGGATACACTACTATACTTCGGCGACAAGGCAACAACTAAAAAAGTTTCCTGAAGGCGAACGGGCTCCGAACAAGGCGAAGACGGTGAAATCGGCCGACAAGTTGATGGCCTGGATTTCTGGGGATGCACGCAGAATCATCTACACCGATTGATTGGAAAAAGGATAAACAATAACTAGAAAGTATTATGTCGTTTTGGACCGGTTGAGCGAAGAAATCGAGAAAATAACGTACTCATTTGAAAAGAATGTGATCCTCCTCCATCAAGACAATGCACAGGTGCACGGTTTCAAAATTATGGAATTAAAGTGACTTTTTATTTTCAAATTTGAAAAAATGGCTCGGCGGATAACGGTTCGCGTCAAATGAGGAAGTCATCACCCAAACAGATGCCTATTTTGAGGACCTTTTTTTTTGATGAAATTTTTAGAGGGCTCAAAGAAGCAGAGAAATGCTTGGAAATGTATAGAGTTAAATGGAGATTATGTTGAAAAATAAATAAAAATCTACAGAAATTGTTTTGAGGACTTATTAAACGACCCTAGTGCTTTAAAGTTTTTCATTCTACTATCTATTATAAGAAGACCAGACGGTTAACATCTAAAATGTAACTGATATGCAATTTTTGTACTTACAATTAATAGTAGATTGATACACTGAAAAATAATTCCCACTGAAAATCAGCCCATTTTCGTCATTTATTAGTTTTGTCATTTGTTAAAAATACGTACCGCGAATTACATTCTTTCAGCTCGAAAGATAAGACATTACATGATATTAGCAAATGACAAAAGAAAAAAATCGTTTACACATTTTAAATGTGGATTCATCTAAAGTAACAAAAACGTACGCGACTTAATAAGGTTGTAATTTATCTAAGAACTTGGCGTGTGGTTGGCAATGCTACTTTATTACATCTTTTATCTTGAAACTCCTATCTGTAACTGACATTGGCTTGCAGTGGCTTAGTGTAATATCGCTTTGTCTGATAAATTTTACTAATAATATCAACTTTCCATATGTTTCCGACAAGTACTTTATAATTTTATGCTTGATAAACAATAACATAAGTATTTGAGAATATATGCACAGATTACTAGTAATAATACTCATACATAGTACAGAAAAATAGATATTAGTTATAACTTTTTCAACGTTTATTTTACGCAGGTACAGCTTCACATAGTTGATGCTACAAATACAGCAACCAATTCGCTATTTCTACTTAAATATGAGCAGCAACAGTCTCAAATTGAGATGAAAAGTAAAATCTACTGAAAACGTAATAAACAAATCATTAACTATTCCTATTCCCTATTATAACTGTTATAAATATTATACGTTTCACCATCCCACAATTTTCTGAAAAATTAAATTACAAACAATAATCCTATAGCACTAGCTAAAAACACTTTTCTGTTCCATTTTATTTCATAACTGTAGAGTGTCTCGAATTAAAAATTAAACATATAATGCCTTAATGCTGTGACTCGGAAATGTTCATTTTTCGCAGATTGGAGAAATATTTTTTTCTATGTAAAGTTGTACGCTCTTTTCATCGAAGAAAGCCTGAGTTATTATCTTTTACGGTTTTTTATTTACTAAAATAAAAAAGACGCAAATACAAATATCAGTTCATAAGAAGAAGTCCAATCATGAACATTTTTAAATAATGGTATCAACACCTAAAAACCGACGGATGCCGCAAATTTCAAATATACAACCTACGAAAGTCGTATTCGTTATTTACATCCTTCGATATTTTTTCGTTGTATCACGATGAACGGAACACAAAAAATATTGTCAATAATACTAAATTGCGTCAACCTGAATAATAATAAAGAAAATGTCTCTATGTTTATGTAAGTAAAATTTATGTTAGCCAGATTTTACTATCGCATTTTGAAAGAAGACAGCACATTTTTTACGGAGTTAAGCAAATATTACAAAATAATGTAATAACAAGACTTTTCCATATACAATTTGTTCAAAAATTTAATTAGCGGCACACTTACACTGAAATCAGATACATTTTAAATACAGACAAACGATTTGAAGAGCATGAAAGCATATGAAATATAAAAGTATAATAGATTTCAAAACATTGAAATTTTCTCAATAATTAAATCGAAGATTTATAAAAAATAACAATCAACTATATAAACACCCAACAACTCAAATTTTGAAATACCGATAGTCTAACAACGATGAACAAAATGAAGTTATTGTAGATATTCCCTTTAATAACAATGGGCGGTGAAAAACATAAGATTCGATCAAACTCAAATGTAAAATTGAAAGTGAATACCGCAAAAAAGAGAAGAAAACATTGGAAACAAAAACAGTTTAAAATCAACTAAAATAATGGTGAGTCCAATTACAATGGCAAAGTAACCTTACCATTGTAGAAAACAGTGCTATAACAAAATTAATGAATTTATTGTTATTAATTAATATTATAAGACTAACTACTTATTTGTAAGTTTTTACAATAAAGTTCTTTATCTTTCCATTATATTATTATATATATTATTTTCCCTATTGCTTGTTTTTTAGAAAAAATATAAAGAAGACGAACGTCACATTTTTTGCATAAGTTTTTTTAATTTTACTGTTCCGAAATAAATGAAAAAAATTCGCTTATGTGTTACCGCAACATTGATTTCTCAAACGTAGCATTTTGTGACGAAAGCCCTTTCTATTCCAAGCTGCCGAATGGTGTAATGATATGAGATCTTAAAATGTCATGGTAATGAACAGGACTCGGAAGGCCTTTCAGGACCTCATGATAGTACATAAACACATAACTACGTACGCACGTAGGTACTAACATGTAATCAATAGGATCTTACGATCCAAAAAAGGTTATCCTCAGCTAATATCTACCGATATACCATTTCATAACACCCCATCTAACATGAGGGAGGTAAAATTCGTCTCTTGAATGCCAAGTTTGCTTTCTTATAACGTCCTTACTCCGAGATACAACATAAATAAAACAATCTGAAAACAAATTACTTGCTTATAATATAAATTGGAAATTTCGTTTGGGTTCGAGTTGGGAGGATTTTTAAAACACTAAGAGATATTGATGTAAATGCGTAGTCGACATTTCTAATGTTTCGTTTCTTTTTTCAATCGGTTAAGTTTGATATGTAAAATAATGCATTCCTCTCATTGTAGACTAATTTCAGTGATACCACAAGATATTAATAAGTTTGTAAGTCACACTTCCCTAAGAAAATTTAACTACAGTTTACATCCTCAATGTCAGAAATGAACCACCACTAGGCATTTGCTATTACTAGATTGCTAGGCAGGAACTTAATATAATGCAAATAATTGCTGATAAATCAAAGTACAGTATTCTCAAAAACGATACGAATTACTCTAAATACTGTGTACTTGAATCGGCGACAGTAAAAATAAAGGCGTAATGAAAATGTTAAAATCTGGACATAGTACTACTAAAAATAGTAATCTAGACATGCGGACAAAGACTCTATCATCAATTACTGCCTCTTTGGATTAAACAAACGAATATATACATATGAAAGACAGAATTTACTGTATAAAAAATAATAATAAATCAGAAAACAGTTTCATAAGATGGCATATAAGTAATGGGGTATATTGAATGTAGTAATATAAACTATACTCTATCTGAGCTTGTTAATTTGTTACTTAGTAAATCACGTGAAGTGTATGAAAAAAAAAACATTTCTATACTTGCTATACACAGAATAATGTTAAAACTGTGTTCTTTCACTTCATGGTCGCTGTAGTGTGTAGTAATATTTATTTAATGCAAGAAAATTACATTAAAAATCAAATTAAATGTATTGCAATGTTTTACGTGGCGAAAACAGAAATTTTATGTTTTTCGGAAATTATTCGATGAAATTGGGGGTCGTGAAGTTCGGAAGTGTCTCTAGAACACACTTTCGGCAATTTAGATTTTTATTTGAATCGATAAATGAATTTTAGAATGAGGTATAGAAATTTGAACGACCACTATAATCCTATTTATCGAAGTTCCACTTCATAGACGCTATGTTTATATGTTTAGCGTCATTTAGAGCCATTTATTTCAACAGTCACCTTTGATGATTTTTACAACGAAACTTTACTGAGAATTTTAACGCCAGTAAAAAAATAGCATCATAACATAACAATTATAACAATACAAAATAACAAAAATACCTGTAACAATTAAAAGTGTAATCGATTCTTTGAGAATTACTACTCTCTATGGATTTTTTAAACTACTACATTTGTAAAACAGCAAACGTGGTTAGATTCCTGTTTAGACTTAATTTTAAATTCCCGCTCAAACTATGCTTTCGATTTATTAACTGTAATGCGATTAGAGCATATATATGTTAGGTTTCCATAAATAAATGCGAACAAATAATCGTAATAATCAACACTAACGAATATCGGTTTGCATTTACCTCGAAATTTAAAAAAGACAAAATTATGGAGCGATCCATCCAGGTGTTCCTGGACAATGGTTGAGAAATGTATCCTCCAAAAAGGAAATAATATGTTTTTAGCCAAACAGCGTCGTCTCTTCCTAGTGGCTCTAGATTGATGGTGTAGTAAGAAATGTATGAACACTGTTTTATTACCATTCGGGTATAAAAACATATGATAACCTAAGGTAGAATATATAAATATGAAGAATTGTTTTCACGCACCCTGGAAGTAAATACTATTGAGTACTAACATTTAATAAATTAATGTTCGTCATTAGCACTTTTCTTAGTCTTAGTCTTATAGACCATGCAATTAACACATTGATGGATAAGAAATCCATCAGTTATTAACAAGTTAGCAACGTCACAATTTCAATATTACAAGCAGGTGCCCCATCTTCCTAAAAATGACTGCGATAGTAATCCGTTTATCGAATGTGTAATTTGACATTCATAATTTTTATTTGCAAGTTAACACGCTCACTTCACCTTATCTCATGTTTCTCGTGATTTTATTATACATATATTATTAATGGTTGCGAAGCTTTACTTTGAAAATGCTTCTAGAAAACAAGAAAAAATCGAAAACCTTACATTATTAATTAGTAGATGACCAAAGCAGGTGAAATTATTACTTTTTTTGCAGCAACTAGACAGACTCATGTCTATTCGTCTCATAAGAAAGGGTTCGTGTTGCCTACTAGTTTCCCCGAGAGTCGACAAAATACGTCTGTCTAGTCATTGCAAAAAAGTAATAATTTCACCTGCCTTTGTCATCTCTATTAATTAGACATACTTATTGAATAGCAACGAGTTTTTCTATAAGAGCTACCGGACTTTGTCAGTAAATAAAATATACAGCGAATGAGATAATTTAAATATTTTCACAGTAACTTAATACGATCTATTGCAATTAATTATGAAAAACAGTATCTGTCAAGTGTCAACCACGGCTTCTTTGGCAAGACCCAGCTCTTTTGGCAAAATATACGATGACATGTTTGTGGTGTAATATCTTGAATTATGTGTCGAATTTCGTTTTTGAAGTCGTGGGGGTTAACGGGCACGATTTGGGAGCCCCATTGGCATCACCATTTCCAATAATAATAATTCTCTCTTTGAACCGTGTTCGCAATAAATCCATAGTTCCGTAGACGGTGCGACAAGTCGTACCATCTTGTTGAAACCACAAATTGTCCACATCCATTAAAGCTGGTCATAAAAGCTAGTTCAACATTGTAGGAAACATTCGTCGTTAACCGTCAGTGCTTGACCATCTTTATTTTCAAAAAATAAGCCCCGACAATGCACTCGCCTCATAAGGCGCTACGAACAGTCACAGGTTGGCTTTTCTGGTGGGTTCTTAGATATATCTGGATTTTGACTGCCCCAAATGCGACAGATTTATTTGTTAACATACTCATTTTAATGAATTAGCTTCATCGCTAACTACGCTTATTACAAAAATGATTATCAACTAACAGATTTTCGAGCACGCAATTAACAAACGTACGGCGATGCATATGGTCGGCTGGCTATAATTCTGTGTCAGCTAAAGCTTGTACAGATAGAAAAGCAATTGTTTTGTTAAAATTCGCCACATTGTGGTCTTGGTAACGCCCAGTATACAGTTGGTTAGCTGTACCAGTCTGTTACGCTGGTGATTTAACAACACTTATCGAGATGTGTACAAATATGTGCCTAGTTGATTCTAAATTTTTGTGAAATTTGGGTTCTCATTGTAAATAAATTTCAGAAATGCTTTTATTACATTATATAATATAATGGTCGATTTTAATATTATCAATCATTTACACACATTGAGAAGTTTTCACACATATTCAGAAGTTTGCATTATAAGAATATTTTGTAAATATCTTAGAAATAAAACATTCAATTCTTCCCTTATGTTTACCATTTTAATTAAATGAAAAAATATTACCAATTTCCTAATTCAATCGACTTGCAGCGTAAATAATCAAAAATCAATTATTCGACTACTTTAAATCATAATTTCATTGATATGAAAGTGTAAAGCTACTTAAACAAGCGAAATATTATGCGAACACTTGGAAACTGGGAGCTTGATATTACCGTGATCCTCGATACTATGAGAAATCAACACATGACTGGATCAACGATGCGTAATTATGAAAATAGTGCCCGAAAACAGATGCGTCCGTTCACGAACTAGATAGTTCCCTAGCAATTATACGCTAAATTAGCCGATATCGTCACACTTGAATTTCTGCGGTTCACCTCTCTCCAAATGTTGCAATTTCAGTTGGGTTGTTTTGTAATAACATAAATGAATTTTTTCGTAAAATTCCATTTTGACCAATACAAGGACATTTGATTGGATATAAGTCAAAGGATTTGGCATAAGTGTATCTAAATTTATGAAAATGAAATAAATGGGGATATGTATTACATTCACTATAATGTATTCCTGAATTGTGGCTAAAGAAGGATCTTTGCACGTAAAATAGCTTTAGTAAAAAGCATACTATCAAGATATCACATAATTTTATTAATATCAAATTAATCTAGTCGCACAAAAAATATAATTTATGGTAATAAATTTTGATGAAATTATTTATAGTACCGTTTATCTTCCAGTTGCTGTGTTCCTTGCAGCGTGGTGCTAAGCATCGATGATTCAATTATGCCGCAGGACAAAGGAAATAAGCGAAATAAATATATGAAATTGGTTTGTTTTTGAAACATGCGGTAAAAACATCAAGCAATTTGGTCATATATAGTAGGTTTACAAATTCTGAAGAACGTTAAACTGACTCCGGTAAGCTGTTTACACAGAGCACTGATAGTATTATGAAATGTGTATAGAGGAACACAAAAAAGCATTAACAGCATACCTAAAAACAATTTTCACAAGGAACTAGGATAAACCAAGACTAAGACAATTACTAAGACAAGTCGAAGAAATTTTTTGGCGAACAAAATCTTTTTCACATAAAAAAGGACCCAAACTCATCCTTGTCAGAAAGTTGGCGACGGGCACGCAAACGATATAACGTTAACAAAAAGTTGGTATACCATTTCATGTTGTTTTTGTTCACGAACACATAATAAATGCTTGTTGTGTTGTGTTTGGGGAACATTTTAATTCATAATCCATAACCGTAAATTTTAATACACAGGTGCGATTTTAATTCGTAATCGTGTGATTTTAATTTATAATAGTAAATTTTAATACGTAGGATATTATATTAACACATAGTACAATACATGGTAGAATTATGAGTTTGGAATAAAATTTACAGTTGCAAATTAAAATAACACCCTGTATACTCAAATTTACAATTGTGAATTAAAATCATAATCTGTAAACCCGTATCACCTTGTATCCCCCAAACTGGAAAAAACATCGCCATGGACAACTGACTTACCAATTTACCATTATGTAGAAGTCTGTTGGAAGGAAAATTGAGTCGTCAGACCAGAGGGCTCAAGTATTTGGTTTCAAAGAAAATTGTATATTAATGTCGCACATTTCTAGAGAAAAAAAAAAAAAGAAATGTACTTTTCATATCATCCATGCATAATGGTGACAGCATTAACCAAAATACAAACAAACCTGATGTATAATAACACCAAAGATGGTGTTGACACAGTCGACAAATACAAATGTATAAATTACAACCGTGCCAGGAATACCTACGATAATTTTTTTCAGTTGCTAAATCTAGCTAACACAAAAGTAGTTGCAGTCTCCAATTTAAGAAAATCATCAGCCTAATACAAATAACTCAAATAACGAAACTGCAATACATCTTCTCATGAAATATAAATTAAATCGTAAATTAAAGTAAACGACCGAATGAACAATAAAACACGGAAGTTAAAAAGGGTCAAACGGCATAAATAACGAATAATATCCAACGAATGTAATGTATATACGTAAGTGTTTAGGAAATTGTAACAAATTTCTCGGTCGAAAAGAAAAACTTCTCTCTTTTTCAGCGTGCAATACTCTATTTTTAGGAACGCTATGAACAAGAAGCGTTTGCAATTCGTAAGCAAAACGAACAATCGGTTACCCGCTTTTAGAGAATGGAGGATCAAGTTGTAAAAGACCATAAATAAAAAGACGGTTTTTCGCGAGACCAGAAGGCGTGCATTTTTATTACCCTAAAACTGCCCGTTTAAATTAAATGTGAAGATAGTGTAACTTTAGAGAATGCGAATACAGAACCCAAATAATTCTACGTTTCTAGAGGGGTTTTTTACAGATTGAGATTGCGGTTAAAATTGCTTACTCTTTTTAGCGGTTCTCTTATATCTTCTATACCATAGAAGACCGTTTTTATGGGAGTTCTACGAAATTTATGAAATCGATAGTAAAAATCAAAAATTTACAAACTTTATCCACCAGATTTTAGGAGATACGTATTGTATACCTGTATGAAGTACGAGGGTCGTTCAATAAGTCCTTCGAAAACTATAGAATAACAAAATATTTTGAGTATACACTCTATACAATTTTCCAAGCGCTTCTTAAACTTTTTTAAGCTCTCCAAAAAGTAAGATTTCGGAAAGTCCTCAAAATAGGCATCTTTTTGACTTCCTCGTTCGACGTGAACCATTGGCCGCCGAGCCATTTTGTCAAATTTGGAAATGAAAAGAAGTCACTCAGGGACCGAATCCGGTGAATATAGTGGATGTTGTACTAATTCGAATTTCAATTCCATAATTTTGGCCATTGAAACTGTGCAGGTGTGTACCCGTGCATTGATGGAAGAGGATCTTTTTCGATTTCTTCGCTCAACCGGTCCAATAACGACGCATAATACTTTCCAGTTATTGTTTGTATTTTTTCTAAGTAACCGGTGGAGATAATTCCGCATACATCCCAAAAAAAGAAGACCGTTACCTGGCCGGCCGATTTCATCGTCTTCGCCTTCTTCAGAGCCCATTCGGCTTCAAAAACTCACTGTTTTGACCGTTTGTCCTATGTCTCCGGAGTGTAGTAGTGTATCCATGTTTCGCCCATAGTTATGTATCGATGGAGAAACTTGTCATGATTGCGACGGAAAAGCGTCAAAACAGCCTCAGTGTCAACCACACGATTAAGTTTATTCTCCACTGAGAACAAACGCGGCACCCATCTTGCCGAGATTTCTTTCACACACTGTACCTTGCAATATATCTGTGACCTCAACTATACGCACTTAGATTTATCGATCATGCCATTGGACATCCAGAACAATGTTCGTCTTTTATGGATGTACGGCCACGTTTAAACTCATTTACCCAATTGTAAACTGTTGCTAACACAATTAAGGTTTAAGGCACCTTCTACTGCATAAGAAAATGTATCTAGTAGAAGATGCAAATATGGAATATCAGTTCCAATTCCAAAATTCAATTTCACTAGAAATACTAGAATATACTCAAAACATTTACGAATCAAGGTCTTTACTTAGGCTTCTTACAGTTTTACACATTTTTGAAAAAGAATCTTGAAAATAGCGCCTGTATTATTACTTGAAGAACGAGGGTGCAAATATGGAATACACTGAAAATTTGCTCAATAGCATTTATTTACATATAAAACTTACAGATACTATGATTGCAATAATATTACATAATTATTTGCACCAGTCATATCCTTTTTTCTGATCAACCGAACCTTATCAAATACCATTGGCAAAATTTGTTACAATCATTATATATATTTTTGCTAAATGTAAAATTAGAACTAGTAATTCGTTTCTCTTGCTTTTATGTCCCATTTTCATTTACTACATTATTACTTCATGTTTCGAAGAAATTTAATAACGAAAACACTTATTAATCAATAGATAACAAAAATCAATAGTTTAGTACCCAAGCAATTCATTATTCATACGATTCCTATCAAACCAACTAACGCAACTGTAATAATACATCATTCCTCTTTCTTATGATATCAAGAAAATAAACTAGGTACATTAATTTTCTTACTCTTCCAACATTTGTCAAAGGCACAGAGCTTACTGCTTTCAAAGCTGGCATGAAGTATGCATGAGGCCGTTAAAACAATGAAACCGCCCTAGTGGTGTGAGGTTTCTCAAATAGAACATAAGAATAAGAGAGGATTTCAATCAAACCAGATGAACTCATGACTTTATGCAAGAGGTAGGCAAAATTCTTTTCTACTCCGTATTGACTGCAGGATTTCAGTTGTGCGCGACACGAGGCAACCGAGGGATTTCTACCCGCAATATCTCCAATAATAAAAATGCACGGATCGATGGAAACAGTTTACGTTTCCAATTTGTGTAACTATTCAAAGATTAATTAAAAATCTTGTACTGCCAATCGCTAGATAAAATACAAGAAAGTTTATTTATTAAAACTTAGAGGAAAACAGTATATCTACACGTATACCATACCGTTAGCCATTTGCTAGTAAAGGAGTTACTCCTTGGAAGATTTTTGTATTCTATCGAGGATTTCAATTTAATAAATATTCCAGTCTATTCCATCGAAAAATAAAAAACTACTACAGAATCTGGAAATCTGATTGCAGTAGTATGAATCTTCAAATGATTAATTGCCCCCGATTGTTGGATATCAATGTTACTATTAGAACACATGTTCTGACTGTAAATAAAATGGTGGATTGTGAAATATTTTACTAGAAAATACAAAATTAGTGCGAACCAGTAAAAAAGCGAAAGGATCGTTCAAAATATAACGCTATAAATAATATAATATATTTATATAATGTAAATACTGAAAGAAAATATCGGACGAGTTCACTAAACTTAAGGAACCAACGCGTGATAAACTTAAAAAAGACACGCTACATGTTTATGCGAAAAATTGAAAAAGGTGAGTTTCGAGCGGTGACTAAACACTTATATTTAAAAGGCTTAACACCGAAACAGATCAAAACTGGATGAAATTCATGGTACATCATAGTTAGTGTGTTAGCAACTGTTTACAATTGGGTAAATAAGTTTAAACGTGGCCGTCTACAAAAGATGAACATCGTTCTGGACGTCCAATAAAAGTGACTACGCTCGAAATGATAGACAAATTCCACGATATGGTTCTGAATAATCGACGAATCAAAGTGCGCGAAATAGTTGAGGCCACAGGCATATCGCAAGGTACAGTTTTTCAATTTTGCACGCAGTTGCGTGTGAAAAAAATCTGGGCAAGGTGTGTGTCGCGTTTGCTCTCAGTGGAACGCAATCGTGTGGTCGACTCTGATGCTGTTTTGACGCTTTTCTGTCACAATCTTGACGAGTTTCTCAACTATAGATGAAATATGGATACATTAGTACACTCCGGAGACAAAAGAGCGATCAAAACAGTGGGTTTTTGAAGGCGAACGGGCTCCGAAGAAGGCAAAGACAGTAAAATCGCTCGGCAAGGTGATGGCCTTGATTTTTTGGGATGCACACGGAATCTACACCGGGATCTACAAAAGGACAAACAATAACTGGAAAGTATTATACGTCGTTAGTGAACCGGTTGAGTGAAGAAATCGAGAAAGAACGTCCTCATTTGGAAAGGAAAAAGATCTTCTTCCATCAAGATAATGCACGGGTGCACACTTGTTCAGTTTCGATGGCCAAAATTATGAAACTAGAGTTCGTACAATATCCACCGGATTCAGCGGATTCGGCCTCCAGTGACTTCTTTTCATTTCCAAATTTGAAAAAATGAATCGGCGGACAACGGTTCACGTCGAACGAGGAAACCGTCACCCAAACAAATGCCTATTTTGAGGACCTTCCGAAATCGTATTATTTGCTGAAGAAACGCTTGGAAACGTGTATAAAATTGAATGGAGATTATTTTGAAAAATAAAAAAAGTAAAAATCTACAGAAAATATTTTGTTTTTCTATCTTTTTCTAATGTCTTATTGAGCGACCTTCGTATTGGTTACTAAATAGAATTTGTTTATGTAATTCATTCCGAATGCTTGATTTTTCTCCGATAAATCTTACATCGTGATGAAGCTAAATCATTAAAAACCTATGAAGCATTCACAATTAAGTTCAATTAATTTCTTAGTGCAATTGATAATGATTTTGATATGTTTGGTGGTAAGTAAACTTCACCTGGGATTGTTTCTGCAGCCTTGCTCAACAAACAGTGAAGTATTCTCGAAAGTTCTATAACTTTTTCTTATTTGTAATTTCAATACTTCAATATTGTTATGTATTGTAGCCTTTTTTATATACGCTGCACATTTTCACCATATTGATGTACTAATAACGAACGTTATATAATTAGAAGTGTAAACATAGGTACGTGTAAACAATGAAATGTCAGGCACGACTACGACGAGTTACAATTGTAATCGACAATGTTCTATCCCTTTTTATCGTCATTCTAGAGGAGATTCTTGCTGTTTGAGGGTCATACTCGTAAACGTAAAAAATTCCAATTTCTTTGGACCGAACACGCATAGCGACGGAAAGCTCAAGAGAACTGTTTGTTACTGGCGTCACGCTCAATCAACTCTCTAGACAGTCGACGAGATGGATCCCTCAAACTGCAAACTTTGCATGTGACAATAGGTTTTGTGCCGCTTCTGGAATCTGGACTACCTTCGGACCACGGACAGCAGAAATAGGATAAGGCACCTGAATAACACGCTGTCCTGGTCGTAGCGGGACTATGAACTAAACCGCCGGCGAAAACTAGTAGGAGACAATGGTCTTCTTGGAGGCGTCGATTGAGAGGGTAGAATGGCATCCTTCATACGGGTACGCTCTAAATTATTCTAGATATTCTTTATTCTAGATATATAAAATAAATTCTTCAGTGGCAAATGAAAAGCCCAGAATAGGCGACTGAAGGCGTTTGGAAATCTCTAGCGTACGTGGCGAGGAACGTACATTTTCTTGGAATAGACGACGGCGGTGCAGACGGTCCAGCTAAGTCGGGGTTTAGAAATTGAAATACCTTAAGGGACACCAAGTAACGTCCGGTTATAATATGCGAGAGTAGACTCCCTTGATTGCCCTGGCAAGCACAAAGCGGTCTAGATGCCCTGCCTTTGTCAGAAACTTGACACAAAATACTTTTCCTTTGCCCTTCACATCTCATAGTACAACGGACCGTTGAAAAAGCTCATCCAATAGGTATTCATCGTATTGTAGGACTGCGTACCATCTCTACTCTCAATTCGAAGATACGGTGAGGGCGTAGGAAAAAGATCTGTGTATTTTCATGCCAACTCCATGGACAATCCTCTTACAGTATCAGAGAATACACGGTCTTTTTTTATAAACTGTTTGGCCCACCTTCTTAAGTTATGACGTCAACAATTGACGCTAGTATCCTTTGCTGCTGCCTTCCTTGAATGGTATCAATGTTAAGGAAAACTGAAAACAAAAACGGTCGTCCCATGCCCAGGGCTATTAATAGCAAACATGAACTGCGATTCCATTCTCTCTCTCTGATCATCGGCAATATATTGCGCTAGTAGGAGTCCTATCACACGGTTAATTAATTTGACAAGATTTTGCCACGGGAAAGACGGACCGATGAAATGGACGAAAACTTCCATAGTGCATTTTGAAAACACAAACAGCCCTCCCGCACAGAACTTCAAGAACCGTTTTGGCAATAGTCTGGCGAAGCCTAAAATTTTGCCCACATGTTAAAGGTGTTGTACAGCATAACCAAATACATGAAACCTCTTTTTAAAGGTGGATAAAGTCCTATTAAATCTATGCTGACTCATTTCCATGATAAAACAATCGGTGAGTATATAGTTGCCGTTATTTTCAATATATTCAGCTGTAGCTTCTCCATGTTCTGTCATATTAACTAAATAAGCCACTTTTAAGAACATCCATTCTTAAAATAGTAGGAGTAGTAGAATCAAGTCAATATAAAAAATTGTTAAAACTATTGACGAAATACTCAATCGAATAAAATAACCACTCTAGCAAATAAGCCATTTAAGATATCGGCTGTCAAAGAAACAACAGTATTTCCCAAATCGCAAGAAAACACTACTGCCATGATTATTTGTAATTAGTGTAAATAGTGAAATTTCTATAAATGATGCTTTTCATTACCATGTTCTCGCCGCTACAGCAGAAAACTTTTTATGAACAAAATCAAATGCAATACGACAAATCCTTATGAATCAGAGCAATTGAAACTTTGAATAGTAAGATTAAAAGGACTTCTCGTTGTCTAGATGATTGTTAGACACTAAAACGAAGTAGGATTTGCTAATGATGTGATAGGATGATTCTTGAGAAACTAAATTTAATATTAACCTTTACTTCACTTTATTTTATTTTGCTTGTTTAAATGTTATAAATACCATTCCTATCCACGTTAAGAATGTGCGAGGAATGTGTTTCTCTTTATAACTAACACGCGAGGATGGTATAATAGATACCTGTGTTAAGAAACACAACGCATCTGTTTTGCGTTTAATAAATTTATTTCTCATCATAATCTCCTTGTGGCTCTATATACTTAGCTGAGCGATGTCCCCACATTTTAAGCTATCCAAATAGTAGTATTTGTCATACTCTACAAGATATCCTTCTATTTCGGAAAGGAACCTCTTCATTTGACGTAAACCGCTTTCCGTCAAGCCATTTTTTCGTTTGGACAGAGGGCCAAACCTAAAAAATACGATAGACTGGCACTAATTCGTACCGTAACCGGACTAGCTTTGCTGTCGCAATTGCCTATGAGTAGACCGGAGGGTTATCGTGATGGTAGCTTGGTAGCATTTTATTCGTTGTTCTTCCTATCTCCAAATTTAATAATCAATTAATATTATGCCTTACGAATCTCATAAAGTCATCACCAAAAGTTTTCAAAATATTTCCGCCTAATAAAATTGTTATGTGCCTTGAAACCCGGCATATACTTTGCCTCCTTTATAAATGCACCTACGATGAATTTTCCAATAAAGCCCAGTTTCATCTAGATTAAAAATGTGTTCCTTTGCGTAACTTTCATCTTTGAGGAAGTCATCGAATTTAACTATGAAATCGTCAGCAGCTTTATTATTAGCACTGGCTGTCTTCACAAATCTTCACACTTTGAAAATTCCCTCGTTTGCTAAATTTTTGGAACCAGCTGTTGCTTACAGAAAAAGTTTGATCATAGCCTTTGCCTACCTTTAATTTCAATATTTCGGAAAAACTGCGTGGTTTTGTTTTGATGATTGCGAGGCTAAGAAGAATTTGTTTTTGACTCAAATACTCTTTTGAAATCATCAATAACTTTTCCATTTCATGCATGGGTCCTTGCCTTTTTTTTTGTTACAACTGTAGATTGCATACATACCAATTTTTGAACTGCTTCTAAAATTCGATCTTTATTTTTTAGAAAGGTTGAGATTGTTGAATGATGTAATTTAAGATCACCAAGGCCCGCTGATTCTTTGCGTCCAACTGTATATTTGTACTAAAAAAATAATTATTATCAAATGGAAATAATTAAAATAAAAGACAAATTAACACATATGGATTTATTCCAGAAACAGCAAACAAACAATATAGAGGTCAGGTATCACTCTAAAGAAAAAGAAAGAGTGTAAATCGTATGGCACGTTTTATTCATTATTAACATACAAAAAATACCTAACAAATATATGTATTAATACAGAAAAAATGACTAGCAAAGTGTATTATCTCATCATACGGCAAGTACAACACTAAACAATATTCCGATAATCAACGTACATGAAAACGCAAGTATTGCCTTTAAATACATAAAATCAATAAAATCAAGTACTATCAAATAATAAATATCTAAGTACATAAAACATTTTTAATTGTAAATATACAAACTCTTCGTATTTAGATTAGATATATTAATAAATTTGTAAGAAGATAACAACGGGAAAAAATATAAATTAGATGCAATCCGAGATCCGCAATATTTACGAAAAATTAGTCCGAATTAAGTGCATAACATTTCTATATCCATTGATATCGTTGCTATGAAATCAATCTAATTAACAAAGAATGAACAAATGAGAACTGTTACTGAATCTTTTAGATAAGTTTAATATTTTTTTTAGCTGCAGCTTATATATTTTGAAAATTTTTAGAAAATGAAACAAATAAGAGAATTACGATAAATTTTGATTTCCTTCCCAACAATAGGAAATCTATATACCTATAGTAACGTATTTATAGACTTCTGTGGATTCATTAAATGCGGTTCTACTTATTCCAGGCTTTGGTTTTCTTTATTCAGATATACAGAGGATCATACAGGGAAACACGGCACAGAGAAAAGATGATTGGCTTGCAACGATCAGAGAAGAGGGTGAAACGAGCGTAGTAATAGGTTGAACGGCGAATTCTCAGCCGAACATTCAACAAAGATGTGATCGGGATATCTCTTATTAGATCATGGCTACTACAACCGGTATCGAAGCCAGAATATGACATTTCGTTGTTAATATTTGCTATACCTCAGTTATGACAATTACTACAATTTGTTATCGTATCTTTTAATCCTTAACAGCGTAGTCTTTTCTGTACAATTTACTGAGGTGGTCTCAACAAGCTACGATAAAAAATTGGCCTTATTTTTTGTCCTTTTAATTCTCTTGGCTGTAGTACAATACAGCCCATATAAGTACAATAAAACGACAAAAAAGCTTTCATAATGTCAACTCCCAAAATAATAATGATAAAATTGAGCTGGCATTTTTACAATTTTGCGGATAATTTATATTAGTAGTTCTGGAGATAAAGGACATATTCATCTGTATTACGTTAAGAAACTGAATGTTATTGTCGAAACTTTCAACATAAATCATCCGCGAAATTTAAAAAATGTCAGCTCTAACAATTATCTCTAAAGTTAAGATAGATAGGTATAGAAAAAACTTTACATCAATTGAGGTATCTAGAAACGCAATAGTATTGCATTGAAAAGTCCATCCTGTAGCATTTGTAACAGATACTGATTACCCCATATAACTTATGCACTCCGTCTAATCCTTCCTGGTAGGTGAAATGACATTTGAAGAGCAAGAGATAGCCAATGTCGCTTGGTTTATTCACAGAAAGAATTATATCCTATGATAAACAAATTTGCAGGAGATTATTTCAAAGAATGGGATAAATGTATAGGATACGCACCAACAACTTTAGAAATATTTATTACCGCCTGATTTTGTTACTGTGCATCTAATCATCAGCCACCAAGAAGGATTAGACGGACTGTACATAATTTTGTAGAACATGTTTCCAAACATTTATGGGCGCGCTGTATATGTATTGTAATGTTTTCCTAAGTTGAAATTTGGTAAATTTTAAGAAATTTGTCGGAATTAGAAATTTCCTAAAATATCTAATACATACTAAATAACTTGAATAATTTTGTTTCCCATTTCAATATTTTAGTTATGAATAGAGCCCGGATTTCAATATGCATTCCCTATGTGATTTGGACGAAATTACGAGAGTATTATAATTTAAAGCTCAAAAGCGCGTACAGTTACAATTTCGACCATATCACAGAGAGAGACGGGCTTGGTTATTATAGTATTATATTTCAAAACAATATTCAATAGACTAATCTACTTTATAAACGATTTTAAAATGAATAGACAGTGTAGAGTATAAAGATAACATCACATTTTCTAATTGCAATTTTTTAATCTTTTGAAAAATGTCACAGAACTGCATTTTGCAGAAGCAGGGAAAATTATCACATTTAATATTAAAATTTTTCTATTAAAACTAAGTCGTTTTTTTCAATTACAAAAGTTGATCTGCAAATTGCCAATTTTATCTGTTATTTACAAAAGAAACAGAATATCGTTACAAATGAAGCAAAATATTAAGCAAAAATATTGATTAACACCAACGAGGCCTCCTAGAAAAAATTAAACAACTTTTGCTCTTCCATCATAAATCAGTATTTATCCTTAACCTTCTTAAGTATTTATGTGCAATTCGTTATTTTTATTTTATTAATGTTCAACACCTTCAATGTGTTCAATTTCACCGCTGAAAAAAAAGCGGAGGAATTATTTCTTGCGATTATGCATCAAATGCGTCCTTCTTTTGTTTTTCTAAAAATTTTAATTAAAATAAACGCGTAAAAGTCGTTTTACATGGTCCAACATTTCCTCATACAATCCATATAAACTGTGACGCGATTACTTGCTATAATAATGGTAATATTCTGTATCACCTCTCCAGTATGTAAGGCGTTTGAGAAACAACGGCATTCCGCAAAAGTCTCATTTTCCCAATTATCTCAAAAGCAAGGATAGATTCGGATATGTCAAAGAAAATTGACATGTGTTGAAAAGAGACATCCAAAATCACACAATATCCAAACCAACAAATCTCATGTTGTGCAGGACTTGTTTTTGATTTGAAAAGTTTCTCTCTAAATTACTTAGAGAAGAAATTATTATGTGGACACGCTGTTAAATAAATAAAGACCCATTACATAGATCATGAGTTATAGTTACGCCTGCGCCTGAGTGTCGTAATATAACAAAAACAGTAATTTATATACATATACATATAATTCATGTGAACGATAACATGAACAATTTAATAAATATTTATTTTGCAGTTGGTTATGGTAAATTAGTTAGTATGTGCATGTTCTATAATAGGGAAAGCGAAACATTCAAACAGAAGATTTATAGAATTTAATGAGAAATTGTTACCAAAGCATCTTCTACATGGCAGATATATTACGCACTTAATACAAGACACTAGAATATGATGTTTCCACAATTTTAGAGAATTTTGCTTTATTTGGATATTTACAGTTAGCACCAATGTTATGTTACTCCTTTAGTTTAAATAATATATTCATTAGACCCTTAGAAAGAATCACAGCAAATAGACCTCTGAAGCTATAAAGTGTACAATGGCAACAGAGCGATATTTGGTTTAAGGTAAGAATTTAAAATAATTCTAAGATTCACAAAAAACGCGTTCTTATTTATCTCAAATTATATATTTGAACAAGCACTATAAGTGAAAAATAGTTTCACATCCTGTTTATTTACAAACAGGAAACGCTTATTAGCCTGCCTAAAACATTGTAAAACACATTAGCTATTTTTTTATTGCACATAAATCACTTTTTACGCATCCTATGTTTAGATTTTGAAAATTGAAACATCCATTAGCTATAGTCAACATTTGCCTTAAATGATCTAAGGATTTTAAACACACAACAACACAACAATCTCCTCCATTCTTAGCGCAGTTGCTAGTATGCTGTTGAACTATAGGCTTTTCTTGTTTATCTAAAGAACAATTACACGATTTAGTACAACAATTACACGATTTACTAGGACAGCAGGAACTATTAGTTTGCTTTGCTATGCTTAAATTATTATTAGTACAGCTTTTATTGCTAGAACTTGGATTTTTAGGTAACTTTTTATCTGAATCAGATATTTGATTACAACCATGACAGCTGTCGTATGGGTCGCACTTACAATCGACACATTTGCATATATCAGCATCTGCTGTGAGATCTTTTAGTACATTATTCATATTAGAACCTTTTTCTTGAAAGTAATCTGGATTTTCCAGATAATAGTTTGGACTTGGTTGACTGTCTTCTAATGTGGTTTGTGGCGTTTCCAAATCTATGTAAGATTGTACAGTCGTAGGAAGAGCATTGACAGGATTTTCAGTCATTGATAACTGTTCGTATACAGGACTCATATTCATAACATTCATTACATCAACCCATGTAGAAGGCATCTCTTCTTCACAAGCCAACGACATTTGCATTGCTTCTGGTATATATACCTGCTTGTTTAAAATATCTTGAGTATCAGACGGAGAAATATCTTGTACACTTATAATTTTCACATTAGGAGATTTATTGTTTTTGGGTTCATATGTATTGGCTATCAACTCTGCTTGCTCATTTCCAAACATTTCAACATCAAAGCTGTTTACTGAAGGCTCTGTTAAATTATTTCTTTCCATATTTAATAAATCTATAGCGGCATTTTCAATTTCTGTAATAATTGAATTTTCTTCTAATGCCATTTGTGTATCATTTAAAGTTTCTCCATCTTTTCCATTTTCTATGTTTTCAGTTCCAATGTTATAAGACAACTGCGTTGGTATAGGGTCTGCCGTATTTACCGTTGCATAATTCTTAAGACCACTAACAATTTCATACGTAGTAGAAGGATCTGTTTCAACAGCGGCGTATTTCGGTCTGTCAGGAATACCTTCTCCGATATAATTTGCATTTTCTACTATATAATTATTATTAACCGGAGTATCGGGTGATATGGCATCAAAAGTGTTTTTAAACACGATTGGCAAGTTATCTGATTCTATGTCTCCATATCCCAACATGTCATTCATTTCCTTAGAAGTGTCATGTAATCCGTTATAATCCTCTGAACTTTCTTCGACATCTACACAAAAAAAATGTAAAATTAATATTGGCATTACTTACTAAAGCGATTTCACACAAAATCATAAACTGAAAACAATGAACAACCAAAATTGCAGTATTTCAAATATGTGTTGTCGTATTAAAGTTTATGTGAATATATAATATCAAAAATGTAACGAACATAAATTATTTCACAAATAAATATAAAAAAAAAAGTAAAAGCTATATGAAGCCGTTCCAAGCCCTCTACAGGTTTTTCGTCAGATTAACATAAATTTACCAAGCCTTACATTTCTGAATTTTTCGACGTCATCCGTCAGATTGTTTTTTTTTTTACTGCTTAATTTCGATTATCCTTGTAGCAGTATATACGGTCTCGCTAATTTAACAGGTACAGAATATACATTAACATAAGATGTGAAGAGAGCGGTTAAAGGTATACGTACTATACATTGTAACAGCTGTACCACAGTACAGGATGAATACAGCAATAACAATCGACCATTTTCAGCTAATTTTTTAAAACAAAGTATGTGTCAACGGTCCTCCATTTGTTTACAGATGAGCGCGGCGCCAGAAAACAATCCTCCATAGAATGAGCGTCGCTGTAGCAACATTTCAAGGTCGTCAAAATTGGTTGAGGATTTCATTCATAAATTACTGTCTCATTACTGCATTCTGCGTATACTCTGGTTACACTGTCCATATTATGAATGTTATTTGCATCATTACTTAACTACTATAGTAAACATAAGCAGTATAATGCAAAAAATAATTGAATATTGTATAAATAAATTCGCATCGCATAATATTTCAATGCGTGCAATTTTTGAATTACAAGTAATGTTTGTTCAGATTTGTTTACCGCTTATTATTGTGTTTTCACTATTCGTTTCATATTATTTCGATGAACACAGACTTTAAAAATAAACAGATAAATACAGGCTTCTTATAATTTCTCTTATAAAAATTATTTAGACTACTATATATATATAAATATAAAATAGTGCAACCTCAAATACTTTGACAACTATTATTTATAAGCTATGGCTAGCTTCTTGACTCGAAATCTAAACTACGTCCTGACTGACGTTACACGATGATGCAACTAACGGGATCCGAACTCAATTTTAAACTTTTGCTTTTTAATGAGTTATTTAAATAATTGGTTAGAAGTCGGTAGGAAATTTAATTCTTACTTCCAGAAATTAAATTGCCACAAACCTGATACATTGCAAAGTTTGTCACTTACCAAAAAAAGAACTGTAGCAAAAAATGATCTCGAAAAGAACAAAGCGCAGATGACTCCAGTAATTTTTAAGAGTTAATTGATACAAACACTAGCAAAATTAAGGTACTACTTTCTTTAAAGTATTGCTGAAGATGGCAATTGAAAGCGGAATTGTAGCGGTTTGTCTACTTGTAAATGAAGTTAGGAATAACAATCGGAAAATTAGAGAGGCCATAGAGACTCTTAACTTCTAAGAATGTTAATAGGGATACCCCCTCGCAGATATATGGAAATCCGTCATCCATAACGACCAATCCTCGACTAACAGTGACCGCAACAGGCCCCGCTCATCGCCGGCATAAAAGCGTGCTGCTCCCCTGGTATCCCGCAGTTGATTTTTGCCGCTAGCGTAGTTCACATGCTGTTACCGTACTCAACTGCTTCCCGCTCAGTTAGTTTCGCCTCCGGCGTGGTTTACACGTTGAGTTACCGTGCTAACTGTTGCCCCCCAACCTTGCCCTCTACTGAAGAAACTCGGGCGGAACATCGAATTTTCGTTTAACCATGACACGGTCCAACCAGGAACACGTTTAGTTTTAGCTGACCCTGGCCCTGGAAGCCTACGTTATTATTTCAAGATAAGGAAAGTTTTAAATGGTTCGTTAGTCCAAATGGTATAATAAAAAAATTAAATACAATAATTTTTCTAATGCTGACGTAACGATATGTACTTTCTACGTTATAAAAATATTTTCGGCTGAAATATCATGTGACAAAATGGATGTTTCCCAGATAGAACGAAAACTTCCTCTAAAAAATTTACCACCAAAACTGACGAGGAGTTTAACCATTTATGCAATATTTTACAGGTGTTTACTCAAAATGTGTATGCATATTTTGAAAGAAATTAGTTGAACATAGAAAGATCTGTGATGTTCAACAAATAAAGTTGTGAAAGGCTTCTTTTGTAATACAACGCATAAAGTATACATTTCAATTGAAACAAGTAGTAAAATTAAATAATACTTTATAAGATTTCATTAAATCGTTGTTTATTATTACCAACTCTCTTTAAGCTGAAAGAAATTACAATGCATATTCCGTTTTAATACTTGAAATACCGCAAAAAGCAAAAAAAAAAAACAAAACCACTAGGTACAATAACTACTACGATGTCACCTGGCTTCAATAATACCAATTTCATTAAAATTATTTACGGAAACAATGTGAACAATACAGTCGACTAGAATGCTACTCTCAAAGCAATTGTGAACAGAGTAGAAAAACATAATTTATGATATTTATAAACAGTTACGGATGGTGAAATTTTTAGTAGTTCACTCCATAAGGAGCAAATAATATGTTGTAAAGTGCCAAAGTGCCTTTGGTTATGTGGATGGAGCGTCTTATTATAATTATTTTAAAGAGAAAAAAGAAAGCGAAAATGTTACCTTTTCAAAATTGGAAATCGAAAGATAAAGCAAGAAGTGCTGTCGTGGGTTCGTTAAAAAATTCTGTATGCTGCAGAAACAAGTGAAGAATTTAAGAAGACGCATAATCCTATCAAAATGTAATGATGCAGTTTTGGCTAGCGATCTGGCTTTATTTTTGGACTGTTTCTATCTGTTTCCTCTGAAAAGGTATGGTTACAAGCTATAGTATCAAAAAAAGACGGACGCAAGTTCATTTGCAAAGTGTACTCTGAAATATATTATGTAGATTCAGTAACCCACTCATCGTTGTCTTCAACGGCTTCACATTGAATGTATAAACATCAAGAAGGCACCTACGATGTGGTATTGGCTGAACTATACGTAGTTGGACGGTCCGCTAATGCATAAATTATACATCACTTTTACACTATTTGAATTCGAATTAGGATCCCGCGAGAAGCTACGTAATCGTTTGACATCTACCGGGACGCTAGCCACTTCATTATTATAAAAAAATAATAATGATGGGACACCTGCATTTTAAATTTTTTTATCCTTACGCTACTTACGTTATACATAATTATAAACATTCATGCTATGAAGTTTATATATATAAATAATATTTGAACAGGGACATTTAAAAAGTTTATGTCACATCTTAAGAGACGCGAAACAGATTTTGAATTTATAGTGTATTTTTCTTAACTGCTGATAGTGGTAAATAATATTTATTAATCATTTATCCAATCCGCTCTCGATTTGTATACTTCACATTTGAACGAATATACAAAAACGATATGTTCTTAGATACTATATATAGTTGAGGCAACAAAAATCGGGACAAGTCTAATAAGCTATTTTCACTATTTCTGAGTATTGTAAACCAGTCACTTGTCATGTATATGAAAATTTAAAAATGCCAATTCTAAAGCATCTTATTTGATCGTATGTACCTATTATGAAATAACATACAAAAAAGAATATAAATGTTTTTAATTAATATTTTATAATAACTCCACTACTATCTAATACCTTAACCTAAACGCCTGGGCATAGAATATATAAGGGAATAAATAAATTCTGGTATAAGATTATTCAAAATCTCGTATAATTTATCTATTCCTCGAAGCTTTCAGGACCAAAATGACTATATTCTATTTTTTTAAGATATATTCCCACATATCTTGGACGTGCTATGTTGTTTTCTCTAAACCATTGATTAGTAATCACATATACATGCACTGGACAATTATCTTGCTGAAACAAGAAATTTCTATCGGGAAACATAACTTCTACAGAAGGTAGGAATATATTCGCCGAATTGCAGTATATATATGTACAAGAATTAAATTTTCCCTCAACATTCCAACAAGCACCTGGTCCACGTGCATTAATCCAAATCCTTACATTTGTAGCAAATCTACTGCTCCTACAAGCTTTTTGAGTATATGTTTCATTAAATCGAGAGTTACGTGGTCTATATACTCCGTTGTAACGATTACTACAATGTTAAAACACTTTTTCGTCCGAAAAAATAACATTTTTCCAAAAATGGAAATTGTAAAGCAACTATTCTTATGCGAACGAATCCCATGTAGCTTATTCAATTCAAATCACTAAGAAACGGATTTTGAGAGCCACCTGATTTCTCAATTCTGAGTGTTTTTTCTAAATTTATTTCTTGTAGTATGAACACAACTCGAAAATTGCGTCGTGATCCGTGTATATACTATTTGATCAAATAGATTATTCCTTAAAAATTGAGTAATAATTTCTTCTTTCAAAAGGATTTGATTCATATTTGCGGCCAGAATCTATTTTTTTTCTACGATCCCTCGAGGGTGCCATTTCTTTCTAATGTTGCATACTTTAGTCCTTTGAGCACCATAGCGTAATCTTCTTATCGGCCATCCCTCCCAAGTAATGTAGTTATTTGCATTCTTATAATAGCACCTATATGCAGCATAATAACACAAGTATATGAATAATTATTTTAACATAAGATAATACCTGACAATGCAAAAGCCAGAATTAAACTAAACCATCTTAAGTGTCCGTGTTTTTGTTGCCTCAACAGTACAATTCGTATTCATTTCAACATGCTTACCGTTATTATTGTTAAAAACATTTCCTATACTCTCCCATTTCATCTCTGTAGAATTCGGAAAACTAACATCCTTGTCAAGGCTTGGCGATTCTGAGGTTGTAGCTCTAATTTTATCATCGATTTTAAAATCTTCAGCGTCAATCTCATTTTTAATAGCACTAATACTCCACTCACTTTCTGTACCCTGTTTATCAATGTTCGTATGTGCATCTACCTTTCCATCACTTTTATCCTTATCGTGCGACTTCAAATGAGTTTTGATATGCGATTTCAAACTGTGTGGTGTTGAAAATGCTTTCGAACAATCCGATTCAGCGCATGCATATGGACGTTCACCACTGTGGGTCCTACGATGTGTTTTCAAATGATGGCTTGCGGTGAAAGCTTTCCCACAACCATCTTCCTCACATCTAAAATGTGGATTATGGTGCATATGAAACGAGAAATTATAGGATACTTTTAATCAACAACAAACAATAAATATTTGTCTCACACTCCTATAGATATAACAACTCTTTGACATTATGTGTCAAGCATTAGTTCTGTTTTTCTCTCTTAGGGGTATTCTACACTATCATTAATATTGAAGGATTAGTTTAAAGGATCCTACCGTTTGTCTGCAATATATAGCGTACACAACGACTTCACTACGTGTACATACCTAAAATATTAATCTAAAAATTTTTAAGTGTATGTTTTTGTTTTTGCTCATTGCATGGAAAATTAATAATTATTATTATTATTAATTTAATTAATAATAATAATTAATAATTTAATTAACCCTGTACGTTTTTTACTCCAGTCATTTCATGACCAAAAGCAATATTTATCAGCAATACTTATACTTGTGGAGGCTGATGGTCACGTAAATAAGGGGTCAATTACAACGCTTCATTTATGTTTTTCGAGAAGACTCTTATACAGGGAATCGAACTAATATCATTAGGCCATCAAGCTGGTCGCATATTGTTTATGCGTGCACGTTGTGGGATGCTCATTCGTATCTATTATGATTTCCCTTAATACCCGCAACTGTTGATTTTTAACGAAAAACGAATATCTCCTAAACAGTTTTTCGCTACATGGTATGTGATACAAATTACGTTTGAAACCAAGCGAGAAATCAAAAAATTTATGAATATACAAAGTATTCCCCTGTATTCCCCTCAAAATAAATTTTAGATACACATACGCAAGTGAAGCGAACTTGAAGCAATTTTAAATAAAACGGGCAAGTACAAAATCGTACTTTCAGCTTAATTACAATTGTAATTAAGTAATTAATTACAATTTTAATTAATTAAGTAATCCTAATTTGGAAAATAACTTTATCGTTCACTCTGATACAATTTTATAAATTATATAATTAATTCATCTTTCCACTCCATTTCCACAATGTTTTACAACCGCGAACCTGACTTAACTATTTCCACATTCGAGTACGAGCTTTTCTTTTGAAGTACCGACTCCTTGCGTGGCCATCCACACAATAAAAAAAGCATGCGCACGAGTAGTCTGTACCTACAGATTTTGAGACTTGTAAGCATAGCTTGCACAGCCGCCCACTCTATAAAAAGTCACGATCCCGCCGCCTGTTCTGTAATTGGTTGGCTGCATTAGGGCAGCTCCGTAGTAGAGCCAAAGTTTGATGTGAGCAAAGTTTAGCACCGCACTAATTCTTAATTTTGCACTAGGCCGCATTGCATTTTTTGCATAGTACAAATTTTTGAGTCCAGTTCACGTAGGGGAGTGCGAAATTTGTGCAAGAATTAAGGTGAATTAATACGAACGTTCACATAGCAGTGTAATATAGAATTATTAATTAATGTAGTCTATGTGTCTATTACACATGTCAAACTTTGGCACTACCACTGCGCCGCATCAATACTCCCATATCTGTTTTTGAATTCGTATGTCATACTTACTGCAGGATCAGTGAGTAAAACATGCCATGTATCGTTTCTATGTAACTTCGTGCGTTACAAAAGCAATTGTTAGTAACAGATAACTCTAGACTAGATTATGAGCAAATCATTGGTCTCCGTTGACAAATTCTTATAGTAATTTCGCATTACGAGCGCAGCTTTAGTAAAGTATAATAGCGAATTCGATTTACTGCATCACCTGTGCAATGCAATTTGTGTTGGATTTATGATTACTGTCAAGATCGCGCCCGCTCATAGTTCTTGTAAGAAAGGTGAAGAGCTGCCAAATAATTCTTCCACGACGACTAATATGATGCGGATAGTGTGCCCTATGGACTTTATCGCACTTAATCGTTTTTATTGTAATGTTATTATAATTAGATATTTTATAATTTAAAATATAAAATGCAGATACCTACATGTAGGGATAAGGATCATATCAGGCAAGGATACGAATGGTAAAAATGCACATAGTTCGGATGCCGATAGGATACATGAAGATGCGGCTAGAAAGAAATGTATTCGTGTACTGTATTTATTATTTCTTAAGAATTTATTAATTTATTAAAAACACTTATCTGCGGATGCTTTTTCGCATCTTCTTTAGATAACGCAATGCCATACAATTTATTATTCTCTAGGTTGAGTAATGAAATTGTTGCATTTGTGAGTTTTAAAATGCGGAACTTAATTACAGTTAGCTAAAAACCGTATTTTTTTAAACAAATTTAAATTTGGAATCAAATAAATTGTCAGCAAAATGTTAGGATGACGTTAAATTAATTTTAACTATATGACGCATCATTAAACTAACACTCATACCGACTGACGTCTTGATCGCGGCCGATGTGGTCGTTTGATTAACCCTCGCACGGGGTGCCTATGATTAGCGTTTGCGGCGTTGTGGTCATTAAGTGGAGCTTCTGTGACTGTTAACATATTTGTAATTAAAAGTAGAATATCCATTAAAGTCTAGAGCAGTGTACAGAATGTTAGACATCAATCTTCACTTCTAAGCCGTGTTCCGAATTGTGCATAATGCGTTATTTGCGTTTCATGCAACAAGATAGCATTCCGAATTGTTTCTATACATACATAGAACGTATTGGTGTAAAGTCACTTGTATTGTGACCCTGCGATGGTGCATAGAATCAATGGAGAAAAAAAGGTAAGGCTGGGCAAGGCGCACTATGTGCAGATATTTTTATAATCAAGTTTGTTCAGTTCAGAAAGTTTAGTTCTATTAATGTTTGTATAGCAAAACCTAGTCACTTTATTAATTTACGAACTAACACTCGACGCTAGAGTCACCGTCGCACAGACAAAAGTTACGTTAATAGGTATAACCAAGCTTGTCAAATTACAAATAACTGCAAACGTGTTTTATAGTTAAAAGTTACCCTTGAATATTAATATCCTCATAGAATCCGATTTGATTAACGTTTGCTTTAGCTTTGAATATTGTACAGAATTACACAAGTCACTTTTCATTTCTAAATCCAGCCGGAAAAAAAAAATAGCATAAATAGTCAAAAATGGACTGTGTGGATAAATATAGATTGATCTATGTAATATAAAATCAGAATATAACGGTTTGTTTCCTAAAATTGGTTTCAGAGAAGAAAGACTTGTGGCTGGATATGTATCAAAAAGGATAAATACGATAGCAAAATCGTGTAGGATATGCAGAGATGAACTCACAACTAACAATAAAAGTGCTATATTTTATATTATTGAATCACGGAGCTACGATTGTGTTATAATACCATAATATAAGGAATTTCTACGAAGTACGTTTTCTTGCAGTTTATGAGATTATACTTCAGTTTAGGACATAATTTATTATAAAAGTATGAGGAAAGAATGTCGATGACATTTTGAAAATTAAAAGAAATATAACTCAAAATTAAGATGATCTAATGAAGCAGCATTCATCTAACCGCGGCGTATATATGCGCTAGGGAAAAAGGTACACAGTCAAACGATACTACCTCTGCATGTGTTTGACTATAGGCTATCGATATAAATGTAAAGTATCAAAAGCGTAGATGCATCGAACGGAAAGCATAGTTTAATTACCGATAATGCAAAAGCATTAAACAAAGATAAATAATGTCTAATGCTATACTTTATACATATCATGATAGAAGTGATTTATTAACATTAATTACTAAAAGATACTCTAACTTTTCTACTGTGAAATGTGTTCGCTTACTTGTTACAACATCTTTAAATATAGAAAATGGAACCTATAAACGTGTTTACTGACGCTTTCGTTACTTTCCTTTGTGTGATTAATTTATTAAATAACATTCAGAAATTGTTCTCCAATAAATTTCGCAACTCTATGGAGGGCACGTAATATGCAGCATATTTTTGAAGATGTCTTTAAGCAATTTCCCAGCTTTAAGCATATAAACAGCGTCACTGACAAAGAGCAAAGCTTTCTCCCGTTTCGTCACATCGAAAATTTTGTCAATACTGCTGACAACAACTTCCGTTATTATATCAGCATTTACAAGTCCTATTATTTTGTTAGCTATTAAGTATGGCTTAGTTGAACGATCTGTATACAAAACACCAACAATGCTTATTATGCTTCGCCGTAACGCATCCATAGTTTCGCCTGCGCTCAACCAGTAGTAAATGTCTCCTACATCGGCTTTAATTTTATTTACAACTTTTGTGTATATCTTTGGAAGATAATTTTTTCGTAACATTGACTCCTCGGGAATACTTCTACTCGTGTATTTTGCCGCAGAGATCGCCATAAAAATTTTCATTCGAGGCACCAGAATTGCGATGAACATCGGTTTTTAAATGATTCGTAAATCGAGATTTTTTTTTGAACATTTAGTAACTGAACAAGTTGTGCAATAAATGTGTCACTGACAACTTCGAAACAATCACGATCCTTAATCCGGGTATTCATGAGCTGCCGGCGGAGACGTTTATTAGGCGACATAGTAAATATAAAAGAAAATCAAATTAATATATCTGCACAAATTAAAAAAATAATTCCAATAATAGGTGATTAACGGAAATCAAATTTAATTAAAATAAAAAGGAATTCTGAAAATGCAGGTAAATAATAAATATGGTAAAGTAAACTAAAACTATAAACTAAAGCTAATGTGAAAATAAAGATGATAACAATAATCGAAAAAAAAAAATAACTGTAGAAGAAACTAAACAACTAATACTATATAGAATAGGTATTAACAAATATCTTTGCCTCGGAAAACGAATTAGAAATGTAGAGAAGAAAGCCAAATATGAAACATGCACAACCGTGCTTTATGACTATACACGTGACCCACGTGGAGAGCGGAGAGGGTGTGGCTTGACTGAGGAACGTGTGTAAACCAGCACGACTCTGTACGAGCGTCTAGTAAACACAAAAGACATTGACAATAAGTTTTCAAATATATTCCTATATATTCATATATGTATTTCTTCGTAAGTACTCTTTCTTTTTGTATCTGTATAAGATAATATACGCAAAAATAAAGATACTAATTATCGCAGTAGTTTTAGCAGTAAAATCAGTTTACTCAAGTCTACGTACTATGTAGATTTTTTATTAAAAAAAGATTCTAAACTTGAAGTATTACGCATTTTGGTGTGGATAATATTACATAAATTATTTGGATCATCTAATATTGTTTATAGTGTGCTTAAAAATTTATAATACATATTTCAAAAATTATTTGAAAGGTACATCGAATTTCCCGTTCAAATTTTTAATTAGAGCGAATAGAGGACATTAGTCAAATTAATGGAGAAACAAATTTCTGATATTCCATCTTCAATACATTAACGGATATTTACCGGGAAAATGTATATACATCGCTGGCTTATTCTCGGGATCATTTATGGAATATTTTGATACCAATGATGAATGTATTAATAAAGTAATTCATTCTATAAGTACAGGTTTGAAGTCAAAACGCTACCTGTTCTAACTAAATTGAAATATTATAGCAATGGTTGGCGCAATAAGAGAGCAAATGTTGCAAACAAACTTAAAAATGAAATGTTTGTAGAGGATGATCTTAAATCATAGAGTATTTGTCCTTATTTAAAATTACTACATGAACACTACATCTTGGCATATACAAACATATACTACTATGGAGCGAATTGGGCAGCGTGGTATAGCCACGAAGTAGCACGTTCATATTAGGCACGCACAGATTAATATGCCATTCGCAGAAACCCAAACTAATAAACATTACCCCACCAAAATCACAAGTGTTTCACTTTTTTAATATTAACTTTACTATCTTTCTCTGGTTTGAATGACTGACGTACTGTTGCAGTCAAGTGTTTTGTTAATTGAAAAACTTGCATGAAAAATGTGTACTGAGAGTAGATCTTTTACCTCGCTTTCAGTGCAGAAATAATGGAAAATAACACTGAAAATGTCTACTGTCTAGACCATCTATTTTTGACAATTACACACAAAGTGCAGAATTTTTCTAGTACGCACTCAATGCAAATAAATCGAATTCGCTTTAGTTTATTGATAGTTGCAAAGATGTGAGGCTACTCCCACTTGGCATTTTTTAAATTTCCCGGATGATATAAGGTAGTAGTTCTGGTAATAAAGGACATATTCAGCAATTTCGTAACGTAATCCCACACGTAATGCATGCGAATATATTTATTGCCAGAAAAAAAAAATACCAAGTGGGTGTTACAATAAATACTTTTGAGTAACATTTTGTATAGAGGTTTTAGGAGTTAAAGTTGTGATCACAAAAATAACATATTCGCACAAATATGATACCCTTTTGAATTTAGCTATTCATGCAAAAGCAAAAAATTGAGAAATGTACAAAGCATTCTGTTGGAAAAACAACAAAATAAGTACTACATATAGAGGTGTGTATAGGTTTGTTCGAACCCGTTACTTCAAAATGATCCTGAACCGTTCGACAATTATAATTATCTGCGCGTTCGGCAATTTCAATACAACGCGTTTATGAGAATTGTATAACAACATAAAATTAAAACTAGGGTTCAAGAATTACCTTCGAGACAATCGATTTTTATTTTCTGTTTGGAATTTATATATTAAATAGAAGTTACAATATACAGGGTCGTAAAATTTGCGCCCGTGTTTCTGAGAATTGATTCAGATGACTAAAAGACATCGAAAATGAAGAGTGGAAAATTTTCAATTTGCCTTTTGTTAAATGTAAATTTAATTTACTTTATTAAAAACGAATAATACTTGAAAATAAATTATTTTCCATGTCTATTTTCACAAATTGTTTTCAAATAAATTGCCCCCTACTTCAAGGCACACATTCTTGCGATTTAACATTGAAACATGAACTCTGTGTAGTATGTTTCGTCTATTGACGCCACAGCAACCACAGCCACAGTAAACTTCTTCTTTTAAATAGCCCTAGAAAGAGTAATGTATGCGATAGGGAAATCTACGAACCCATGGAATGAGTCCACCTCTCCGGGATATATTCATTCAGGAAATTATTTACTTGAACCAATAATTTAATCTAGGTGCTAATGGAACTTCATCAAGTAATAAATGTGGTAAATTTCCATTTAAACGTGGAAAATGCAGGTATAAATTTAGTGGACTAGGTAGAATTTGTGAACCAATTACATTTCTATGTAATAACCCGGTCCAAATGTCCAAATCTTGGGCGTATTTGTCATGTGTCTCAGTAAGTGTGAATTAATCACTCCACTTAATCTTTTCAATAAAATCTAAATCATCGTTTACGCTATGTAACAACTGTTTGCAAAAATTAATTAAGTCCCGCTATCTCCGTCATGTAAAACTTGTTGAGGCCTAAAAAGAGAAAGACCGCTTTTCGTTAATAATGAGTTAAGGACGCTATAATTCGAA
This sequence comes from Oryctes borbonicus, assembly GCA_902654985.2. Classification (NCBI taxonomy): domain Eukaryota; kingdom Metazoa; phylum Arthropoda; class Insecta; order Coleoptera; family Scarabaeidae; genus Oryctes; species Oryctes borbonicus. The sequence goes on along the minus strand of LR736859.1, from coordinate 13,957,232 downwards.
GGTTCCGCCCAGGGCCCGGAATATTAAATGGGAGAATTTTCGGCGACCTCTTATTGGCTATTACTATCACGTGGTACATGTACTGTTGGGATGGCATATTTTAGCTGTGTTTACAACTAATATTTATAATACTAACACAGTTAGTGCTGAGAATTGTTGATTTTCGTGTTAGCGTGTCAGTTGTCAGTAGAAGATATTTTATATTATTCTATATATCGTAAAACATGCAATGTGGTCTATATTATTTATTGCATGTATGAGAATTAGCGGATACACGAGTTATTTGCTTAGCAAGTAAAACCAAACCCCGCCCCGTCGATAAAATAAGTTGGTAACAACATGTACAGATACAGTAGTATCTAAACTATCATATATTACATATGTGGCTTTCGATTTGTTCGCCGTATTGCTCCAGAGCTGATATTTAACGTTCTATTTAGCCGTAGGATTCACTCACGTACAGCCCGTTTCTGCTTGCTCTCACCCCTGCTGCCCGAACGGTTGCGTATGGGCGTATGATCCCGGATGCGCAGTTAGTTTGTTTATAGAGAAGTGTTGAAATGGAATCTTCGTAGGTTAGGTACAGGTTGCATCCCCCGCCATCTTTTTTATCTGCACTGCATCTGTACCGTGTTAGTTCATCGTCACATGCAAGCCGGTTGCTCCGGAGCTATTCCGGAGAAGCTTTTTTAGACAAATCGAAAGCCACTACAGATTATATGTTCCTTACAGGTTGGAATGTGTGTCAAGCAAACACCAATGAGTAGTCTCAAAAGAGGTTTGATGGTACGTGAAGAAGTCTGACACTGTACTCGACATATTTCCAAATCCAGTAACAAATATTGCCTGATTTACAGGGTTACAGGATTACTACGGTTACTGTAACGAATATGGAAGTGTCGTCATCCTTAAGGATTATAGAACTAGGTTCGGTTAGAGAATCTAGGGGGCAGAATCTATTTTTTGTGTTTCGTCAAATTTTCCATTAAGTTAACATTTTATTTTAAACGATGTCGGTCACACAATAAAATTTGAATATTGTTTTTGTGCATTGTGACTACACAGGTATAATTAATTCTGGTTTATGTGCCTATTCTCACTAACCCCTATTCTTAAAACATTTTACAATATTTTAAAAAATTGCAAATATTTAAAATTCAGACCCATTGAATATCTTAAAATTATAAATACGTGTTATTTTTGTTTTTATAATGTTGCATATGTCTATATGAATCTGCTGCACTACAATTAATGTACACGGATGAAGGCGTTTTTTTTAAATCCTTATTTATTCCTGGAATAAATTCCTTATAACTTCTCCTAATAACTTCCTTAAAAAGCTTACATTCTATCAGGACGCATCTATGATCGTAATAAATTTATATTTGTTAGAACTTTATTACAAGAAATATATAAAACAACTCAAATTTTCCACTGCTTTAATGTAGTTCTGCCGCGTGAGTTTGCTAGCGCGACAATCGTATTTTAATGACGATAAAAAAAGTACCTATAGATTACGGTCCCTGATTCCACCTCAACAAATTCAAGAATTTGCTCTTCTTGATCGATGCTTAATATAGATTGACGATTTTATCGAGAATTTCAATTATTTGTTTCCAGTAACCTTGTGCCGACGATTCTGAATTCTTTCCGCATATGCCCGAACCGCAGCACTGGAATTATCATTACACGCACCTAATATTTCCAATATATTGATGTAATCACGATTACAGTAGTATCGTTTTAAACGCACAATATTGAAGGAAATGATACTTATCAAAGGTTAATAAATTTTCAACATCGCCATAGCCATATTATTGATTTATGTTAGGCAAGAAATTGGGGCTACCGGGCCATAAAGATCATTATTTACATTTTCACCAATAACCAAATGAGCAGAAAATTTTCCACTCCTTATTCTCGATTTCTTTTAGTAGTAGTTAATGCAAATAACAATCGATGAAGTAATAAAAAGTAATTAATAACAAAACTAGTGAAGGGTTGAATGGGATCAGACAAAGCCGAACGCAACAGACCGGTACCAAAGGGCACCCAACCAGCTTGAATGCAATGGAACCGAATGAGACTGAATGTAATTAAATGGAACTGAACAGCATCGAGCAAATTTAGACATCTTTGTGGCGCAAAATGTGCCAATACCTTTTGTGTTTGCCATACTACCCCAGTCTTTTTAATATTTTTTATCGACTATTATTTCTAGAATCATTCACTTCTGTACTTCTAGAATTATTTAGAACAACAAGTTCGAATAAACCTTAGCAATTCTCCCAGAAGACCTGTGGCATATTATACACTATTTAATATTTAGGAAAGTTAACAGTATTTGTTAGATTTATTCAAATGCGCCACCGATTTTGTATGAGTTTCTTGGAACTTTTTCTTGTAATTTTATCCGATTGCATGCATGAGTAAGAGCAGATTTGTCACACAAAGAAGTCAAGAACAACATACTCTTCAATATTGGTAGAGTGCATTTATCAACCTTCATCACAGCTTTCCAGAAAAAAATCTATAGAACTTTGTTTTTGCTTTAAAATCTAACACATGTGATAACGTTAGGGTAAAAAGTACTACCCAAGTTAAAAACTATTTCATTTATATAAGCTTGCTTGATATGTAATTTACTTACTTGTAAGGACGTTCCCTTGTATGTGTGCGAATATGTTTCTTTAAATCGCTAAGAGTGGTAAAAAATTTCATGCAACCATCTGATTCACAATTAAACGTTCTTCCATTATGCAACCTTTCATGGGCTCTTAAACGATACAAAGTGTTGAAGGCCTTTTCACATCCTTCATGAGTGCATTCAAATGGTTTTACTTTGGTATGAACTCTTATATGAATTTTTAAACTATATGATGTAAGAAAAGCTTTCCCACAATTTGGCTCGGCACACTTGAAGCGGTATTCTCCTGTAAATTAATTACAACAAATAACTATATTGTGTTCGCTCTCTCTATACTACTTACATAGATTCCTTACTCGCAGCATTTAATCAAACAACAAATAAATAACATTGTCACAAATCAAAATAAAACAAACCTTTGTGTGTTTTCATATGGGTGCGCAGATTGCCAACAGTGCTATAGGTCCTTGTACAACCATCATAATCACAATGGAATCTATTCACTAAAGTCTCTTTAGTATCTGGATTTGTACTATGAATTGTAATAGTAGCATGTGAAGGCTCCTCCGGCATATCCCCAGATAATCCAGGATTAATGTGCATATATATTTCATCCGGAGAGATTGTGTGGTAAATATATCTAAAAATATAAAATTTAAAGGCAATATTTGAACTGATAATAATGCCTTGTAAATGCATAGTGCTATTCTTGGCTATTATGAATTCTGGATTATTATAATTTAAAATATGTAAGATTTTTTTTTGAAAATAAGGAAATGTTTTGAGAATGTCAAGCATTCATCCAAGACACAAACCATGAAATGTAATTCTCAGCTGATTTAAGAAAACTTGGATTACTAAATTTGGGCAGAATAACATTTTTGTCGATATTATTAATAAATACTAACCCTGCATTTTCATCATGTCCCTGCAATTTTCCAATGTACGTTGTATTTTCGGGCCTTTCCGTTTCATCGGAAATATTACTGTAATTTATAACTGGTAACTGCTCATACACCCTGTTGAAACACATATCAAAACTTTCATCTAAACAATCTTGCAAATCGTGGGACACAACATTTTCAAAATTATCGTCACAAACTTCTGCTTCGTTTTTTACTTGCCGAGATTCCATTTCTTATAACATTCAATGTCAACTTTATCTTACTAGTAAATCATATCACTACCAAATAAAACTCTTAAAAACATGATGCAGCCTGGAAACAAACCTCATAATAGTTATTTGTGCTTTATAATATAAAAGTAAGTAATTTAGGCAATTTAATGAAAAAGTATCTTACTTTATGTTATTTGAAATGAAGGTATTCAAATTATCTTAAATAAATACAAATTAATACCGTAAAACTTGTCACCAATTAAATTTCCCGCTGTAATAATTTCTGGTAAGTTGGTAATGTAGATTACAATGTTATCAATGTAACCTTATTCAACCTTTTCTCTTTACGTCTCTCTTTCTTTTTTGGATGCAAGATGGTAAGTGTCGATTTTTGAATTATTTTTCTAAAAACATCATGAGAAATACAATAGGTTTTTTGTGTACAATATGTTCTTACTTCTTAAAATGTATCCAAACAATTACAAAGCTTATTATTTTTACTTACAACATATTTTAAACGTGTATTACATATTTGTAGATTGAGGCCTAAAACATGCAATATTTCTCTTTTCTTTCTTTTTAACGTCTGCCAAACATTGCATTGCGTTATTCTAGTAAAATTATGTAGGAAAACGCACAATTTTTCAGATGTAAACATTTATTTGTAACTATAACCTCAACCTTTATTACAGGCTCGCGGACCAAAGAAGCATTTGAAACGCTTAAACGCTCCCAAAGCATGGATGTTGGACAAGTTAGGAGGTGTGTTCGCACCCCGTCCATCTACCGGTCCTCATAAGTTGAGAGAATCGCTACCACTTGTAATTTTTCTACGAAACAGGCTAAAATATGCATTAACAAATAGTGAAGTAACTAAGATTGTTATGCAGAGATTGATAAAGGTTGATGGTAAAGTTAGAACGGATCCTAATTATCCAGCTGGATTTATGGGTATGAAAATGACCTGAAAACTATATATTTTTAACTTTACCCCATGTTATCTTATAGATGTAATTACTATTGAAAAGACGGGAGAATTCTTCCGACTTATTTACGATGTGAAGGGTCGATTCACAATTCATAGAATTACTGCAGAAGAAGCGAAGGTATGTTTAAATCGGATTAAATTTTCATCAATACCAAAGTAACTCAGATGACATCACTGCTATTTCAATATCATTATTCCAAATCACTGATTGTATACTGAATCATATCTTAACAGCATATTGGGTTTACAAACTAATAGTGAAATCTTTATCTTCGTGCTAAATTTGAAGTTGAGTTGATATATTGAAAAATGGGCATGTTATTAGATAATCAGGAGGAATGTAAAATACATGGTTAAACAAATATAATGATTTAGTATATATTTCAATATCATTAAGTTTTGGCAGAGTTGTGTGTTAGGTTAAGACTATCGGTTTCTATTAAGCTTTTATAACAAGTATAAAATGACCAGTTGTTCTGGATTGTATATGGTTATGTTGCATTGAATAATGTACAAACTATGCCATATTAGACATATAGCTTTTTTTGTGTAAAAGGCAATACAAGGTTTCTGGTACCTTAACATTAGAGGAAATGCAACGAAGCATAGATACGTTGAAGACAATGTTACATTTTTTATCACTTGGGCACAATTTTTTATAATGGTTTTAACCGTAAAGTACTATCGTGTCTTAAACTTACGTAAAACTTGGTACTCCAAAATAAAAGAAATAATAAATTGTTACATGTTTATAATTTATTGATCAAAACTTACTGTATATTGTAACATTCACATGTTTCAGTCGATATTCTCTGTATACAGGTCGGTTACATTTTCTCGGGTACATAGTAGCCGTTCATCTCTGCTTTGATGGGCAAACGCTTCCAATGGTTCGAGAACCTTTGTTAGGGATGTCTTGATTTATTATAGATATTGGTTTTAAGATATCGCTTATAGATTGCTGAATTAGCCGTGATAGATTTTTCAAGTTTGCTCGCTGTTCTACCCATAGTTTTATTGATTGTTCATCAAAGTGCTAAAATTTTTCTTAACTGTCTTGTGGTTACATATTATCACTTAAAGTGATACGCACAAATAACAAACAAAGAAAGCAAGCAAACACTGCAAATTCTGAGCTGGTAGAGTACTGTAGGTTGTGTTTCATGTGACATAGTACTTCAAGCGCAACAGGCAATTGTAGAATATTCCAGAACGTAAGATGATCAGATATGCGCTTGAAGCCACCTGCGGATATGACAGAATTATTTTTGCAAACAATGCTGTTGTCAGTTAGCTGTATTTGATGGTGGTACAGATAAAGGAGCTATACAGGTACCCATTGTATATGACACAAAAATATTTTTAATTATCTAGGACTTCCGATTATATCGGATGCAGCTGTCATCTTTATTTTAAGTAAAGAACCCTATACAGTTATGACCATTACGTAAGCGCAGATTGAGACATATTCTTCTTCCTGTATTTTTGTCTAATTCACGTGTGACGATACAAAAATCTAGAAATGTCGGTTCTTACCAGTGCTTCAATCAAACTAAATCACGTTCATCTCCAAATAATAGCATTGAATTGGCTATTGTAAGCTCTTTTATATGTGATTCTGGCAAGTAATGGCTAATTTTACCTTTTTATTTGGGAACTTCTATAAGTTTCCAACGTATACATGATATTTATAGAATTAAATTAGCAGTGCAAGCTAAATGATGAATATGTTTCCTGAATAAGTTGAGGAAATTAATTTTCTTCCTTATTTTGAAGTGTTTTCTTACTCATCTGAGTATTAAATATAAACAATATAATGGATTTGGTTTCACACAAACATTGCAATACGAGGCAAATATTAAATTTATATGGTTTTTGAGGAGTGATTGTATAATATAATAAATTATATTTCAGTACAAACTATGCAAGGTAAAGAAAGTTCAAACGGGTCCCAAAGGAATACCATTTTTGGTTACACATGATGGTAGAACTATTCGTTATCCGGATCCAATTATAAAAGTAAATGATACTATCCAATTGGAAATAGCTGCATCTAAAATATTGGATTTTATTAAATTTGACTCCGGAAACTTATGCATGATTACTGGCGGTAGAAATTTGGGACGTGTTGGTACAGTAGTAAACAGAGAACGTCATCCAGGATCTTTCGATATTGTTCACGTTAAGGATTCAAATGGTCACACATTTGCCACTAGGTAAGTATATATGTCATGTAGTAATTCAGATCATAAACTCAAACATATAATTGTTTTCGCGATTTAAGTAGATTGTAGAGTAAAATGGCGAATTTTGTTTATTTTAAATGAAAATCACCGATTTCACCGGTTTCTTGATTTAAATGTTTTTATTTCTGTCCATCCTGAAAAAATTTTAGCTTGTACGTAAAGCTCAACCCTTTCACTGCGGAAGTATTTCAGCCGCCAGTTAAAATGCATGATAGCGCTTGCCAATATATTCATCTAGAACAGCGAAAGGGTCACCATCGTGTGCCTATTATATTGTAATTTTATTACAGATAAGTTGCTATATAATGAAGGCTTTAATCGAAGCTGCTGTTGTTAATTTATAATGATCGCAGTCAAAGTGAGGCCAATAGTATTCTTCTATTTTGGTCACTGATTAGTTACTCATAACTAAAACAGTATTACCCAAGTAGAATACACTTTTTAATTATGAATATAAAAATCAGTTAAATTGTGGAGTAGTTGTAAGTTGTAATATATGTATCTATATTTCTATTTTAGATTGAATAATGTATTTATTATCGGTAAAGGCGCCAAGGCGTTTGTGTCACTACCACGTGGAAAAGGTGTCAAGCTCAGTATCGCCGAAGAAAGGGATAAGAGATTGGCTGCCAAGACACATTAATGTATTAAATTTACATATTCCAATAAAATATTCTAAATACCATAGTTATCGTTATTTTAAGGTACGCAATTTTACAGTATCACATAAAATACCAGAGACTTACTACTATCGTACTATAAAATGAAAAAGTGGATATAAATCAAAAAACAATGTGTTTCCATCAAAATTTATGTCAAAAATTTACCTACACATAAATATTAATGCCACGAAATTCAAGCGTAACAAATAAACGAATTAACAAAGTTGCTTTAATAGTTTCCGCCCCCAATTCCTTCATTTTTTTACGACAGCGATAATTGCGTGTACGGGTCAAATCGGTTCATTCCATAATTCATCATTTTTTCTGGTTTTTGTTATAATAATTGGACTAACCGAGTGATTCGTTTATCGACAGAATAACTTTAAAATCATTGATTTAAAAAAACGATCAATAGTTTCGGATATATCACCAATTCGAGGCAGAGAGTAACTGTCTGTTACATTATAGAGCAAATGATAGCCCACGCAGAACCTAGTTGTCGTTTTTTACTAGTATAATTAGCGATGCCTATTGACTCTTCTATTGATCGATCACTTCAACATCTTGTATGATCTGCTCCGCTGTGTTTCATCAACTTCTGAGAACAGGGGATGTATTACGATCGCATCTCCTGTATTTATCCGGTGCCATACAATGTTAATCCTTCCGTTCAAAGTATTCTCACTTTTCATATCCACTAACGTCCCAGTTGCTGTACGTAGTTTTCTTCAGCCTGTATCCTGATCCCTCCTCCAATTAGAGTTAACATTTTAAAGACTTCGTATGACCGATAATAAGAAACGAAAGTGAAATTGTTTCAGACATTTAGGGTCCTCTGGCTACACCCCTGTATAATATTAAATCATAATTTAATATTGAATATGTCTGTTGGTATTAACGCTAATATATGTATATTTAAAACGTAAAACCATTTATTTTAACTGCTATTTCAAAACAGCAGTAGTAATTAGCAATTTCTCAATGAAATTTGCGGGTTTATTCGCCTCTAGCCGATTTTTATCGATTTCTAAAGGCTTGTTCATTTGGGCTCTACTTTTTACTCGGTGTACAAGGTGAACCAAATCCGATACTTTTAATAGGGAATTTGTATTTCTAAAGGAATTAGACAAAAACTGACCTTCTGGAGCTCGATTTTAAAGAGAAATCGATTGGTGAAATCCCTATTTGTATATCTTCCGTAATATAAAAGATACAGAGCGTTTTCTTAAGCAATTTTTAAAAACCCTTGTAACTTTTTTATTTGTGAAAATGCTTGATTTATATAGAAACTATATTAGGGCGCTTGCAGTTTATAGAAAATGGCGCACTGGTTCCTAAGTAATGCATATAAAGCACAACGATTGCAATTACTTATACGTGTATATTTTGAATAAAACGGTAACAACTTAACTTAATGAATGTAAATGAAATGCAGATGCGCTAGCTGGAATGCATACAAGACGCTTCACTCGATGAATGTTAGTGTGTTCCCTCTTGGGACTGCACTGTCCTCCCAATAGTAAAAGCAAATGGTGTATGCAACCTGCTTTACAGATATGCATGTAAAGAAAACATCTCGAAGTGCAAAATGTATTCACAAAATTCATTCCGCGCTTCTAGTGGTTAATTTGTAAGCATTTCGGTTTACAGATTTACGTTTGCTTGCGTTAAAGCGACTTCATTTATTTTCCATTTTACACTAGCTTTGTTTGCAGAACAAGTCTCAAAATTATCAGAGCACTTTGGAATTTAGTTGTGGATTTATTTCCACCTATCAAATTACGTTGAATGATGTGTAAAGCCTCTAAATCTAACATGCCTATTCTATCCCTATTTTCGAGAAAAATATTATTTACAAACACCTACTTTTACCACCAACGCACCCTAAAACTAAGATATACGAAAAAATACAGAGAGATACACGAAAGGGTCTCTTGTCATTGTAGAACGAAGCATAAAACATGTGCAGCCTTACCCCAAAAAATCAAATAGAACTGAGTCCGTTCTCTCTACCCTTCAAATTTGTGTTGCTTTTTATGTAAATAGTTTCATAAGCGTCTAATTCCCGCAGCGAAGTTATGTTTTTAATCAAGTTTGCTAATTTCATATTATGCCCGGTTTCGTTTATGTGTTATGCTACACTTGATGATTCTAATATATCGAATTCATAAGACCTAATGTGTTCCTTGAATTTGGTGTCTATCGCTCTTTTCGTTTGACCAATATAGGACTTTCGATATGCTGTGAAAGCGTAGTTTCACGAATTTCTTACCGTTAGTTTCCACCGGGATTAAGGTCGTAGAATTTCTCACATAATGCCTATGTTGGACTCTCTTAAGCATGCGATGGACATCTATAAAGGAGTAACCATTCTAAATAGCTACATTTTTCATGAATTTAATTTCTTTTAATGTACCTACTTAAAGGAAATTTAATCAAGAAGACAAACAGACCATGGAAGAAACCCATCAACACACGAGAGAAAAAAGAGATGTCCAGAGAATAAAAAACAAGAGATATCAAAAGACGACAGAAAACGAAAATTTGCTATTTACGATTTACAAGCTGTGCTTCCTACTCCTTGTGACGAAATATCCTCATTTTACGACAATAGTAAATTGGCAACTCATAGCTTAACTAATTTTTGATGCAGTACCAAAACAAAGATACTGCTATGTCTAGAGGGAGAATTGTGCGCAAAGGGGAGCAAAACAAATTGGCACCTGCATTTTAAAACTTTTAGAACAATCTTGTGATGACAAAAAATACATTTTATTCTGATAATTACGCAGGGCAGAATAAAAATAAGTTCATTGCTGTGATGTATCTGTATGCAATTTTAAATTTACACATTTCATCCCCATAACTCTTTAGTTATAGGCTATACGCAAAATGAGGGTGATAGAATGCACTCCTGTATAGAACGCAAAAAACGGGTTTTAAAAGATGGACCTATTTACAGTAGCATTTTCATACTAGAAAACTTGCTTCTGTTTTTTAATAGAAGCAAATTCTTTTCTTGACTCTGATCACTGAGCAATATTATAATAAGCGTCTTTCTATTAATATTCATGTTCTATGGAACTATATGATATTCGCCGGTGAAGTGAATAACAGAACTGACGTGTTTGGACGAAAACAGTTAATGTCTTGACGTACTTTATTAACTCGATATAATGATTAACGAAGGCCCTGCTAAACCAGATACGAATTTATCCATTATCCATTGCTTGAATAAATCACTGTCCATTACACCATGGTAATCGCCTGTGGTTTTTGAAGTAACCAAACTACTTCCCTCAATAAAGCTTCAATTTGTGGAACAAACATAACCTGGCTTACATACATTCTGCCAAGATAGGTTATATTATCTCTAGAAAATATCCACCTTTTATTCAAAATTTCGTAAAAAAAATCACAAGCAGAAACAATTTTTAGACTCTAATGCTCGTTGGTTATCATCTTTCTTAAATTTTAAACCTGTTTTTCAACAATTGCTATCCATGTTAATCTTTCTCGTCTGCAAATTATTTTTTAAAGCTTAACTTGGAAGTTAAAGAATAATAATTTATAATACAAATAGTGTAACGTACAGGCCGCTTCATTTTTGGCTCTTACCATAGGAATCTCGCTTATTACTGGAAATAGAAAGCAGATTTAAATTTGACAAAGTTGCTAAGGTTTGTGTTTGTTATAAACCCGAACAAAAAATGGACCTGTGAGAAATAACGTTGGAGATTTAAAAAAAACAAAAAAACAAAAATGATAATATTCTTTTACATCTAGCACAGCTATTTGGCCTTGCAGAGAAAGACAAAAAAAACCTATTCTGAGGTATGTATATACGCATTACAAGCAGAGTAACTAACGTAACACACGTAAATTTTATGGTTCCATATTTCTCCATTTGAGAATAAAAATCAGTTTTTAAAAAGAAGTTTATTTTGAAACCAATACAATTTTACTTAAATAATCGATTTTTTAATATAAATACTCAACTTAGAAAACATTAGCGTACTCTAAAACAAGCTTGCGGCCGTATGTTCTTCCCGACTTTACAATTTAAAATAAAAATGTAGACATATTGTATGCTTGATTAAAGCTTAGCTTTTTATGGTCTTAACACAGGCATAGTAAACATATATAAAAAAAAAAGATATTTCAGCAACTGATCTTGTGAAACGTTTCGCTTTTTTAAATTTTAGAATGAAAATGTTGCGAATATATACTAAGATTACTCAGATATAACTTACACAGCCCACGCCCAATCTTCACCAAATATTACAGCTAATATCACTTAAATTTTGTCACTGCCTCTCCAAGTGCTTTCGAAGTTACAACTGTATTACATTTAGAGGCTATATATGCATACAGACATTATATAAATATGTATTTATAAGAAAAATTAGCAACACTAAAGTAGAACGTAGGAACAACACCATAATCTATGTTTAGTATGTTTGTATATTCAAAGCCATAATAAAAATATTTTTTGCCTTTGCCGGTTATTAAATACTTATAAACTGTCCGTTATATTTTGATGTTATTCCTGAAGTAACAAGAAACTACTAAAATCTCTTAACTAAAACACATATCGAATTTAACAGCATTATCTTTAATACACAGAGCATTTATTAGAAGTATTTTGCTAACAAATTTAATGTAAAACTAATTAAAGATTAAATAAAAAAATATATATAAAATATTTAAGTAGTACCGAAAATGTGAATGAAAAACTTTTCGGAAACACGATTATTATCAGAATTTCAGTATCTATATTAGTCACCCTGTACACTAAGCACATCAAATAAAAAGAGATATTCAATATTGATGGTACAATGAATACTTTGAGTTGTACCCATAGGTCGTGTAGCTTTTGAATTTTAAAGTTAAATATCATGCAAAACACGGCATCTACTGCTAGGGATGTATGTGATCATAAATCGTGTCTTTACATAATTGATAGCGTAATATAAATATAGGTATATATTATATTAGTATCCAGAAAAACCACATACAGATTATAGACAAAAATTGAGTTTTATTAAAAAACATTCATGAAAATAACGCTACTTGAAGCTTCGATATGAATTTAGCAAAAAACCTTTCCAATATTAAGTACATAATTTGTTGTAAAATGCATCTTAGATTGAAACACAGTAATAGCTGCCTTTAAATGAAAAGCACCTGTTTATTGCCAACACAAGTATATTTCAAATGTGTTTGTATTTGAATCATTTTTATCAAACACTGATGATTTGGAATTGTTTAACCATTCATCATGGATTTACTGAAAAAAAAAAAAAAAAAAACTGTAAGTTATATTTCTATGTATAATAAAAAATATATCGCACCTGAAAATATTACTCCTTAGTAACGGATGTATCCATAGGGCTAGCGGGTTGTGGTGCTGGATTAGCCGGTTTAATAAAACGATCGCTACTTCTACGATGTGCTGGAGCCGGTGGACTACTAGAACCTATTGGGTGGAGGGCTAAAGGAACACACGAAGGTGGTTGCATTTGGCCGCAAGTAACACATCGTGTTCCCGTCACAATAAGCGAATCTCTTGGCGACGGTGCTTGTAATGTCAACCCTAATGATTATACAATAATAAGTTGCATTATTAATTTTCAACTAAAATAGGTCTTATTCTGCAATTTCAGTGATTAGCGATGTCGTTACACCTTTTCACTAGGATGACGACACTGTTTGAAATCACTTTTGTATATCGAATGCAATACATCTCGAACTTGCAATTAGAAAGTGGTAACGATACCTCCTTAGCTATCGATATCGTATAATGTATCGCAAAACTGTGACATTCATAATCGAACAGGAGTACAAAATACAGCTGTTGAAATAATTAAACAAACGTATTGATATAGATGTGTTGCAGAATAAGACTCCAGGAGTGGGCAAGCATGTTTGGATCACAGCTCCTTTTCCATAATTTCCTACCTGATATCAAATAATTGATAATGGAATAGATAAAATTAATGTGATAAAAAAAGCGATTCCGCTATAGGAGGATAAAGTAACATAAGTATTTCACAATATTTTGTGAGCAATTTAATGTTTTGCATATCTGGATTATGTTAAGCAACGAAGAAAGACATTTATGTTGCAACAACTAACGATATCACAAGAGATTTGGTATAGGTACGCAAATCATCCTACCCCTGGAGTATTATTATATTTAGCAAGCCCACTAATAAATAATCACGAGCATAGTATGGAAAACATAAAAAGTATTCGCACCACATAAAATATTGAATGATAGATTCAATCAACATTTTGGCCCCTTATAGTGGCTTTCGGTGATATTATTCCGCTTGAGCAGTTACTTTCTTCGTAGGTTATGTTCATGTTGCATCACCAACCGTCTTTCTTTAATCTGCACCTCATCTGTTGTTAATTCATTCTGACATTGCTGCGGAGCTGTTTTATACAAATCGAAAGCCACTTACATGTTCGGAAATTAGTGAATCCCTCTTACTGGCGAGTCTAATTTTTTACAAAAACTTTTTGCAAACATTCTTTATGCTTATAAAATAAATCTCAGATTTCGATCTATCCTAACTATACCCTCATTCAAACATGTGTGAATCTTCCAATTATTTGTAATTTCATCTATTTTATAAATTTTTCATTTAAACTTTTCTTATTCGCTACATCAAACGGGTGGGGTGGGCGTTTTCAGATTGATACGGCCTAATACGTTTATCGGCTCGATTCGGTACTACACGTTTGTCAACTGTTTACGGCTCGGCCCGATAAGCCCACTTTGTTCGACAATAGATGGTCAAAACTGTTCGATTCTTCTTCAACAAATTTATTCTTCGAGAAAATAAATTTCATTTTCATTATCTTGAGCATTAAAAAATGTATCTATCTATCTATTAAATCCAATACTGTTGCTGCCTTAAGTGTAAAGCATTTGTTTTTCTAAGTGATCAAATAAATTACATCTTGTTATTCTTTTTCGAATATTTTAATGTTATGAATTGTGTGTAACTTACACATTATTAAATTTAGAAGTAGATATTCACGTATTTATACTTGCTACGTGTTTTCAAACTGAAAGCTTCGGATAAATAAGTTTGAATTTCAAAAAAGAATGTTAAAAATTAACAGTGGACGAACTTGGCCCAAGCAGGCTTTTCGTGTCGGATGGACTTGAGAGGCCGCCCATTTTGTACCGACACGTATTTGGAATATTTCAGCCAGACCCGGTCCATTCCATTCGCACATCTGACGTGAACCCGCTTATCTCACCGGCTCAAGGGTTTCATCTAAATTTCGATTAACATCAACAACTGAAAATTTCCTGTGTGCTTTATGTTTATGAATCTGCAATTTCAATCTTTCACAACTATACACACTTTCAAACACGTGTAAATCTCTGTCTTTGGAGTTAATTTTAATGTTGTATTATTTGCCAATTTCGGTTTTAATTTTATTTATATTTATGTTTTACTCTCTTATCAATAAAATTTGAAGATTATTTCTTATTCCTTACCGAGGAATGTTGGTCATGACATCTGATATTCTTACGCTTAAAATAGTCACACTTGAACAAGAGCAAATCGCAAATATACTTGATAACTTTGTATTTTATTATCCCACTTTGATGTAAGCTACATTAAAAATCACAGTTTTCTCGGAGAATTGTTCATTTCGTTTAATTCGATGTTTTTTTTAATATGCGATCCCCGTAAGAAAAATGGCTTGTGTTATTTTTTAATCTGCAAAAAAAAATTACTTAAAAAATATTCCTGAAATACGACTTGAAGTTTGGAAATTGTCAGTTTCTTTTTCCAATCAAATATTGAATAACAGTCTACTGCAATATAAATTTAAATAAACAACACTCTCGATTTCTATTGAGAATTATTGAAGAATTGTTTGACCTATAATTTATATTTAAAATTAGGAAAATCCTAATACGAAAATGTTACTGCCCCCCTAGAACCTGTGACTGTAGCTTTCTTTAGGTCTTAGCCCGTTGCACCACGGGAGTTTACATCAATGGGAAGACAAAAGAGAAAGAAGACAAAACAACCATAATTCATGAGTTAAATGATTTTTTTAACATATATAGCCCATAATTTGAACTAAATCCACAAATCTACCCACTCATCCCCTCTTATATGCAGGGCGTATGTATCAGTACAAAATTATAGAACATACTGGAAGCGAATGCTGTAACATCAGGATTGCGGTTGATTGAGAAGAACTTCGTGTTTACGCATGATAACTACCCCAAACATATGGTACGAATCTTATCTCTTTTTACAGTAACCTGACAACATTGTCTGGTTTGAACTAATGTAACTAAACTTATGTCAAATTCTAATCTGCTTGTTGTTCTTTACCCAATTGTCATTTTATCAATTTTCAAATGAAACCGATCCAGAGGAACCAGTACCTCCAAGTATTCACAAAACATGAATTTGTCTAGTCGCTTTGAAAATATATTCGGCTCTCCTATCTTGCCCATCCACTGTCGTTGTCAGTACATCGCTTTAAGCTATTAAAAAAGATTTCTAATACTTTATGTAAATGTATAAAATAATGAAAAAAAAATTTTTAATAGATGTGTATAACAAAGTTAGAAAATGTAATTAAATTATTGTTTGCGATAATATTTCCCCAATCACTATTAAAAACTATTTAGCTTGTGTATAAAAAATAATGATTTCCATTCGAAAGATTGCATAGAGAAGTATTTTAAAGAGTTACCTGGACTAAGAGGTCTGCTTTGACTTGGAGATGGATAAGGAACAGGTGATACAGTATGTTGTCTAGCACCTAAAACTTGTTCGTTATAATGTCGTTCCTCTTCCATTTCTAATGAACTTTCACTTTCTGATAAATGCCTACATAACGCTTCACGTCTTTCCACTTCCAACTGCAACTTTCTTTGTAGGCGCAGGTTTTCCTCTCGAATGCACCGTTCTTCTTGGGCATACCTTTGCATCTTCTGTGTATGTTCCTGCTGGCTTATAGCAAGATTTTGTCTTAATCTTGCCACTTCTGAGCGTAAAGTTTGTATATGTGTGCTCAGATTACTAGCTGTATCCCCATTGCTTATATCTCTAGGGCTAGCAGGATCGGAAACCGGTTGATCTAATTTAATTTGTAACATTCGCTTTTCTGCTTCTAACTTATCCATTCGTTTCCACAGCTTATTTACTAAAGCTTCTTGTTCTTGCTCAAGAGTATTTTCCAATTCTACTTTTTCTCTGCGTAGCTGTTCCAAATTACTTTGCTTAGCAAGAATTTCCGCCTCCAATTTTTCAATTTTTCGCATAAGACGATTGACAAGGCACTCTTGCTCCTGTTCTAAAGTTTGTTCCAAACGACACTTCTCCTGTCGAAGCTGAGTTAATTTCCTTGATAAATCGTTTGTAAGGCATTCTTCTTCTCTTTCATAATGATGAGCTAAAGATTCTTTTTCTTTCTTTAATGCCTGAATCTTCTTCAACAATGTATTTGAAATAAATTCTTCTTCTTGTTCAGCTTTTGCTTGCTTTAAGAGAAAATAAGAGTTATTAATTTAAAATAGATAGCAGTATGCGAACTAAATAACATTTCCTATGTCGAAACTATGTAGGAAATGCAGTGTTAAGTTTGCAATTAAAGATTTTTGGTTTTCTTGTACAAAGTATATTTTTGAAATACTTCGCTATCACCCTTAACACAACATTTCATTAAGACTGGACGTAGGTTTTGATAGCCAAGTTCATATCTTCAGCAGGAATACTGAAGTAACGGTATGACCTGATTTAACAAAGAATGAAAGTCGACATCTAAGGCTCCTAAAACAGAATTCATTAAAATGTGTTTTGTTTCCATCACTTCATAGGTTTTAACTTTTGTATGCGTTCTTAATTTTATGTTATCTACTTTATGGTTCCTTTAAGGCATCATTAGATCTATCAAACTGTTCAAATTTGAGATCGGCCATTCGTACCGATCTTGGATTGATCTTTTGATACCTGAAAAATTGATTTCCAAAGTATGCATTCCTATCAGCAATTAGAATTTTATAAAATGATTTTATTATTACCTAGGAGTAAATTTTCCGTATACGTACAGAGCTACTTCTGTTGCTTGTTACAAAAGTATCGACAAAAAGCATTCTACTGTCCGTTTCATCTTCAAGCGCAAATCTAACGATAGGAAAATTTTAATTCAGTTATTTCAGAAAATCACATTTACTAACGTTCAAGAAGATCAACGTATCTGATCCGAATGCGCATAAGTATTCTTAATGTCAGTTTCAAATTTGTCCATAAAAAGAATAACCACAAAAAGAGAACTGTTTTTACCAATTACTATTACAAATACTATTATTCGGTTTGTTGATTTGGAATGTTTTAAAGACCAAAGAAAGTCGGGTGCAAAGAGCATTGGGTCCTTTTTAAGTTTTGGAGGTTTAACAAATCAAATTTCGGCTAAATCTATCCAAACCGCAAGATGGATAATATAAAATGATTAATAACATAAACGACATTGTGGAGTTTAAAAAAGAAATTAAAAAAACACATATTTTAGTACGCTGAGGTCACTATAATCCAGCCTTTACTCTTTGTTAAATCAAGCATGGCTACGGTCAGCCCATCGTCATCTTAAAATTGTATACATTGGTTCAGTTCTTTGATTCAGAATTAAAGATTGAAGATGATATTTTAGCTATCAAAATGTTTATATTGTATTTTAATATAGTTCTAATATACGTTGTGCTGCGTTAAAATGCAGCTTGCTGTAGATTATGATCTTAGAATATGCATTTGTTATATTTAATTCATCTTGAGAAATGACGTAAACTGAACACATTTGATGATTTACAGACACATTTATCAGGATATAGCAACCAAGGCCGCTTAAACGGTTGCCTAAATAACAATGTACATACATATAAGAGTACGTATATGTATATGGGCATGGTCATTGCAATCACTCTGGGTTTTAAAGGTTTTTATAAAAATAACCAGTAATAAAAACAGCTGTTTTTTTCTTTGAAAATATCAGCGTATAATAATATAAAAATAGCCGACCAACAATTCTTCTCTGTGACACATCTATCCAAACACCAACCTCTTCAAAAAGCAATAGTTTCTGTGTCATGGATTTTCACTAGACCATATACACATGGTTTGTTTGTTAGTAAAACCATTAAAATGTTATCAAGCTTGGTCTAAGAAAAATTTGTACATTATCATCATTCAAGTGGTTTTCAACTTAATTGCAGTAAACTACGTATTCAATTGGCTTGAGTTCTTGCACAACACGAATTTCGCACGGATATTTTTAAAGACATTTTTTAAGAATATATATATATAACAAAAGATGAATATCGTTCCGAACGTCCAGTGAAAGTGACTACGCCAGAAATGATTGACAAAATCTACGACATGGCTTTGAATCATCGATGAACCAAAGTGCGCGAAATAGTTGAGGCCACTGGAATATCGCAAGGTACTGTATGTGAAAAAAAATTTGGTAAGGTGAATGCCGCGTTTGCTGTCAGCGGAGAATAAACGCAATCGTGTGGTTGACTCTGATGCTGTTTTAACGCTTTTCCGTCGCAATCCTGACGAGTTTATCCGGCGATATATAACTATGGCCGAAATATGGATATATTACTACACTCCGGAGACAAAGGAACGATCAAAACGATGGATTTCCGAGGATGAACGGGTTCTGAAGAAGGTGAAGACGCTGAAATCGGCCGGCAATGTGATGGCTTCGGTTTTTTTGGGATGCACGCGAGATCATCTACACCGAATACTAGGATAAACAATAACTGGAAAGCACTATGCGTCGTTATTGGACCGGTTGAATGAAGAAATCGAGAAAAAACGTCGAACAGGTTGGGGAAAGTGTTAGTGAACAGTGTATTTTACCTACAGTGAAACACGGTGGAGGTAACGTAATGGTTTGGGGCTGTTTTGCGGGAACAGCTGTAGGTGATTTAGTAAGAATACAGGGAATACTTCGTAAAGAGGGCTATCTCAAAATATTACAAGAGAATGCTGTACCAAGTGTGGAACAATTACGAGGTCGAACTTTACGTTTCAAGAGGATAACGACCCTAAGCATTCTTCTCGTATATGCAGAAACTATTTAGCATGTCTGGAAGACGAAGATCGTTTAAAAAGAATGATTTGGCCACCTCAGTCTCCTGACCTGTCGGCTGTCGAATTAATATGGGATGAACTGGACAGAAGGATTCGCCAAAAAGGAGTGACTAGTTCACAAGATTCATGGAGAAAGCTCCAGCAAGCATGGAGCGAGATCCCAGCAACATTTTTGAAATCTTTAATTCTAAGAATGCCGTGAATATGTACCGCAGTAAGTTAAAGGGTGGACATATAGACGAAAAATCCGTATAGACCTAATTATAATCAGTACATTTCTTTTTGTAATATTTTTAGTTTTGTATAGTATACTCAATGTACAGAAGTAAATTAAATTACAAATAACTTTTTGTTTTTATTCGACTTATTTTTCGAATTTTTGCGTCAGTCTACATCAACAACATAATCAAACTAAAATACTAAGTAATTACATACATTATTTTTAATATTAGTAGTAACCGAGCCGTACGCTACTGCGAAGGCACTCATTTCTGCAGGCTTAGTGATAATCGATCCCATTAATCAAAGGCCACTTGTATTTCTATTCTCGAAAGAAATTACCAAACAATGTGAGCATTTAAGCCACTGTCAGTCGTAATATATTGTATCTTAGAGACTACGTAAATGAACATCAATTATTACATTTTCAATACTCGTCTTCTACCATGTCGGAATTTACTTTACATGACAGATAACTACCGAACCAAACTAGTAGATTAATTTTTAGCTCTGTAAATTTTAAAGAAGTTATTTGTCTTTATTTTTACTGTTATTTGCTAGGACACTAAAAGGAAATTGATCAGTTATTGTTTTCGTTACTAGTTATTGTTAAAAAAAAACCTGTATTTTTTTCAATCCATTGTTTAAATAATTAACCATTGATACAGACGATTACTTCAGTCAAGTTGATTCTTTATATTAGAACAAAACTCACTTATTTGTCTTAATTAACACTTTGCTTTTTATTGGGTTACTACAATAAAACCCTAAATAGATGTAGTAGAGACTTCAAAAAATATTGTAATTGCTGATCCACTAAAAAAATACGCAAAAATAAAATTAAACTTTGGGTACTTAGATCTTAGATGATTTACTCCTATTTACAATTTTTATTGTCCATTTTTTTAATTCCGCCAGCGCTCTCAAAATCGCGCGGTACAAAACCAACCAATCAGAGATTCTACTTTTAGCGAATTAGTGCTGCCCTGAATTAAAAAATAGACCATAGCATTAATCAACAGCATTTTGTAATATCATGGATTCAAAAATATTAAAGAAGGAATTGAGTTAAATTATTCTATTTGAATTATCTTTTAAAAATGTAAAAAAAAATTGCTGAGAGTTCATGGTGATCTAAAATTAATCTCTTTGATATACAAAAATGTTGAGTTTACTACAAAATTTCCTTGTTACATCATGTCTTACATTTACACTGTTTTCGTTTTAAAAAACATCAAAGTTAGACTGCATAGCTAGAATTGCATCAAACATCTTTTACATGTTTATATTTTATACACACGTTTAAATAGAACAATTACCAATGTAAGGAAAGAAGATACTGGAAACAAGACTTTATTAACACAAACGTTTATTTCGTAGTTGGTAATTCCTCAAATCGGCATAATACCCATGTCTAGAATAAAATTTGGATGAACTAGGATGAAATTTTCTGATTTACACTATCTAAGTCGACCTACTTTAGAAAATAGTCACACATAACGTAAATCAAACTTCACAGATGAATAAAAATTCAATTTAATTCAAAAGGAAGAATTTTTTAAAATTGAAGTAGTGCATTATACAAATGAAATTGAAGTAGATATTAACCAGTTAAAACAACTAAAGCACTTCTACCAATGATTCTAAGCCTAAATAAATGTTTTAAGTATTGTCAAAAATAAAAAAACTTATTTGTGTCACAAGGGACATAAAGTGCAGTTTAGTGAAGGTGGATGTTGTTTGCAGACCAAATCAGCAATATACCAGAGGTCACAAAAGCACTTAAGGCCTTGGTTTCCTATTATATTTTTCCTTGTACTAAACTACAATATAAACAAAAGATTACATTTTAGAAAAATTTTTGACATATACTTCCAAATTTTGTTTGTTATGTACACCTTATATGCTATAATAATGTATTATTACTTTACATCCCTAGGGGTCTAAAATTCTGTACTATATTACAAGGGCAATAGAGGTAAATAACCCACAAATCACATGCTGCTCCAGTCAAAGCAGCAATGATTGAGTTACAAAATCGATAACTAACAGGTTTTTTTTTTTCAACCCCACAATCTAGTGTTTTAACATTAGCATTAGATTTATCAGACAATTGATAAAACAATTTTATGATATAGCTGTAAATTAGCTAATCCACTTAATTTGCAACGATTAACATTACTTTAAAACGTTATCCTTAACTTGATTGTGTGAAATACAAGAAAATACATTTCGCAATACCTTCACAAAAATAGATATTATTGATTTGATTAGTAAAGCGTAAGTACTTTTAACACTAGTTAAATATATACGTATCAATATTCAATACTTACTATAATTACCGAAGCCTGCCGAAGACCACGATTCTCTTCTTGGAGTGCCTTAACACGCAATTTGTATGTTTCTAACTCAACTTTAAGTACCCGGTTTTGTTGTTGTAAACTTTCAATTCGTTTCTGAAGTTGTTCTCTCGTAACTGGACTCGGTGGCATCATAATGGGCCCTCCATCAATGCTGCTGGAATCTGACTCACTAGCAGAATCAGCCATTTTCATTAATATGATTCTAGCAGTCCTTTAGCATAAAACATCAATTGGAATAATTGTTGTGATTTTGTACAATATAAGTTTTCTGTGTTAATTGCGACAGCGCAGTTTAACTCTTCCTATGTAACATTAAAACGTAATCATCGGTGGGCATTGGTTGAAAGCTCGTTTGAAAATACTATTATTTTTCTACAGACATACAATTCGGCGTAAAAATAGCTTATTCAGTTAATTTTACCGCACGTAGGTAAATTAACTTTAACAAATATTTATGGGGTTCATAACCGCCATACACCATTTATTGTACAATGGTCAAATGGACGAACTCGTTCGTCATCCCACTATCTGCATAGTTCATTACAATTCCGCTAACAGTTACCAACTTTCTACAGATTGGTAAACTGACTTTTGTCGGCAATTTAATATCGCAATGAAAATATAAGCATTGGTTTTGCGAATTTACTTACTATTTTACGGAAATGTTAGAAGAATTAACCCGAATATGGTAATATATTGAAAAATTACAAAAACAAATCACACTAAAGGGAAGCCGGTACTGACTAGTACTATTCTCCTGTTACTAATCACAGTGAAAAGTTACTTATACCAAAACCGAATTTTGGTATAAGTAACTTTTCAGCCAACTAAGCCAATAACGAGCAGTTCACAACGCAACATTAAAAAAATACAGTAGCGCATCAGAAAGGTTTAAAAATTGTAGTAAGAGATATTTAAGATGTTAAAGAAATAAAGTGCTTCATTTAACGGCAAACTGACGTACAGTGTCCCATACCATGGTATATTCAAATAATTTCTTCGCATATTTTTGGTATATCTTTTTTCCGGAATTAAATGAAATGCCACTTGCTAGAATTAGATTTTTAACTTTCTCAAATGAAGGAATATGCTTCAACGAATAGTCGTATTGAGCGGCGCGCTGCAAGACTGCAAATACGATCTGGACGTACCAAAATGGATCCATATGCATACTTTGCAGGGGTTTCTCGAAGCGGTCGCCAGTTTTTATACGGAAAAAATTTATATATTTTTTTAAATCATGGCCAACTTTGATATTATAAATAGAAACCTATATTTGTTTTAGATATTTTGATTATTATTGTAGAGGGTACAGGTTCTCTACTATCTAACCAATGCATAAAAAGTAAACAAAATTATACAGCGTGTCCCACAACACAGGGGGTTACTAATTTTTTTTTTTAAATGGAACGCCCATATATTTTTACACAATGTGATGTAGAATTGAATTCTCTATCGAAAAGCTACAAGTGTTCTTATACCTATCTCTATCGCTTCTTTTAGGATTACAGATTTTCAGAAAATGTATTTCAGAATTAGCACTTAATAGGTGGAGAAAAACAATTGTAATTGTAAGAGAATATAAATGAAAAATATAACATGAGAAGTAAAATTTATTGAATACAAGATAATCAAAAACGAAATGCTGTGTGTATTATGTGTAATAAAATTATAATGTTGTATATGACCTCAGTTCGCTTGGAAACACAAATCTTGTTTCAAACTTTAGTTGTTGTAACCTATTCTATTTGTCCAGGATCTATGCTATCAAACGCTTCTTGTACTCGTCGCTCAGATTCTGCTTTGGTTTGTACTGTGACCGAATACACCAATGATTTGATGTGTCCCCATAAATAAAAATCCAAGCGCGTTAAACCAGGAGATCTTGGTGGTCAAGCCCAAGGTCCGTTGCGTCCATTCCACCTACCATTAAATATTGTACTCAGTAAACGATCTATCAGAAGAATGAGCTGGTACCCCGTCCTTTTGGTACCAGCAATCTCTCCGACTTAACAGAGGCAACTCGTCGAGAAAGTCTGCTACGCATTACCGCAGAATTACTGTATATCGCTCATTAAGGTGTCATCATAAATTTGAAAACATATTCTCCCATTCATTATTAAACAAAATACAGTAAAACTAAATGTATTCTGAAAGCTAGCTTCACGAACGAAGCAGTTTTACGGTTGCCGGTAGTGCCAGTTGCGTCCATTAACAATACCCTCCTGGTAAATTTGGATTCATCCATCCAAATAATAGAAATAAATAAGAGTGCGAGCCCCATCGTCAGGATTAAAGGCTTGCATGACGTTAAAGGCACACGTGTGCATTTTATGTATTGACAAAATGCGCTGTATTGTTGAAAATGATATACCTATTTCCTCAGCAGCAGCACGTATGGAAATTTTTGTGTTTCAATAAAACCTTGAGATTATTTTTGAAATTATTCCCGTACATATAGGGTATATACAGGTCGACTGTTCCCTTTTAATATTTTATTTCTTTATTACATTAATAACATTATACTTAGATTATTATGTTGATATCACTTTTATTGAGTTTTTGTGATTTTTTTATATGCCACATTTCTTTGAATAATCTTTTGTAATATTTTTTTTTATAAGCATTTTAAGTTCGTCAAAATAGAATTTGTGAAAAATATATTGAAAATTCAATTTCATTAGCTTATCTGTTGTAATTTAATTTAATTAATAAATCCAATGCATTAGACATCAGTAGGATGTCTGCGCTAACTACCACACTACTAGGTCCCGTGACTCAAATCCATTTACCAATCTAGTTATTTGTTTGCGAATATATTACAATACCTCTATGACATATTTATTAGTCCGTGAATATTTCAAAAAGATATTTAATAATAATAGGCCATTATGAATTATTTTACATTTTCCGAATTTAGTGTGTACCTAAACGATGTAGACGGTAAAAACCTAAACAGAAAAAGTTATGTTATTGAACTTCGTCAAACAATCCACTAAGTTGTCTTTGTAACCCAAACATTTATGATTCAATCGGGAATCCATCACTTTATGATTAATCCTACGGAAATTCACTGCTTCGTTGAAAAAAGGAGCGATCGTTTGAGTGGACACAGCTGTATTTATTCAATGTATGTAAACAGAGTAGCAAGAGCAAGGCAAGCAAGAATCGCAACCTACAAAGGCCAGGAGCACAGACAATGTTCATTCCTTTCGTTAACAGTCGGGATGTGATCCGTTGCGAATTTGCGTTGGCTGGTTTCTACATGTTAACTCAATTTTTTTAAGGATAATTCGGAAAATTTATTGTCATTGTAAAACGTAGTTATGTTTAGGATATATAATAGTATACATGGAAATTGTGCGTCATAAAGAACCTCGAGGTAGAAATACGAGACGCAACCATAACTATATTCAGTGAAAAGGTAGACCAGCTGGCTAGAGAAACAGCGAATATACCCTTCATCGGTCCTATCTCCTTTTGTGGTCTAGAAAAGAGCGACATAAAACAAGTAATTAAAACATGGCAGGATAATTAAAAGAGCTCACACTGGAAAAATGTTCCAGGACAAAAACAGGCGAAAGCATTCATACCAGGCTCGCCTAAGACAGCAAAAATAATGCTATTGTTCAGCAAAGGGGACCTTAGATTACTGGCGGAAATGTAGACAGGTCATGCAGACCTAAAATATCACCTATTCAATCTAGGAAAAGCTGAAGATTAAATCTGTCGTCTATGCCAGGTCTGGGGGCGGTAAACACATTCTATGTAAATGTGTTGACATCCGTCGCACTCAACAATATTTCAGTAAACCATTTCCGATATCTACTAAACTGAAGGATGAGGATCCTAGAGTAATATTAAAGTTCATTAAGCGCCTTCACCTACTTCAACACATATAAGAGCATTTTGTTACAGTAGATCTATCAAGGTCGCAATGATTAAAGGCATTTGTGTTAGAGCCCAATGATACTAATAACACATGGAAAATCCAAAGAGCGATTTAATATGTTTATTATAAGTTATGTAGTGATTAACATAAACATACAAACTAGAACATAGTAGCAATTCATAGTATAAACAATTGCAAATTACTAATGAACAATACCGATACAAAATTATTATTCCGTCCCTTTACAAAAGTAAAGAAATTCACCTCTGAATTATTCACGATTGATTGTAAACATTTACGATTTTCACTTATGAAAACAGATAACAGTGTCTTGGAAAATGTTAAATAGCGTTATGATATAAAAAAAAAAATGAATTATGTAATTTACAATATGATACAAGAGAACGAAATTTACTTCAGATATCCTGCGACTTAAATTTTTTTAAATCAGAACACTCGTTATTTTTATGTCTAATAATACGTTTTGCTTTAAGATATGAAAGAGTGTCTCTGTTTGTTGCTTTTTTCACTTCACTGACATCAGGTTTTATTAACGTAATAGTCTGTTCGTCAAAGCTTTCATTATGGGAAATGCTGTCTTGAGATGGTTTAATAGAACTATCGTATGAATCTTCTTGTACAGTTGATAGTGCTTCATTTTCACCTGTTTCACAATCCCGCAGTGTTTCATCGGATGTACTATGTGTAAGTAAAGTAATATTTCCATGTCCTTCGTCTTCTAGCAACTCCTCGTCTTCTTCTTCATCAAATTCTTCTTCATCTTCCTCTACTCTTGGCAATAATTTACCTAGAATGGGCGAGATAGTGTTATAACTTTAAACAGATTATTTCATACCATTTAATGTAGGAAGCACTATTTCCGGTAATATACCAGGATCCTTATTATATTTAGTCATCAATTCTTTTATTAGTTTTGAAATATCTTCACGTTTTCTAGTGACTGTCATTTCTTCAAACCAATTTTTTAATTGGTGAATTGGTAGCCGGTAATTTTTAATTGGATCCTACAATATGATTAGATAATATTTGTTATTTGTAGACATAGCACTAAATTACATTAAAAAAACTTTCAACATATTGTAACAAATACAGGCCACAATCAGTGAAATTTGTTTGTTGCGGCACCTTTGGGCATGCGCACTTTATAGTATCTTTGTTAAATATTTTTTCTTTGCTCATTTTTATTCTATATTCACATGTCAAATAGTCTCGCAAAGTGGCCACTACTCTGGATCGACTAGCCCCAGCCAACGAATCGAATATCAAGATGCACGGTCTAAAAATTGCTTTCATTATAATTTACTTCCAACTTAAAATAAAATATATACATACTGTTTAATAGGCATATTATTTAGTTGCACATCATCAACATCCTCTTCCGATTCCAATTCACTGTCATCGCCCTCAGCTTCGTCTTTATCGCTAGCATCTCCATCTTCACATGGTAACCCTTCGACCTTTTCAACTTTTGCTTGAGTTACTGTCACATTTACTGCTGTATTTGACTTTTCTGAAATGAAAAATGTTAGTACAAATTTTTTTTATTATAAAATTGTAGTATTACTTTTTTTTTGTTTAGATTCCAACTTAACAAGTTTTCCATCAAATGTATAACAACCGTCCGTACCAGGAAAACAGATGATCGCTAGAAACCAGTGGCAACTTTCATTAATTGGAATTATAATGAAGTCTTTTTCAAATAAATTAACGTTTTTCGTCCAATTTTTCACCCTGGCGTGTCTTTTTTGAGCAGCAGTCAAGGACGAATCAGCTTCCAAAGGATGTGCTCTTCTATAATAATTGAAGAAATTGTATAGCAATTGAAGTAGAAAAATGTTAAATTTTAAACAGCAACACGTTTCTCGCTACTTATTAAATATAAATAAGTTTAGTACTGTTCAATATAGATTCTACATTATATTTTGTTGCAATAAGGATGTAATGTATAATAATGATACAAAATCACTTCTACTTTCTTCCACTTATTACAGTTACATTTTGCAATAAAAATGTTGCATTAACCTAAACCCAAAGCAAAACGGTATGTTAGTATCTCTATTTACATCGCACGTGTAATTTTTAAATTGCAGGATTAGGATTGGAAGACATGGTACCAAGCTAAGAAATAAGAAAAAAAAATAGGGGTAACATGCGTAGATACTTTGGTCATTATGCAGAATACCTAATCAAGAAGGTGTGGAAAATGAGAAAATTAAAAAAGAACAGGAAGTGTAGACTACGAATGAAATGGAATGATGAGATTGGCAGATATCTGAAGGAAAAAGAGCTGGAGTGGATAGAAGCCGAAACTTTAGCGAATAGAAACAAATAGAAGTATAAGATAAGTGAGGTCGAGAAATGTCAACTCTGTATTGGCAATTAGCCGCTAGAAGAGTTTATATTATAACACGTTAATTCGTGATTATCATGATTGTGTGACATTACTAAGCATTATTAAATAAACTTTATTAAATTAATTCCTGATTGAAACCAAGCGACATATTGACATCTGTCAGTATTGACATATACAAGCGAAATAAAAAGAAAACAGCTGTTATTTGTTCACGCATTAAATTTAACTTGGAGATTAACTTAATTCAGCATAGGAAGGTATTGTTTAATCCGGGGATTAATATATCTCTCAGCTTTAATATATAGGATACTCTAAAATTCCCATTACGAATTTACGTAAGTATACGTGAGACTAAGTCAAGAAAATTTGAAAAGAAAGGCATGTCTGGAAACACACAGTTTCCATACCACAAGCAAATCATTGTTTAAATCTCCCGCTTCTGCTGTTTGAAGGAGTGAATATATCAAGTTTACGTATAAGCGAACTGATTAATACGAATTGCGATGCATTATGTGAGGGTGACTACCTGATTTCCCCTCTACAACTGAAGTCCCAAAAGAGGACCGGCAACACTACTAGGACCTGATTCGTAAGTGTAACGTCCGTAATGAAGTTGGTGATCGCCATATTGATCCAATGTTGTAGTACTATTGTTGTTGTAAGCAAAAATGAATCAGCAGAAAAGAATGTAATATATGTTTAACAATTAATTAAACAGTTTCTTTTAATTGTAGAGTAGTAACCAAAATGTACTCTACTTAGTCTTATTTATAATCCCTAGAAGTTTGTAATGGGGATTTTAGAGCACCCTATTGAATGTAAACTATGCTTGTAGAATTATAGATATTTTATCAGATAAATGAAATTTGAGAATCGATATCCCGAATCACTCCAGCTAATGGATTATTTTTAACATCAATGGCCTTGCATTTTACATAAAAAAATTTCAAGGCGAACGCATTGTTAACCATAAGTTATACGTACCTAGATCCCTTAAGAGGTTTAGTTGTAAGCCTTTTATAAAAAAATGTTGAAAATACATGCACTTTTTCTTTCTTCTCTTCAGGCAAATTTAATACAAGGTATTTTAAATAAAAGTCTATTATGACATCATTTAAAAATTGATCTTGCGCTAGACACATGTAGTCCTCTGTATTTATAGGTAAACCTCCACTTCCAGGAGGATAACTCAGTAAGTGCCTAATTTCTGTAAAACTGTAACAAACATATATATATATATATAATAAGAGTTCATGTAACATGAATATTACCACTATCCTAATTAAGGTCAAGAAAAGATAATAAAGATCTTCTCTAATAACATAAAATACTGCATCCCAATCGACCGTTACTTTAATGGATATATGGAGGTATATTATGAACATAGTCTTACTTTTTATTAAGATCTTTCGTTAGTATTGGTATTTGGTTAGTCGGATACAGTCGTTGACTGCGAGTTTTGAATAAAATGTTAACTAAGTTATGATTGTATTTATATACTTTTCTGCCTACGTAGGCGTTCACAAATATTAAATTTATTTCCTATATAACACACCGTTGAATATTTATGGTATTAATACAAATGATATAAATACATGCCTCAATTTTGGCTAACAATAGAACTTAATTCATCGATAATGTTTATTGACGTGTATAATGTCTGCACTTCTAACAGGTAACATCAGTAATACATCGCTATAGAGATACTCCTTTAGCAGTTAAATGTTCCAATTTACTTTAAAAATTGGTACAAAAATACGTAATTGATTTTATTTATGATCCGTAATACAAATATAATAAGTTTAAGATGTTGCAGAGTGAAAAATGCATTTTGTAAAAAAAAAACAAACGATACGAAAAGCAACTCATACGCACAGATACAACAATAACGTACAATTTTCGATATCCGAGTAATCGGTTTACGGATATCGACACGGTGTACTAACCGGAGTTGATGAAACACTTTAAAGTAAACTTCTTCATATACTAATCAGACCACTTGTGTGTTCAAAAATTCATTTTGAAACCAAATTATATTCGCTAAGTTTATAAAGGCATGCAATCCACATATAGATTATACTACTAGGTCTTGTAATTATTATATCTATATGTCAGTTTACGTTCGAAAACTCGCCATCCTTCGTCGTTGTCCATCGCAGCCGGTAAAAAAATAGGGTAAACGATATGTATAAAACGTCGGAGATAGGTCATTTGCTAACGGGAGAGGCGTCGAAGAAAAATGCGAGCCTTCGCCGATCAAACAAAAATACGATTTTGTTATCGAAACCCGTCCAAAGACTAGAAATCCTGGTAATGGAGAACATATACACAAAAAAGAGCATTTTTTATCTGAAACGTTAGTTTGACCAATCGCGAATTTGAAACAATCGCGACCGCCGAAGCTGTGACTTAAGTAGAGTGAGAACTAGAAGACCTGTTTGATTTCCCACCAAATGTTTAGAGTTTGAATTATCCTCTAATTAGATAAATATTAAATGGAAGTAATTAAATTCCTTGTACAAATTTTAAGCTTACTTACAATCACTTAATCCAAACCTACGGACAGCTAAATTTAAATTTGTTCAATAAATGTTTTTTAAAATTTTGAAATTTTGTTACTCACAGTAGTTTTTTTAATGAACACAATGATATCTTTTTCGATTTTTCTTTTGTCTTATCGATATTTCCAAAATCTGTTTTTGTTTTTTTTTTTTCAAATCCATCGATTTCCATAATAAAATAAATTCACTAATAAACACATTCGCTTTTCTAACGAATGGTCGTTTCTGACACTTCTACCCGCCCAACACAGTTATGTACATATTTGGAACAGAGAAAACGCAAAAATAATCTCTTACTGATGCGTCGCCAATAGGCCATTGCGGTTAATACTCGTTTCATCCATTCGGGTTTCCATTTGCAGATATATACATACTTACTACAATGGATACGCTGCCAAGAATTACAACTCTACTACGCAATCAGGCAAACGGTAAGACCAAAAAATCATTCGCGTACGGGAAAAGCGTCTGCGGTTTAAATACGAAATTTCGAGGCAATTGGCTCCCCGCGAGCCCTAATACATTTTTTTTTTCGAAACCATTGGTCGCATTCTGTGCACGTAACTATTATGGAACAGTTGTGAGAATGTCTGGTAGAGGATTATACTACTTTCCGCTACATCGAATGATACGTTACGAAACGTCGACAGTTTTAGGGAACGGATGACCATGTTTTGTAGCGCTTTAATTTTTCACTACCAACTTGGAACATGTTGCGCAGTATGGAGTCCAACAGTGAGACGAAACGTAGTGCTCGGCAGGCGAATAAGTATGCTTAACTGCTGTTTATCTAACGATCGCTACCGATGGTTCAGGGCAAATTCGTCTGTTGAATTCGAAAATTGCAATCGCTGGCAAGAAACGTAGACTTGTAAACACAAAGCTAACGCGATATCCGCGGAAATGAGAAGATGTTCAAGGATTACTAAAATTCCTCATAAATAAAAATAGTAAAATAAAGGACTTGAATTTATAAAAAAAATTTAGTTATTTATAGATGCTACTCTTCTATATACATATATGCCGATCGCATCTTCGAGAAAGTGCAACATTGGCATTATGTGAGAAATTCCAGTTCGCGAAATACAATTAGAAGTCTTTTAGGCAATTCGAAAGATAAACCGGATATGAAAGAAAGGCCGGGAATTTACAGGATTGTACGCGATGAATTAAATCGTAGAGTTGACAATGAAAACCCACGAATTCTCGAAATTGTTCCGAATTAATCAAAAAACTTGTGCGGTGCTGAGTGTTTTGTCTTACTACCTTACAGCCCTTTCTAGCATAGGTACGTAGAAGAAAAACAAGTTAAACGGGAAACGTTATAGCTGCTACCAAATGGGTCAACCGAGGTCAGAAAGATCGAGGCAGAAAGCGCGATTCTCGCTCTTGTCCGTTTACGCGATACTATTCAAATGTGGTGTATTTTCACGATGCGATTTTTTTTTTCGGAGACCTTGCAATGGCCGAAACACGCGCGATAGTTCCAAAAAACGACCGCCGAAACGCAATACCAACGCCGTACGTGATGGGGCCATAAACAGAGGTCGTCCAATAAATATGCGATCGAATGTTCCGTCTATTTTTTTTTATTTTATTGTATCAACTATTTGACTTAGCCTGTCGCTCATTGAGGGCAGAGTATGTAAATATGTAAACGATTAAAAAGTTGAGCTCTGTTTAATATTCGAAATAAATAAATAAAATTTGATATATCGAAATTCTTATCATCTAGTTTGGCATTTGGAAATCAAAATTGATAAAAACTTGCTTCTAGATATTAGAAAAATAAGATCCAATAATATTACCAAGATGTGATTCCAATAGCTTTCGTAATTTCCTTTGGGCAAGTCTTCAATAAAATATTATTTGCTTCCTTGCTAGTTAACTCATCCATGATGTTCAATGGTTTCCCATAAATTTGCTTGAATATTATTTTTGTATCATCGCCAATATGTTCTGGTAAAATAGTAATTCTTCTGAAAGCCTCTTCTGTAGATATAGAATCGAAATAATACTCTGAACCAACAGTCATATTTAGTTGTTCTCGTATCTGACCGCTGCACGATGGTATAACGTAATAAAAAATCACAGGCAACATTTTCTGAAAATTGGCTAGCACTTTCACAATTTTTGTTTTTTCTATTGTAATAGTCCGAATCTCTTTTGGATCATTAGGTAAGGGTACTTTTATTATAACTTCACTCGAATTCACAACAATCTGTAAAATAAAGTATAAACAGTTATGGTTAGTAACACGTCTATGGAGGTCGGTTTTTATGTGTAATGTCAATAATTTCACATACTTCCCAAATAGTTTTATAATTTAGCAATCATTATTCAAGATTAATTAACAAGAGTAATGTAGAATTTTTTCAAGCTTAATATATTTTACAATATATTCAATCTTCATTTAATATTTTCCCGTTAAGCAATTTATCGTTTTATCCTAGTAGTTTTCGATTAATTATGTTCCAAAAATGGTGAGAATGTCAAGCATTGTCACAGAAGATATCAACACCTTTACAGTTGTTAACAAAAACGGAATATTTGGCATTGCCATGCTATAGACATGTTGAAAACAATACACTGTTATAAAATCAATAGGTGAGGTAAACGTTCAAAAAATTTTTCCGCCGATATACATTTTTTGCATCCTTCACATTTTAATTGAAATTGTAAACATGGTGGCTGCCTAATACATACGAGCCAGGCTGGCTATGGTATGTCAACTTCGCACAACCGATACATTTTCAATTAGATAAGGCAACGCGCGTCAGATCCAGACGTGTCGGAGCCAGTGGAAGTAATCTATTAACGTACGCCGCAGTCAAAAGGTGTTACGTTGATGTATATTGACGCTCCGACGATGCAGCATACGTTACCGTACTCGAGGGAAGGTTAGGTTTTCTCTGAAGCCCCGATCCCCAATGATCCGTCGCATGAAAATTTTATATGGCGTTCTATACTCTTGTTAACCACTCGTTTTATCAATAACACATCTTCGCTTATTATTTTTCATACATACGTATGTACCAACCAAAGCATGTATTTTATTAAATATAATTATTTGTAATATTGAGTTAGACTTACATCTTCCGACGGAACAAATCTATAAGATCCTATTCTAATAGTTCTACAATTAATTGCTGTCGTTAGAGGTTGAGAGTTGTCTTCTTTTACAGAATCTGTAACGTAATTATATATTAAATAAATTAGTAAAATTGAAATAAAATACATTACTTTTATCACAGATTAATTCCTTATCACACTTCTGAATATCTATAAACGACGGCTCCTTTTTAATTTCTGGCATGAGCTGGGATTCCACTATCTTTAAAGTAACATTCTGAAACATACATATCATTCAGCTGAAAGGAGACGTGCTTTTGTATATATTTGTTTTTTTTTGTAAACGTACATTTGCGTTTTTGAATGTTTATTTGCCCTGTTTAATATACACAGTTGAAGTAATAAAGCAGAATTCCTTCCTTACCTGTGGTTTATTTGAATCTTCTTCCTCGTCCGAACTTAAAGTTAATATTATTGGTTCTTGTTCGGTGGTTTTAGATTTGACTTTTTTTCGAGATGTAGCATTTAATTTAGGTGTCCCTAAAATAATTTGGCAAATGTGACTTGATTAAAACTTTGAAATAAGGTACTTTTAATGGCATATTGTATTTTATAAATCCTATTATTAACAAAAGCAGTTATTTTGAATTTTGAACTTCACGGAATTGTTGTATATACTTTATAGAACGCCTACATTTAAAAGTCAGAGACGTTTTTTTTTTTAAATTTCAGTCACTGTTCTGATAGACGTGGTCATCCCTCTTTCCAGGTCCACCCCTAAGTTCTAGTAATAATAAAACCGAGAGAATTGTGGTGGATCAAACAAAAGATCCGGTAAGTCAACTGCCGAACTTAAAAGTAGAAGGACGTAATCAACAGGAAAGGAAAATCAAAAACAGAAAATTGTATGAAAGGAGGTTATAAAAATGTAGACTTAAAAATGGGAATAGACCTTTGAATCATTGACAAAAGTATGCACAGGTGATATGTACTCTTAGTAGTATTTTAAATAAAATTTCGATATATTGGTCTCTATTGCCAACATAAACAACCGATGTCGATATAGTTACAAAGAAGTGGTTGGACAAACAGGAACGTTACTCATGTGTAAATCGTACACGTAGATACTACATTGCGAGAAGTGGAACGTGTACCGTAAAGTGGGAGGGCATATTTACCATTCTCGATGCATGAATTAATTTACACACACAGTTTCACAATAAAAATTTCGAAATGCAATATTTTCCACTCTTTAGAATCTTATTAAAATATTGTCTTGCATTATAGTTATGTCTAGCTCACAGCTTTTCATCGCTATATAATGTATTTACTACAAATCAGTGATATGTTTTAACCCAAAATCTACCATTATTTTTCGATTGGGCTCTAAATCGTAGATGGTAAAACACTCACCATTTGCTTTGGCGGCTGCCACTGCACTACTAGGCTTGAGTTTTTCAGGAATAGGACATACTTTATTGTCGTTCTTCTTTATAGCAGATTGATCCGCAGTAGCTACGGATTTCACATCCTCTGGTAGTTTCCTTTTACACCTAAGACATTTGTTAAAATCTTCGGATAAATAACCGCAATGACTACAAACAGCAAGCATTCCTTGGATATATTTTGGTTGTTCTTTTGGAGGTTCTGGCGTGGGTGGTTTTGGTGGATCTTCAGATATTGGGGAAGGGTGTTTCTGACTTGATGATGTTGAACTTTGAAAAGGAACATCTTCCACGTCCATTGCTTCTTCCAGACTTTGTTCAGCATGCTGTGGCATTGTAACTGTTACTATATAGTTTATTCCATTCATGTTAGTTTCATTGCATTCGATTTTTGTTTCGGGTTCAATTGGTACTCCTACCTAAATAAAGTAAAGAATAATATTGCTCACCGAGCGGATAAAACTTGCTAAACTTAGGCTACTACGAGAGTGCCATAAATGTGAATAAATCTAAAATAATTTATGTAACAAACTGTAGAATAAAATTTTTATCTTTTAACTTTATACAAGTCACCCGATTTTTCTTATAAATTTAAATGCTTATGCAAATGTTTGGAAATATGAATTATAGTTTCAGTTCAAATGCACATGCAGCGGAAGTACACGAGGAAATTAAATCGTTGTCCCCCCCCCCCACCTGTTTACGTCATACCCACCGCTAATGCTACATGGCTGATTAAATTATTACAACTGACGGCAAGGTCAAAGTAAATATTAAATATACTAAGTAGTTCAAATTCAAAATAGCAAAGCATTGTGCCTATATCCAGAGTGTATAGCTTTACAAAGAATGCGTTAAAACGTACGTATGCAACCATCATTACGTGAACTAAGTACAACTATCGAAGTGCGCACTAGTTCAATATTTTAAATTTAGTAAATTAATTTACCGCATTATTTTTATTATTCCTTATAAAAGTGTATTCAAAAGACGAAAAATAGCTCAAGAAATGTTCGGGATCTGTTTTTCGCAAAATACCTTCACAGACCAATACCATGCATTCAAACAATTCAGAATATTATTGAAAAATTTAATACTGATGTATGTTTGGTGAATAGCAACAAGGAGAAAATTCAAACTGCCCATATCCTTTCCGATGAGTTAAAATTAAATTTTGTGTTATGTTGAAAAAGCTCCATAACACCATTAAGCAAAATACCAAAACAATTTGATATTTCTAAGGCATCAGTGTTTAAAGTTTTAAAGCAATATAGCGGTATAACGGGAAGTACTCGATTATAAAAAGGAAACCGGCATTTTGCAAATTTGATAATGTTGCTTTTATGAAGCTAACAAACTTCATTGATAAACTGCACTATATACTTGAAAATAACTAACGCGTTATATCAGTACCTGCTCTAAAATTTCTTGTATCGTACACTGCTCCTTTGGTAATGTAAAAGTAATGAGCCTCTGTTCTCCGGTAGATAAAAGCACCAACATACGAATTGAGTCTGTATACTCTTCTGTTAACGGTGTGCTTTCTGAAAATTTATTTAATTACCAAAAAATTAAAATACAAATTTCATTCATCGGCAAAAAGTATATACGTGTATTTTAGTAAGCTTGTTTATATACAAAAATAAAAAAATAATAATTTCGAGGCATTCAATTGGTTTTAACTAATTTGTGATGTTTCTATAAACAAGCCTAATTGTACATAACTACCCAGAGACAAGAAATAAAAATAAACTTACTTCTTTGTCCGAACAACAATTTAGCAATTATTAAAAAGAAATAATAATAAAAAAGATCTATAGGGTTCAACAAATTGTATTCTGTTTGGAATTTTTCATAGTTAGCTAACGCTGTTTCAAGTTATGAAAAAGAAATGCAAGACATCTGTGTATTTTATATATCTCATTTGATTCACAAATAATTATTACAAAATAAAGTAAATAAAATGAATCTTCTACGCTTTTTGACAAACTTTCGTTAAGGTAAGTTTCTTTATCGCTATTACCTACAGGAACAAAGAACTGCTCAGTGTAATTTAAATTCTGAGGATGACCAAATCTACAAAAATTAATTTTTGTATATTACTATTAACAACGCCTAGTTAATAATGCCGGAACGACTATCTAGTTATTACGATTTAATAATTGATGGATGTAATTGAACATTTAATACCTATAATTTTCTTGATTTGATTAGATGGTACGTATGACGGTAACGCAACTGGTTGTTGTTGATGAATGTGTTGTCCATGAGGTTGGATTACATATTCCGGATTTTGCGACGACTGCTGAGATGACGGCATACTATTAGGCTGAGGTTGTTGAGTTAATCGTGATACTGAAGCTGCTTGTTGTGTTACACTCCGATTCATCTGTTTAGGAGGTCTGGGTGCAGGATTTCGTGACTGCACTAGGGATTGATTTTCCGACATTGTAGTGTTATATAAAGTATTGGCCCTCGAATTCTTAATTGAGGTTCTCGACCGTGGTGTAGACGTTCTGTTAGGTTTCTTTTTTGTTTGACGACCCTGTTGACTTGACATTGGGGGCTCATATCTAGTTTTATAAAACACATAATTGAAACTTAATTAGTGTTTAAACACTACTACATATACATGATTTGCAGAATGAGTAATATACGAAGTAGGTAACAATTCAATATTAAAACATTCATCGTCCCTAACTCACAGTGACAACACGTTATTTAATAATAATTATTATTATTATACAGTTTTTGCATAGTAAAAAATCTTTACTTTAGATCTAAATAATTTAAAATTGGAAATATTTTTTACATTAGAAGGTAACCTATTATATAATTTGCATCTAGTAAATAATTTTTTCTTTTTAATGACGGCAAAACATAATCCGTATTTCGCGAGAAACTTTGATTAGAATAAAATATTATTTCTACGAACAAAAGATACAATTCCATCCAAGATTTATGATGCATATATCATAAAACATTGACATTTTGTAATTTCTAAATATTGGTCTGCAGGGATCACGCCAATTTGAACTAAATGTGATTCTAAGGGTTCCTTTTTGTTATAACATCATTTGATAAGATTCTCTGCCCTGGTAATATATGCATGATAAATTAGAGCAAAGATGATTGATAAGGGAATTCCAATTTACATTCTCATCAATATGCATCCCAAAATTCTTTGCTGTACTGCAAACACTTATTTAAATATACGTATCAATATTGCATTTACGTTTATTGTTAAATAATGCAAGGATTTTTATCGTTGTTAATGATGAGACTATTTGTCGTCCAATTACTGACAGCTTTAAATATAAAACGTGATTTATTTGAACGTTCAGGTAAGAAGGAGACAATTATTTATATATTAATGTCATCTGTACACAGGCTGTTCAGCTTGAACTCTGTTCTATGGGTAACTTTCTTGTTGTTAAGGATATAAGGACAAAAAATGATTTTTTTTTTTGTCATAGATTAAGAATCTCGTATCGGAAAAACAATTGACTGTACCAGTTCACCTGAAATGACGCCAACTTTGGTTTTTTAAATTGAACACCTACTATTTTTCTTACATTTCCGAAATCTAAAGTCATTCTGCATCTGAATACATCATTTCAGAAAAATTCCACTTCTTTTTTTTTTAAAAAGCTGATGTAATAATGTTACTCTAGTGAACTATACCAGCAACGTTTGTATTTGCAAAATTTATTGTTAAATATCGATGGCCGAATTTTACGAAAAGTAAGAAACAACATTTTAAGAACAACTAATTTGTAATGGTGAAAATGTTGAAAAATACTTTTAAATTAGACTATTACAATATAATATAATATAATAGGTAACTATTAGTTGTATTTTCTATTCTGTTGTTAATATATAACGTAAAAAATATATAAGTGTTCCATTTTAGAAACCTAAAGTTGGAGTCATTTCCGATGAATTGCTACAGTCAATTGTTTTTCGGATACGAGACT
This sequence comes from Oryctes borbonicus, assembly GCA_902654985.2. Lineage (NCBI taxonomy): Eukaryota > Metazoa > Arthropoda > Insecta > Coleoptera > Scarabaeidae > Oryctes > Oryctes borbonicus. The sequence continues at coordinate 13,917,520 of LR736859.1, read as the reverse complement.
CTGAATCTACGGCAAAAAATTTAATTGTTTGGTAGTTTAAAAAAGTTACCGATAGAACAACACTCTGAACTGAACCTGAATATGTGAGGATTGCTTATAATATTTGGAAAATCGTTTATGTAAATTAAGAATAAAGTTGGCCCCAAAACCGACCCTTGAGTTATTCTGAGGTTGAAAATGGGACTTGACTTCTTTCCAAAGCATAGGACTTTGTAAGTATGATTACACAAATACGTCCGAAGCCAAACCTCTCACCTCGTAATATTCCAATTTTTCGAGAAAAGAAAATCCTATGATTAATACAATCAAATGCCTTAATAAGGTCGATAAAGAGGCATAGACATGGCTGATTTAAATCTGTGGCTGAATATATCTATTTAAGAAAAGTGAAGAAAGCATTGGTTGTGGAATGGTTGGAACGGAATGAGGATTAGGGAGATTAAATTGATGAAAACAATCTGCCAAGTGTCTGTTCATAATTGATTCAAAGAACTTTGAAAATACTGGCAACAAATTGGTCTGTAGTTGAAAAGATTATTAAGGTCACCTTTTTTAAAAAGTGGTTTGGCTAACCAGGTTTCAAGTATTGAAAGGAAGATTGCTCTATCAATTGATATATTAAATACATTTATAAGAGTTTCAAATAACAAATGGTAACAGTTCTTTATAATAAATGAAAAAACAGACAGCATCATGTCACAGTGCTCTTGCTATTCTGATCAATTGAATTAACAAGAGAGTCAATTAAAGTGGAAAACGGTTACTGAATATTGCAGCAGAATTATCCCCATAAACAAAACGATCAGGGAAATTAATTTGATTAGAGGATTCTTGCCTTGTATAACAGACCACATAGCTATAGGTTTATTAGTAGATTGTAAGACTAACAAGAGTGCAAGTGCGTCTCACCGATTTAAATGAAACTTAGAAACTTAAACGCTATCATTTAGCAGCACTAAATGATAGCGGCAATAGTTTTCTTCTCATAATTATTGTTTACCAGCAACAACCCCCACCCAGTTGTTTTTTGGCATGTTTAATATATATCGATGAATTATACACAACTTTTTGAATTTTTTTAGCAAATGAAAATTTTGAATTTTGAAATAAATATGGGGAGCGGGAGTTGTTGCTGGTAAACAATAATTGTGAGAAAAAAACTATTGCCACTGTCATTTAATGCTACTAAAGCAGTTAAATATGTATCTTAACTTTTTTCAAATAGCGAAAGGTGGTGTTGCCGATAGGGCGCTCCACCCCCCGAAAACGGACAATTTAGCAGCTAAAAAAGTTACTGTTGTTCTTACACTACATCAGTCTATAAACTCATCAAGTTTCATTTAAATCGGTGAGACACACTTGCCCCTTGTAAGTGATCATTAAAGTTCGACACTTTTCTTGCGCTTCACAGACTAAACGATTCGTTTTTATTCGTCGCATGAGAATGGGCTCGTGTTGCCTATTGATTTCCCCGAGAGTCGGCAAATCACGAGTCTGTCTAGTCTCTTTAAATACTTTATATCTTATAAAATTTTTAAATAAAGGTAACTTATTGCTCATATATCCAAGAAAATTAAGTGTTTCTTTTGTAAAGTTTTTAATGAAATTGTCATGCAAATTCTTAACATTACGCATGATTTATGAAATTATTAGTTCTAGTTACAACTCGAATCCAACTCGGATATTTTATATCTACTTAGTGAAAATGCATATTATAACAAAATTTGAGAAATACAATGTTGGTAGCTAAATATGTACATCGACCTTCTATTGGGCAGTATTCATCCTCCTGAAAGTTATATACAGACTAATTCATTTTCGATCCTCACAATGGGAATCCTTGTTATTATAGGAGATAGAGGATGGATTCCCTGGCACCCTCAATTTACCTTTTGTAAAATATTTCGTTGATTTTGATTAAAATCCATGTTAATAAACAATATGCGGCTCGGTAAATGATCCATCCTTGACTAAGTGTCTATTAAAATCTAGAAAAATGATACGATGTGACTGTCGTCGTTCTTGATGCAATTGTAGTCGCTGTTGTTGTATTTTGGTACGATGAATAAAAGATACTACAAACTTCGTTTCTATTCGCTGTACGCAATCGCGGATTGAACACTTGAAACGCAATTCAATTCTGAAGCCACCCTCTAAATATTTTTACCACCTCTGCATTCTACACTGTGCATTCTACGCACACGTCTTTTACTGTAGTAGGCATTACTAATGTAGTATGTGTGAGTTTTACTTGATACTTATTAATTCTTGTACTAATAAGTTCCAATTTATATCTGAACATCAGCAAATCTTGTGCACTTGTAATTTTATATTAGTTAATATTCGATGTTGTTTTTCTGACACTTTTTTGGACGCCTGTATACGGTTTATTTCAAATGGGTTTCTTTAATAAAATATAATTATCACTGTTTATTAAACATGCATTGAAATATAATAATACCAGTAATATTTTTTTTTTTCGAAATATACAAAATACACTAAATCGAAACTTCTCGCTTTAGCAAATTATCAATTATTCAAGTAATTTTTCTATTACTAATAAACAGTTTGACAGTTCGAAACTTCATGGCTCTTATCTAATCTTAAAATGTCCTCTTTACCAATTAAAGCGTGATATTCAAAGCTTTTATCAACATGTTATATACGATTAAGATTAGAAAAAAAAGCTTTCCTACTGAGTCAAAATTCAATATGGCTCAGATAAGAAATAAGAAAATTGAGACGACGGCCAGAAAGAACCGAAACGTCATATAAAAATGTGGACTACACCATTAAATAGACGATTAAAAGCGACAGAATGTTTTCAAAGTTTTTCTGCAAGACTAAATAAAGGTGCTACAGGAAAAAGGAGAAAATCAGCATTTTTCGTCTTTGCCAAATTTAAACCTACCCTCTGTATCCAATAATAAGGGAGATCCCATCGCAAGGGTCGAAAATGAATTAACCTGCATACCATCAATTTCTTAAATAATTCATTATGCAAGTTGATTATTATCATTGACTTATACCAACGGGGCGGGGCGTGCTTTATTTAAATAACCCTCCTGGCATTAAAAATTACGTATATCAATATCACACACCCACTCACAGTAGTTCTTTTTATGATCACTTTTTATGATAAACGAAGTTCTTGCGTGATATCCTTATAACTAACAGCAGACCTTAACAAGAGTTACTTCCAAACCTTATTAATCCATATCACCGTGTATCTAAGAATTACTTACTCCAGGCTAGATAAATGATTTGTTGGTTGTTGAATTTGATTTGCAGTAACTTTCTTTTCAGGCAGAACTTTGCATTTCGATGAATTTTTATCGCCGTCAACCTATGAACAATATAGGTAATTATAATCTTAGCAATACCTTTCAGTACTTACAATTTCATCTTGTCTCTGAGACGAATAATGTGGTGTTGACCCCTCTGATAACTGTCTTCTTCCTTTTACAGGTGCTGTAACTCTAGGTGCATTTTGACCAACTCCCGATTTCTGAAAGGTGTTACTAGGTTATTACAAACATTTTAATCATCGAAAAATAACGTACTTGAGCACCAACACTTCTATTTTGTGGCACTGCAGTTGGCAATCTTGGATGTGTTGTTAAAATTTGTCGTTGAGGAAGAATTGTTTGTTCCTAAAACATTTCCATTATTCCACACATCTTTGACATCATTTAATACATAAATTAGAGCATCATTTTACAGGAAACATGTTTTTGAGAGTTTTATAAAATACACCACGATATGTATTTACTGTTCCATAAATATTTTCATTGTATTAACGACATAAATATCAATTTTAGATAAAACTTTTTACCTAAAAATCACTTCAGTTTTCAGTTTAAAAAAAACAAAGTTATGTAATATTTTCATATTTGTGTTTTGAAAAAATATTAAATAGGGCTTACTTTTAAACCTAGTTAAGCTAAAAAATTGATTAAATGAATTTTTAAGTCATATTGAATGGTGTCGTCGACAATAATTAGCTAAACTTTACTTCTAACTAAACACATTTTATAAGTAAAAAAGCTATGTAAAATAAAGTTACTATTCGTTACCAAATACTCCATTCAAACTGATCACCTGTTAAGAGCAGTTACTATAGCTACTTGTACCGAAAAGGCGATACTGGTACTAGTCGAAATAAATCGAGTGCATACTCAAGCTTTATTGGCATCGTATCAGGAGGGCGTTTTGGATTTTTAGGATGGCGTTAGAACGGAAAAGAGAGTCTGGGGAGGAGAGAGGAGCGTTGGCTTTTTTAGGGGGACAGCAAGGGGACGGTGGACGAATAAGACCTTACGCCGTTCTGTTTCTTTTTTATTTGTTTTTGATCAGTAGGATTCAAATCCCTTATTCTTTTTTAAAAGCAACATATTTAGTGGTTACCTGTGTTTGCGCGATAGAACTGTGTTAGTAGATTTACTTATATTTGAAACACAATTAAAAATATTCTTATGTAAGACTTTATTAAGGGCGGGATAAAATCGATAGATTTTTTTTTTAATATTGCGGGTCGAAATGTAATGGAACGAGCTACGATTAAGTTGAATTTTATCGCTCAAAATTATTCTTATATTCCCAAAAGCGCGTTCATCACACTTAACTAACTGTACTAGCACAAATACTCCAGAAATTTGCAAAAAAAAGCTCTACAGGAACAGGAAGAAATCATCAGGTGAAAAGTAGAGCGCAACATTCTCGCTTGTCTTCCAGTGGTGTTAAACCGCGAGGGATTGGGGGATACAGAGCTACTTCGTTACATGTTGGTACTTCCCGGCCTTGTATGCTGTATGCAGTGCGAAGTTGATAAGTGTTGGAATTGAACGGAAAGCATTAAAAATGTTGAAAATGCCCAGAAATGTCTGTTTGCTAACAGAGTAAACGCGCGCGTGCAATATACCGTCTGCAAAAATTGGACAAACAATGTTTAGTCAGTATTGGAAGAAATACAATCCAACGTGGGAACTACCAAGTCCAAGCGGTTTTTCCTATATCACCGAAACGTATCCGGCTATTTCGTTCGCAGTGTCCTGACATATCGGAACAGCCGCAGTCAATTCTTACACGACGGGGTACATGGCTAGAAGCAGCATACTATTGTTTTAAACATTTTGAAAACATCAAATTAGTGATTTTACAACTGGACGCTAAAGAAGCAGCTGCAGCAAAACTAAGTCAAATGCAATTCCAAAATCCTCAAGTTGCACCAGATTCGACTATTAACGACAATTACGTTCCAGTAGCCGACGCAATTAAAAAAATGCAAAACACTTCGTTGTCCTTACGGGATTCGTGTGAAAATGTTGACCACGTACAAACAGTGCTACATATTTTAGATGACGAAAAAAGTGTTTCAGTCAGACAAAAATTTAATACGTAATTTAATTACGTAAAAAATTTGATTTTTCTAGATTACGCCATCTTTTTAACAATAGTATTGCGGAAGATCCGTTATACAAATTCAAAGACCAGTTTAAGTATACGAATACATCGCTAGATGTAGAACGATCTTTTTCAGCGTACAAGCAGATCTATACGTCGCAACGGACGGGTTCCAAAGAGACCACTGTAGAAACGTACGCGATGATACAGGTGTTGAAGGCCTCACTTCCGGATTTCTTTTCAGGATTTTTCTTAACATATTCGGTAAGTTGTTTACTATATTATGTTTGCGTTTTCATAAATCCTCTTATCTCTTGTTCTAAATAACGCGCACGTTTATTTCGGTTAATCCAGCGCAGTGGCGCTACTGTTATACAATCGACTCGTTGTGCTCTACTGATAACTATAGAATTCAGTTAGTCAACTCTTCAGTACGTCAAGGGGGCGATGGAACCAAAAAGTGTGAGAACCGCTGGAATACGGTACAGAGGTGTGCACTCAAAAAAAAAATAGATAACAGAACCTACATATTAAAGGTCGGTTAATAACCTTTATCACTTTATAGCCGCACTTTGCTTATATTAGTCTTTCTGGAAAGTACATCATGTTAGTAATAAATCCGTTCTGTCAAATTTAAAGTTAAAATCGACACAAAATGTAGTTTAAATATAACTTTTTGAAATTTTACATAAAACACATTTTATGTTAATTTGACAATTTTTTATCATGTAACCCATTATATTTCTGGAGGAGGAAATACATTTGTTGCCGAAACGTAAAAGAAATAGAAGAATTTTTTTTTGAAGTGTTATTTAAGAGCCGCTACTACCGCGAATTCCCTTTACTATAGTCTTTATCACTATGTTAATAAGTCTTATATTATATATATATATATATATTTTTTTAAGTGTAAGCTGAACACAGAAGTATTTAGTAAATAGTACAATATAGAAATATATGTGCATTTGTAATATCCTACTAAAAAAGTAAATAAAAATGTTTTCCATATGGTGCGAACAATCTCAATGTGTTGTAAAGGGGAGCTGAATCAGTGTTACCAACGTTCGTACAAAATGAAGTACGCTTACGTCTCGTTCTGCACGCTTGCACGCAAGAGCGTTTTTTAAATACATTTACAGCTTACAGAAAATATTATTTTTTTGTAAATTAGGGGATATGTGTTTTATTATTAAAAATGCTCGGTATAAAAATTTTGCACATAAAATAATTTGTCAGACAATTGTACAGCCATTACTTTAAACCGATTCAACATCGTTAGAACTTACTAATTTTTGTTAGCGTTTCCCTTTTAAGGTTTCATTTTTCTAGACTTAATAATATTTTCCCTAAGTTGGCAATATTGGGATATAATCTGATTATCGACGAAGTTAATTTTGAGCCACATTCAGTACGCAGGTAGTCCAATCTGATGCTCAAAAATGACAACTAATTCGGGTATAGAAATATATATCGGATCCACTTTTAACTTTTTTTAGATAGAGGATTGAAAAAGTGCGTATTATAATTAAAAATTAAGTAGGGGTCAGAATTGGGCATTATTCGTATAAAATCTCATTAATTAACTTTAGTTATGAGTAATTTTATTTGCGAACAATTGATTATTCGTCAATCACGAATAAAGTATTTGTTACTCTTTGTACTGCAAATAAAGTTTTTTGCAGCTGTAAACTTATGACGAATACGACTAAAACGTTTGTTCCAATAAAATTTGAGAATACACTGTATTCGCGAACTAATAATCTTATTTCGTAATCACTATTCGAATACTTCTTACCCAGCTCTGGTAGAGATACATAATTTTAAAAAATGAAAGTGTATTAAATAAGAAAAGTATGTCACAAACTAACATGATTCACATGATGAAGCTACAGTGAGGCTGAATAATACAATAAAATATTTTTGAAAATTAAACTTTCATGGTTTTGTTATTTCCTTATGATAAGAGTTTCAATAAGTCTCTCCCGATTCTATTAATTACAAACTAAACAGTTAACATCAATATACAGTTCAGGTGAAGTACCGAGTATAAATGGTAACTTGTGTGTGCATTTCATCTTTTTTTTTACTTGATACTACTAGCATACCTACGCCTCTGGAAATATTCATATTGTTCGACCACATATTCAGGGGAACCCTAAAAATTTCAGGAATTGGCACTTGCCGTGTATTAAACTTCTGTCCCGTCTTAAACTGTGACATTCCGTATGATAAACACCTTTGACAGAAAAACCAGCCACGTAGTATAGTATTAATAGCGTTTCAAAAAAAATCCATTTAGTGAAAAAAATTGACATTCCCGAGAACATTTTCCAGAAATGATTTTTTTACGATTTTAAAAGTGGTTTAACTCGATCGATTTCATTCTCCCTGTGGTGATGAAGCACCATTCAGAACCACAATTTATGACTGATTTGCAGAATTTAAGCGTGAAGGTACTAGTGTTATTAACGAATTTTGTGAAGTATTGAAAAGGCATGTTTTCTGAGAAACACACTTCAGATTCGAATAAATGTTTGGACAACTGGTTTTCTCGAATGCAAAGGTGCTTAAAACAAAGGTGAATATTTTGAGAAACAATAAAGTTTTTTTCCACTAAACAGCTGCTCTCTCCTTTTTCCGGAAATTTTTTGGGTTCCCCTCGTATTAAACCAAGTAAGAGTATAAAGAAATAAATAATTTCAAATATCAGTTAATCTTACTGAAATTGAAAATTACGCATATTTATCAAATCTATTATATACATTTGTCTATTGTTGGGCAGGAGAGATTTTTCTCAGTGAATTGACTCAACTACCCTCCCCCGTCTCTTTTTGGGGTTTAGCTGAGCTAGAGGAAGTACAGTGCGAGGCCAGCTTTGACAGAAGCACCGCTATTATTTATGTATCTACATTTGTATTAGTTCTTTAGTTATTCTGTTTTCTTGGGTTTGATTAAAGCAATTTACCTTTGAATTCTCCGTCTTTGATTCCTAACAGAGCAGCGGTGAACAGTTTGCATGTGTTGAAATACGTATTAATGAGGTAGAGAGAAGCTCCGATTTGAAAATTGGGAATTGTAGTCGGAGTGCTTCTTAACCCTACCAACAGGTAGATAATTTATATCATCGTCATCAAAAATATGAAAAAAAAGAATAACCAAGGCAAGGGCGCATCCCTATCCAAAAACCATTTGAACACATGAAAAACTAAAATCGGGCAGGTCCCAGATTAAATGCTACAACTGCGACGAAGAAGGGCATTATGCTAGACAGTGCAGGAAGCAACAATGAGAAAAGTAAGAAGTTGTTATCCAAATATAGTGATCCATTCTTTATCACCAAGATTTATGACCACGACAGGTACGAAATATCGAATTTGCCAGGTTCTCGGATGTCTGGCCGAAAGTATACAGGTGTATGCGCTGTGGGCGAGATGAAAACCTTCACGACAGGTCCCTTTCGTGGGATTGATCAAAGCAGTTTTGTTTGTATTTGAATTCTCCGTCTTTGATTCCTAACAGTTGATTATTTTAGAGATACAAACGTCGTGTATGAGGTAATTCTTGGTACTATTTAGCTATCAAATGAATGAACGTGAACAAAATAAATATTCTTATTAAAGAAAGAATTAGTCTGATAATTGCCAAAGGTTGCGAATTGGCACTTTCTGTCTAACGAATGAATTTGACTCGCCACAATTCTGCCCGATTAGATCCAACAGTCAGATTCGATTTAAAATTAGAAATTAGAAATCGGGACAACTCGGTTCAACTCGAGTTAGCGAACTTCAAATTTCTCTCGTCTGAATTCATCGAAAATTGATTTCTATTTAAAAATTAAATTTTTTTATGAATAGCTTGTTTTTTTAGCTATTTATCGTACAGTTCGTAACTATACTATAGTGCCGTTCTTTTTAAAAATTCGGCTCAAAATATTCATAGTTTAGTTGACTGATACCAGTAAACACATCTAACCTATTTTTTGGTTGTAGTGAGAGCTAGTTAGCACATTATTGCAAGAAACATCGACTCTTTTATAAACAAAAAGAAATTCATTTAAGAAAAGTATATTATTTTTCATAGAGAAGATAATCTGCACGTGGATAATCGAGAGTTGACTGTTTTCATTATTGTGCTGATTTTAGCAAGCTAACGTTCCGAAATGTTATCGGGTGTACATTACGGAATGGCCAATTAGCAGTATTTCCAAAAACTGAAATTTCAGGTATTACAGCATATTTTGGAACGCGCCATCTGTAAGCTAAAAGGAATTATAAAATGGACACTATCATCATCTTGGTACTTGAATCTATTAAGTGCCGACTGAATTGGCCAAATAATACACTAGATAAGAGAGATATGTTAGGAGAATGCCATCATTTGTTCAGTCATTTGAAAATGTTATCGGAGAAGTGCAGACATTTTTCAATGTATTTTAAACGCTATTAAACCTTCAATCCAAAAACACCCAAACTTCCAAACGTTACTTACATCTAAAATTCTAGAAATTGTGAAGTAACTGCTACCTCCGAAATTCTCTTGAAGTAGTGCAAATCGCAGTTTGCATCTTTACTAAATAACTAGATATTATACATTTAATATTTTTTATTATTATTTATTTTATTTAAACGAAGTATTTGGAACTGTTCATCGATATACGCATATAATGGACGCAAAATTATACTTCCAAAACATCAGCTTTACTGGTAAACCCACAAGTTGGCAACACTGATTGGCAATACCAAATTTAATGTGACGACATTCTGTAATTATTAAACTTGCGTTTCCTATTTTCTTAGTTACGTTTATTCGATGCCCAATGCAATATGTATTACATAACGAGTAATAGTTACATTTGACATAACATACAAAGGGACCTTTTTATTGCCAACTTTGGACACTTCTCTAAACGACCAATGTATGCAGGTTAAGCTTACAGAAACAAGTTGCACTTCACGAAATTAGCAGACAGACTCGTGTTTATTCGTCTCATAAGAATCGGTACATGTTGCCTGCTGGCTTTCCTGAGAGTCGACAAACCACAAGTCTGTCTAGTCTCTGCTAATTCCGTGAAGCGCATGGAAAGTGTACTGGTTTCTGCAGGCTTAATGCAGCTGAACTATTCGTCCGTGTAACCGACAAGAATGGTTACACTAATTCGTACTTGCACTAACGTCACCGGACTGTCAAAAATCTATTATCGTACCAATCGTTCAAAATTATCCTATTTTGGCAACATTTATTATACATTTTTTGCTTACGTATGTGAGCAATGTTGCCATTACATGTTTGTATAAGACACACCTCGTACATTACAGCTTATAGGAAATATTCTTATTTCTTTTATTTAACACTTCAATTACCAAATTTTCCACTGTTCATTTTTGTGAAAGCAGTCGCATATTGTAACAATTGTCATCACCGCATATATTATATGTGTAATGCTGTCAACGAAGTTGATCCACAATTCCCGCGTGATAATTGTTTAGATTTCTCTAAACGGCGATCTTAACTTATCAAAATGAACAGCTTTGCTTGGTTCTGCTTAGCGAAGATGTTCATTTTAAATGCAGCGGTACGTCGGTATACGTCTGCTTTGAAATATAATACGTCTCGTTTGGACGTGACAAACTTTGCTTGGCATACGACCTCTGTTTAGTATACATTCTTTGTGTGAATTTTGCGTCATTTTAAAATATCTCATCAATTGTATTCGGAGTTGATGTACTATTAACTGACTGGTCATACAAGTATCTTAACAAAATATAACCGCAAGACAATGAACCGAACAGCGTACTATAATTTCGATGAAATTTGTATGTTTCGTAATGTAACGCATGTGCAATATGGATGACTAGGGTTGAGATATAGGCGCGCTATTCGTTCTACAACTTTTTGTTAATTTTCTCAGCAGGAACTAGCCAGGGAAATTAGGTGTTTAAAGCCAGCCATGGTTGATTTGCGAATTTCAAAAAGAGTATTTACAGTGTTGTGAGGCTAGTACCGATAAACTTGTCGTTAATGAATTTGTTAAACAGTTTCGGGAGCTTGTGAAAAATGGGCATTTTATTCCCCAAGTTTTCAATTGTGATGAAACTGGCCTGTCTTGGAAGAAAATGCCAAACAGAACTTATATCACACAAACCAATGAAGGACTGGCTAACTCTTTTGTTCTGTGGAAATGTTAGTAGGGACTGCAAAATAAAGTGTGATGTGGAGATCATATACAAATAGCAGGCTTAAATAAACGATGCAATACTTCAGTAAATTGTTTAATGTTGTGTTTGGGCCAAGTGTAAAAAGTTATTTAGAGGAGAACAGCCTACCTTTGGCTCTCCTCCTAATAGATAACGCGCCCGGTTACCAACCGTGAAGGATTATGTCTTGCCTGAGTCCGACTTAATTACTGTAAAGTTCCTTTTCCCTAATACAACTTCTCTTATTCAATCCGTGGATCAAAAGATCGTAAGTAATTTTAAGAAACTTTGCGCCTAAAGCATTATTCCACAGATGCTTTCAAAGTAACCTACGAGACAGAACTAACCATGAGAGTTCTGGAAAGATCATTTTAATGTCGTACATTCCTTATCGCTCATTGACAAAGCTTGCCAAGAAGTTTCTCAAGAACAATGAACTCCCCTTGGATACTTTTGTGGTCACAAGCAAAAACTGAAAGGGATTTCGAATCTGTGCCCTCTATAGTGAAGGATATTGTTTCTCTAGCCAGATCCATGGAATTGGATATGTGATGACGTCGAAGAATTTGGGGAGGAATACATTGAACAACTGATCACTGCGGAGTTACCGGAACTTGAAAAGGATGAGCATCAGACTAGAATAGACACACTGTCTCCAGACCCAGAGGAGAAAGAGATAAAGGAAGCTGCTTCTTCACTAATCAATCCTTGCAAAATGGATGGACGAGAAAATTTTTTCAGAAAAATACTTCCCCAACAAAGTTAAAACAAATCGCAATTGGTTCGTTTGAAAAGACCAGGCAATGTCACTCCTTAGCAACATCTTGAGAATAACACAGAAACGAAGTTTTTTGGACAGATTTTTAATAGAAATCAGGCCAGCGAAGCTTAGTGAAAAGCGACAGAAGACGGAAAAGGGAAGAACGCCGGTATGAAAGGGGAATCTTCTTCCACAGAATAAATTTAAAAATCTATAATAAAGTCTCATTTTTTATTTGTGTTTACACGATAGCCGATTTTGAAAAGGTTATTGAATTTAGTAATTGATTTTTAAAAGAAAATTGAATTTAAGTTTTATTTTTGGCCAAATGTTTAATTTTTCTGGACCCGTCTAAATCCAGAAGTCCTTCTCAGTCTTCAAATCCTTGCGAACCCGGGTCCGAGTGATTCCAAATCCATTGGTGATGACATTTATTTAATAAATGGCCCAAATGATCATACTGCTAAAATGTCAAATTGTCAAAGACTTCCAAAAAGGCCAATATTTCAAATATGGTTAGATATAGCGACATTGTTGTTTCATCAAACAAAGCTTAAAATCAAATTAGGAATTCAAAAATGTAATAATATACAGGGTGTTCTATTTAAAAATAACAAAGTTGGCATCTATTTCTGGTATAACCGGAAGCGTCAGATTATTAAAAATATTTTAGTTCAATAGCACTTATCAACTTTAGCGTACTGGCAAGTTTTCAGAATTTTCTAATGTATAGTCGTTCATATATCGACGCAGATCTCGGTGGGACATTCTATATATCTATTGTACTTTGTAAGAAAATAATTTTTACATATTTAAGGTGAAGGTAGTAGAAGAAGAAGGTACATTAAATTGGAAATAATAAGCATAAATTAATACATTCTATATCAAATTAATGATAAAAGATTTTACATTAAAGATAAAATTAATTTATCAAAAATTTTAGTAAATCAAACTTAGTAGACTTGCATTCAGTGGTTAAAAAAAAACCTAAACATACATGGGTTATTTTTTTTTCTTTTCGAATCGCTGCGAAAATCATAATAACAAATGTGTAGAATGTACTTTTCACCATTTAATTTAATCTCACTTTCGGTTTTAAGTACTTTCTTTAATTAACTAGGTATACATATTAAATTTATAGAAGTTATTAATAGAATATGCTGAGGTTATGTTACGCTACGGACATTTATAGCAGATTCAAAGTTACAAAGTCTTTATTCGTTCCCGACATATCAGCTTTTAACACCTGGATCGGGTGTTCCTTTTTTAAGTAATTCATTAAATTTCAGCGGAAAATTAAAAAAATAATTATAAAAGGTAATTAAATAAAACGAAGCAAATCTAGCTTAAACGCGAACAAATATCCAAAAAGTGAGATAGATATATACAAGGTTGGAATAAAGCATGGAACCAAGTAAAATTTTAAAACGGGAAACGATGATATCGATCAAATTCTGCAGGTAAGTGTAATAACCAGAGCGCAACAAGTCGATTTCCTAACAGTAGCGTCACTGCGCGGGGTTAACCGAAATAAACGTGGGCGTTATTTGGAACAAAAAATAGTCAGAGAATTTATGAAAACGCAAACATGGTACAAACTCCAAACAATATGCATTACCGAACATGCTTGGATGGCTGAAAAGAAATCCGGAAGTGTAATATAGCATTAAATTTTTCTCTGACCGAAACACTTTTTTCGTCATCTAAAATATGTGGCACTATTTGTACGTGGCCAACAACTTCACACGAATCCCGCAAGGACAACAAAGTGTTTTGCAATTTTTTTTATTACGTCGGCTATTGGAACGTAATTGTCGTTAATAGTTTTTATTGGAATTGCATTGACTGTGGCGTAGTATGGTAAACAACACATAAGTATCGGCACCCTCCGCACCACACAAGTTTAATTTATTATATAGTAATATAATTATTAGTCCGGGACGGCCGTTTCGAGGACACGAATGGTCCTCATCATCAACCGGTGACCGAATGAAGTGAGAAAAAACTTTTTCTAAAACTAAACATGCATGTACTATCCCTACTTCTTAGAACAGATATCCTTTACAAGTGCCTATTTCTACCCCCTGCACGCCTTGAAGCTACGACGTGCGAAAGATAACATGCATGAACTATCCCTTCACCGAGAAGAAATATTGTATTTTACAAGTGCCTAATTCTACCCTCTACGTGTCTTAAACTACGACATGCGAAAAACACGCCCAGATGGACGGGAAGATCTCTTTTATGGCCCAAAATATAAACGAGTGCCAGCCTACTGCAAAAGGTCAAAAAGAACAGAGTACGACAACGGTCCGTTTTCTCGGTTCATCAGATTTTTATTACTTTTTATGTAAACTGTCTCGTACGCATCTAATTCTCACGGCGACGTTACGTTTTTAATCAATTTTAAGTCTTCTAATTTAATACTATGCCCGGTTTCATTTATATGTTGTGCCACACTCGACGCGTCCAATCTGCCGTAGCGATAATTTCGTAGATGTTCTTTGAATCTAGTTTCTATCGCTCTTTTTGTTTGAATAATTGACCTGTGCGAAGCCTAACTGCGGCAGCATCGGTAACCATCGTTAACACTTGCTTTGATGGAATTTCAAAGTTGATTAGTGTTCTAACTAATACATTATTAATAGCTTCGACGGTACATTTTTTGTGTCTTTTACAGGCTAGCGAATAAGGGTGTGACGGTCCTTTCAAGGTCATTGTCCGTGCTACAATCGACACTACGGAATTTTCTTAAATGTCTGGAATTTCATCCATAGTTAGCCACAACCGTTCATTTTTTTTTTGCGGTTTTCACATAATTCTCAATCTTCCCGCGCACTGATGGCAAATACCTACGTAGCGTCTGCAGACTTGGTAGTTCCCACGTTTGATTGTATTTCTTCCAAAACATCATCGTTAAATCACATAGAAATTCTTTATACGGTCTTATTCCGTTTTTTTAAATTTGTGTGTTGCGCTATTTACATGGTTCCTACACATATATGGTTTCCAACACAATAAACTTTTATCGCAAATTAAACACCTGATTTCTTTACCACTATATATTAGGTCTGGAAATTGCCATAAATACGTGTTTACCCTGTTAGCAAGCAGGCAAGTTGATGCATTTTTAGACATTTTCAACATTTCTAATGCTTTCCGTTTCAATTCCAACACTTATCAACTTCGCATTGCGATATGTATTACACATAGCACACAGCATAGAAGGCCGGGAAGTGGCGACATGTAACGAAGCAGCTCTGTATTCCCCAACCTCTCGCGGTGAAACACCACTGGAAGGCAAGCGAGAATGTTGGGCTCTAGTACTAACACATAATGCATTTGATTTCGAATTCTTTGTTCTTCATTTAAACGAGACACCTGTATATTTTTGCAAATTACAATAGAATTTGTTTTTCTGGATTCGTCCACAACGGTTTTAGCACAATTATCTGTAAAAAATGGTAAGATAAAGCTCTTCATATTTACTGAACTATTTCTATTTATCGTAAATTAGTGATAAAATAAAAATCATGCAATATAAACAAAATCATTTCAAAGATTCAAATTGACAATACGCAAGCCTGTTAAGAAATTCCTGAGTTATTTTTTCCAAGATTTCACTACGGATTAATTCACATTCAGTGGCTATTCTTTGTCTCAACTCCTGCAAAGTAGTTGATCGTGTAACGTAGACGTATAATTGGAGATGACCCCAAAAGAAAAGATTTAGCGGACTAAAGTCTGGAGAACATGCAGGGCACTCAATGAGTCCTCTGCGTCCAATAGTGTGTTGAAGTACAGGGATAATTTGGGTATTCAATAGATCTAAATATCTAAAATATCCCGTTCAAGTTTCCGTCTATAAAAAATGGGCCTTCACGGCTGTTTATTAAAATTGCTATCCAAATACTCAATTTTTGTGAATGTTAAGTATGAACTTTATGAATACAGTGAAGATTCTCATTTGACCAATACCTTGAATTTTGGCGATTAACTGTTCAACTTAAAGAGCGTGGCCTCGTCAGAGAATACCATATTAGTTGCAAAATATTCGTCTACATTACAAATTTCCATCATTCTTTTGCAAAACTGCAGCCGTCGTGTCGACCAAACTCATCATCTTACAATTCTTGACTGACATCTTTATGCGGATGGCACTTTTCTCCTTTCAATATTTTCCCCGTAGAACGACGACTATATTATGGTTTTGTACAAAAGTTGTGGTAGAAGTTTAAGGTGAATCTTCTTACTCAATGGTAATGTTATCTCTAATACCTTCATTAGTTGCAGTCTGCAGTCTTCTAGTTTTCATCAAAAACAGTCCCAGCCAAACTAAAACGTGTTAGTGTTTTAGTAACAACTGAACGTGTTATAAAATTTCTTTCGGGATGAAAATCATTAAAAAAATGTCGCACTTCTTCACAAGTTTTAACACAACCGCCAAAACCAATCATCATTAAAATCTCGATTTTCATTTAAATGCACCATATTCAAGTGTACAACTAGTAATTAAATAGACGTGAATTAAATAAACTCTACAGTTCTCCGACAATTTTAATAATAAATAGAAATCCAAGTTGCTCATGTTTAGTTTTTACTCTTCCAATGTGTAAAAACTAAACAGTAAATCTGAAATGCTTTATCTTTCCTTTTCTTACCTTTCCTCTGTCAAGTCAAATATACAGGTGTCCCGTTTAAATAAAAAAAGTTGAGAGCACTTCCAGTTAAGCCGGAAGTACAGTACCAACAAAAAAAAATCGATATCAGATGCATTATGTATTATTACACTTAGCCCCAAAATTTCATCAATATCATCGCTTCCGTTTTAAAAGATATTTGCTTGGTTATTACTAAAGTTCGCCACTTTCCATTCGCTTCGCGAAATTAGCAGAGACTAGACAGACTCGTGCTTATTCGTCTCACGAGAACGGGTGCGTGTTGCCTTCTGGTTTGCCCGAGAGTCGACAAAACACCAATCTGTCTAGTCTCTGCTAATTTCGTGAAGCGCGCGGAATGTGGCGAACTTTACTTATTACACAATTGTTTTGTATAAATATGTGTGAGGTAATTCTTATCATTGTAGACAAGGAGGAAATAAATGCTTGCCCATTAAAGAAAGAATAAATTAGATAATTACCAAAGCTTTTGAATTGGCTTATTCTGTCATAACGTTAGTTCTGGCTGAATTACCAGTGCGATTCGATTTGAAATTAGCCCGACTCGGTCTGATTAAACCCGGCATAAACTAAAATGAATCCAACTTAAATTTTTAGGCGGACTCGAGTCAACAAGTTAAAATATTTTACCGGACACATCACTAGTATTTACACACTACATTTACATAAAAAACTGAAATTCAGCAGAAATAATAATTTAAATCAAACTCAACAATTTTTTCAAATCAAAATGGATTAAATTTTACTACCGCTACTAAAATATGAAAATAGATTGCTGTTTTTGCATTACTGCATGAAATAAATTACTATTTTTCATTTTTCTTCTTTGTCGGCCCCAGTATGCTCGAATTATCTGCACTCCACTGAAATCTGATTTCGCGCATTACTAGTTGCAATTATTCAATTTTACCAATGAAAATATAATATGACACATAATTCGATATTTTCGATATATTAGTTTCATATATACACTCTACTAGTTTTCATTTGATAGCGACATTGCCACTTATTATAAAGTATCAAGCAATCCAAAATTAAAATTGTCTTATATAAAAACTATCGATGGTACTATATACTCTATCGTAGTATTATTGAAACACTATTAATTTATAGCATGAATACCACTACACTACAAACTATCTTGTTTAAATTCATACTTGTTAATCCGAATGAATTGAAACCATTGGCTTGTTCAATAAAAACATATAACGCGTATATATAAAACAAGAAATTTTTTTGTTATTGATATATGTTATTCGAACTTATTTGATATCTTGCAATTTCTGCACCACGTCTTTTTAAACTTAACATTAATTCCACGAGTGTAATTGTTGCAGTAACTGAAACATTTCTTTAAGTGTTCATTTAAACAACTCAGTAATATAGAACATTAAATTATAAAAAAAAATAACTAACACGTATCACAATTAACTACTGCTAAAAGGTATCATGTAAAAATAAAAAATAATAACCTGTTTTAAAGGTTGTGGACATGGGTTTAGCTGAGTTTGCCTTTGTAAAGACATAACTAGCTTTGGAGTTGTGCTGCTGTTTATTGAACCAAGTACTTGCGCTCCTGGTAACTGATGATTAAGAACTATTGTTTGAGGAACCTGATCTGTTTGTGCAGGTTCAACTGGCTGAGAGCTTGTTTCATCCATATAGTAAATCCGTTGTTGTGTTTGCTCTTCACGACAATCAACGTTACTATCTTGTAAGATATATTGTTGATTCTGGAAAGTTACTTGTGACTGATCTACAATTAGTTGTTGCGGTTGTGCATCCACGACCATCAGCTGATCGGAGGAAATTAGTATCTAAATTACGTGATTTAGTAAGAACTGTATAACTGAAGAAATACATTACTCACCTGTGACCCTTGAAATGTTTGCTCATTGGGTCTTATAACATACTGAACTGATTGTGAAGAATTGTCAATGATACTTGGATAATATTCTCTAAGTTCTTCTGAAGCAGGTTTCTCTGTTTGGCTCAATACCTGATAGTACTGAGCCATATTTCTAAAAACTTACACTCTACACATATTTATAAGCACATTATTTACTAACACTGTAGCTTGTAATTTCTACTATACACTACGCAATTATAATATCCGCGATTATAGGCCACGAAAAAGATTTTATTACAAATCAATCAGAATAACTCTATCAAAAAATACAATTGTTTTCTACATACCAATCGTAGGATTGCCTGCCCGAATATACTTCATTAATCTTAAAATTATGTTTAGAAGAATTTATTTTACATATTACTTTAATTAAAAAACATGCAACCACTACACTGCATCACACTATGAACGTTAAAATGGCGTTAACTTCTTGCACGCATGATCGTTACGGCAAGATTCATTGACTAATATAATTACAGCTTTTTTGGAGAAATAATATTTGATCTTTTTAAATTGTGTTTATAAACTAAATTCAATGATGTTTCTTTTTTTAAATAAGTCATCTTAACTTTATAAGCACACTTATAAATGTCAGTGTTCTCAACTCTATATAATTAAAAAAATATTTGATTGATACAATATCGACTGCATGAAATAACTGCCACCATAATAAAATCAAACGTAGAATAAACTTACGGCGTTTGAAAATTTTAATTACCATCGTAATGATCGGAAAGAATGGGAGAATATTATATCATTAAAAAAATGTTATTTATTGAAATATTTATTTCATTTAATCTTGTAAAATTCACTTTTATTGTTGTAATGTTGGTGGCTATTTTAGTGGGGAGTTATTTCACCAACATTATAAGTTTATGTGCTTATAACATTATAGTGCCTTTTATTTTTGCAGGTCGTTTATTTTATATTCCCATCATTTTTCAAATGTGAGGTTATGCAGGGTTAAGTTTTAAGCGTTAATGAACATGGAAATTGTTATTGAATTACCAAAAGATATTAACAAATTGTGTAGAACCTGTATGAATATTGTGGAAGATGATCAAAGGAATTGTGTTATTGACGATGTCACTGGTCAGAAATCAGAATTGAATGAAATGTTATTGCACATAATGGGTACAAATGTCTTATCAGAAGAGTGCCTACCTAAGTTTATGTGTAACGAATGCCTTCAAAAATTGGAAATAGCATACTTATTCAAGCAACAATGTCAAAATACATATTTACATTTTCGTGATTTTATGTACTCTCCTGAAAAATCAAACAGTGAAGTAGAAACTACAAATAACTTTATTTGCACCACATGTAGAGGATCTTTTTCAACTCAATACCGGTTAAGCAAGCATGAAATTACGCATTACAAACAATTAACTTTGTTCCGTAGATTTAAATATAATAGTAATGATGATGTAAATACCGACTTAATAAGTGACAATGCTGAGGAAATTTCATCTTTAGTGTCTGATCGAAGGCAACAAGTCAACGCTATGGTTAACAATAAACATAAATTCGTGAATTTGGATCGAAGTGTTTCAAGTAAGATTGCTCAGCATGAAGAAATAGAAGCGTCAAATAAGTCACGATCATGTGATTTGTGCAGTAGGACATTTAATACTGAGTTGTCATTACATTTACATTTTGTTAATCATGCAGTATTAGCTGAAAGTGACACCGACCCGGATATATTCAACCAATATTTTTTTTGTCGCAGTTGTGGTGAAACATTCAGTTGCTATGAAGATTTAGAAAATCATGTATTTGGATGTTCGGAATTTAGGGAGTTTAAGTGTACCATATGTAATCAAGTGTTTAATAGTGAGTTAAATCTTTTAAAACATGAACATGAACTTTCACACTCTGATTCGATATGGGACAAGGCAAATTCAGATTCTATAAAATCTATATATGTATGCCCAATTTGTGAAGATGTATTCACTATGAAAACAGAATTACACTTGCATTCTGTAAGGCATATTATTAAAAAAGTTAATTGTCGAATATGTAAGAAAACGTTTAGTTGTGAAGTCGCTCATAATAATCATTTGAAGACTCATCCTAATTATAAACATATGTGTGACATGTGCGGTAGGTGGTTGGGAAGTCGTCATGCTTTAAAGACTCATATTATGGGGATACATTCATCGACCAGAAACTTTGTTTGCACAATATGTTCACGGGCTTTTAAAACACCCAGCAGATTATACATTCATAAGTTAGTACATAAAAAAGAAAAGAAATTTGTATGTTCAATTTGTAGTTATAAAACGAATTATGTTGGTGATTTTAAAGTGCATAATAGAATTCATACTTCTGAACGGCCGTATAAATGTAACTTTGTTAATTGTAAACGACAATTTAAAACCTCTAGTCATTTAAATGAACATATACAGCGTCATTTACAAATCAAAAAGTATCAGTGTAAAATATGTAACATGGTGTTTGGTCATAGCCATACATTAAAGATGCATCTTATGGTACATTCTGGAGAGAAACCTTTCAGTTGTAATATTTGCGAGGTAAAATTTCGTAGAAAACATCATTTAAAGAACCATATGAAGCAACATGGAAATACAGAAAGTGAAGCAAATGAAAAGATGCTTTAAAGCAAACAGATTTATGTTGAAAGAGTAATTGAAATTCTTATAGTTTGTTGACGCTAACAGAATCAATTGCTTTTATGTAAATAATATCTCATTTGGTAAATTAAGTTTTTTTATATAAACATTTAAGATGAATAAATTTTAATTTGTTTTTTTTTTAAATAACCCGCTATAGTGAAACAAGTTCCGCAATACGTCTGCGTATTACTGGCTTACATCGTAACGGTCGATCTAGCAACCGCTTGTCGTAAATTGGTGTGTCGGTGGTCAGACATATTTGTTAGTGTGAAGTACATACAAGACTTACGTTACGATTAGTTCAAACAGAACGTTTGCGTTTTCTGTTTTCGTTAACAGAAATGGATATGAGTATATACTTAACGGCACCACTTCAATTGGACAAGATATGTAGAGCTTGTTTAACAGAAAAGGGCGACATGAGACCTTTATTTGGTGCTTGCTTAGATGAAATGTTAGTCTCTTTTGCTTCTTTACAGGTAAATGTTTATAATTCAGGCATACCTGCCATTTTATGTTATGTTTAGGAGAATAAAGAATTTTGATGTGTCAGAAAGAGATGCCTTTAATAAATAGTTAGTGATTCCGTTTATATTTATTATATTGAACTGTACCACGTCAAGTCATCCTAAATAAATAATTTTGTAATTAATGATATCGAATAAATATTTCGGTTTGTTTATATGGGTTGTTTATTATAGATACGAGAAGGAGATGGTTTGCCAAGTCTAATGTGCGTTCAATGCGTTCTCCAATGTAGCAGAGCGTATACGTTCAAACAGCAATGCGAAAAATCCGAGAATATATTACGACAATATATGACTCCAGAATTTCAGGTATTTACATGCACACATGCATAATCTATTAAGCACATGCTACATGTCGCCTCCTCAAAATTTGCGCCAATTTCTTTTTTTTATGAAATAAAATTTTATTTGTTGCTATGTGTAAATAAAAATACATTGTTTTCTTACACATTGGTTATTTGTACATTAGAAATGGTTGCCGGGAAAACATATTTCCCTCTCTGCTACCTACGGGATTCTTCTATGAAAAAAGCAAGAAAAATGTAACGGTAACTTATTCGTCTCATTTTTGCTATTAATTTGTTACACAAAGTAATTGTGTAACAAATTAATTACAAAAATGAGAGAAATTAATGTGTAACAAATTAAATGAAAAAACACCATACTGGCCCAAACATTTTTAAATAAAATATTCATAAAATATATTTTATTATTCTTCATTAAATTATTTTTATTATTTAAAATATTCATAAAAAGAAAACAAATTTGATGAATAGAGAGAACGAACCGTTGTCGTACTCGGGTCTTTTTGATCTATTAGGATAAGGCCGACGCATGCTTTACGCTTCGTATTATAACAAGAAACCCTTTCATCTATTTTTCCGTATTTATCACTTTTCCTAGTTTTACGATGTGTTAGGTGATAAAAGTAGGTATGTACTTCTAAATAAATATTTTTTCTCGAGAGTAGGGATAGAACAGGCATATTTAGAATTAGAGGTTTTACTCATACCATTCGGTCGTACAGTTGATAATAAGCATCCACGCATTCTTGAAACAACTGTT
Source organism: Oryctes borbonicus (assembly GCA_902654985.2). Taxonomy (NCBI): domain Eukaryota; kingdom Metazoa; phylum Arthropoda; class Insecta; order Coleoptera; family Scarabaeidae; genus Oryctes; species Oryctes borbonicus. Next base: position 13,894,347 of record LR736859.1, on the reverse strand, counting down.
CCAAGTTAATTAATTAATTAATTAATTAATGGTGTTTAATATATACTATCCTCGTATTAGTTCAGACACTTAAATAAATTTGAGGTACTAAAGGATATCCAAACTAAATGAAAGCGAAATATAAAATGTGTACTATACTACGAAGGGAATCCAAAAAATTTCGGGAAAAGGAAAAAAAAAACAGATATTCTATCCAATAAAAGAAAAAGCACTTTAGTTTTGGAAGAAATACAATCCAACGTGGGAACTACCAAGTCCGCAGGTATTTGCCGTCAGTGTGCGAAAAGATTGAGAATTATGTGAAAACTGCAGTAAGAAATGAACGGTTGTGGCTAATCTACAGACATTTAAAAGAATTCCGTAGTATTGATTGTAGCACGGACAATGACCTTGAAAGGACCGTCACACCCTTATTCGCTAGACTGTAAAAGATACCAAAAATGTACTGTCGAAGCTATTCATAATGTATTAGTTAGAACACTAGACAACTTTGAAATTTCACCAAAGCAAGTGTGAACGATGGTTACCGATGCTGCTGCGGTTATGCTTCGCACAGGTCAATTATTCAAAGCTGTTCAACCGATTTTCCTGCACATAACATGTCTGCTTCATGCTTTACAGCTTGTAGCAGACACTATGTTATACCGATATGAATCAACTAATAGCACAGACGAAAGCCGTCTTTCTTAAATCACTGAAACGTATTTCGTTCATACTGTCGACATACCGAAACCGCCGCAGCCAATTCTTACACGATGTAAAAAAGATACGAGCTGGGCAGTTAAAAAACAGGCAAATATTTATTATTTATTTTTATTTGAATAGTGGTAGATCATTAAATGAATATTTTAAAATTGAGAATCCAGATCTTAGTTCCTCATAATTTGGCCGTCAGAGGACATACAGAAAAATGATTTTCTGATTATAATCCAGTGACAATTTCAACAAAATTTAGATAGGTCGGTTGGATCCAATACTGAATTCTCATTTAAAACAAATTGAAAAAAAAAACTGTTTAAGGTCATTACCTTGGGAAACGCATCCAAAATGAGCAAAATGGGTTGATTGCAAGTCACAGCACTTGAATGCATTCGTTGATTGACTTGACAGCTGTCGGGAGGATATTGAAAGGGAATTTAAAATCATGAAAAAAAGACGAAAGAAAGGATATTTTGGTTATGAGATGGAGGAGAGGGTTCCATCACCGAAAAAGCATTTTAAAATCACCTACTTTTATGTTATCATAGACATAGTGCGTGGAAGCTGCCAACCTAGATTCGAAGCCTTCAAATATATTCGGATTTATGTAACATAATACAAAAGAAATGTTCAGTGAAGAATTGTTGAAACATTGTAGTGATTTGCAAATATCTTTGATTTTAGATGAAAAATGTGATATAGATGTACACAAGCTGTATGAAGAGTTAATGATATAGCTTCTGCATTGAAATACATCACGACAAAAAACCGGCTGAAAGATACGCCAATATTGAAATAAGTTTGAGAAGAGAAGTTACTCTAAATTAAAACTGATCAAAATCTATTTCAGAGAGTTAGCTCTTGCTACTTTGTCAATTGAAAATGACGTGGCTCATTCTCTCAATTATAATCACTTAATAGATAATTTCAATACAAAGAAGGGCCGTAAATATTTTTAATTTTTGTTACTCTTTTGACGTTAAGTAAACATAGACATACTTTTTATTTTCGATTCCATTTTGGTGAGGGACACCGCAGAAAACTTCCGTACAGAATCAATTATTCATTAGTTCGAATAATTTCTTGGCGACTCTCACGTCTAGTAATAATGATAGCAAGGACTGTGGCGTAGTATGGTAAACAACACATAAGTATCGGCACCCTCTGCACCACACAAGCTTAATTTATTATATAGTAATATAATTATTAGTCCGGGACGGCCGTTTCGAGGACACGAATGGTCCTCATCATCAACCGGTGACCGAATGAAGTGAGAAAAAACTTTTTCTAAAACTAAACATGCATTTACTATCCCTACTTCTTAGAACAGATATCCTTCACAAGTGCCTATTTCTACCCCCTGCACGCCTTGAAGCTACGACGTGCGAAAGATAACATGCATGAACTATCCCTTCACCGAGAAGAAATATTGTATTTGACAAGTGCCTAATTCTACCCTCTACGTGTCTTAAACTACGACATGCGAAAATCACGGCCAGATGGACGGGAAGATCTCTTTTATGGCCCAAAATATAAACGAGTGCCAGCCTACTGCAAAAGGTCAAAAAGAACAGAGTACGACAACGGTCCGTTTTCTCGGTTCATCAGATTTTTATTACTTTTTATGTAAACCGTCTCGTACGCATCTAATTCTCGCGGCGACGTTACGTTTTTAATCAATTTTAAGTCTTCTAATTTAATACTATGCCCGGTTTCATTTATATGTTGTGCCACACTCGACGCCTCCAATCTGCCGTAGCGATAATTTCGTAGATGTTCTTTGAATCTAGTTTCTATCGCTCTTTTTGTTTGACCAATATAGGCTTTATTACAGTGACTACATTCAATTTTATAAATACCCGACCTTTCTCCCATTTTCGGTTTATCTTTAGGATTACCGACTCTGTAATCCTCGTCGCGAGAATTAGATGCGTACGAGACGGTTTACATAAAAAGTAATAAAAATCTGATGAACCGAGAAAACGGACCGTTGTCGTACTCTGTCCTTTTTGACCTTTTGCAGTAGGCTGGCACTCGTTTATATTTTGGGCCATAAAAGAGATCTTCCCGTCCATCTGGGCGTGTTTTTCGCATGTCGTAGTTTAAGACACGCAGAGGGTAGAATTAGGCACTTGTAAAATACAATATTTCTTCTCGGTGAAGGGATAGTTCATGCATGTTATCTTTCGCACGTCGTAGCTTCAAGGCGTGCAGGGGGTAGAAATAGGCACTTGTAAAGGATATCTGTTCTAAGAAGTAGGTATAGTACATGCATGTTTAGTTTTAGAAAAAGTTTTTTCTCACTTCATTCGGTCACCGGTTGATGATGAGGACCATTCGTGTCCTCGAAACGTCCGTCCCGGACTAATTATTATATTACTATATAATAAATTAAACTTGTGTGGTGCGGAGGGTGCCGATACTTATGTGTTGTTTACCTCACGTCTAGATAAGAAAATGCTGCATATGGTAGTCTCGCAGTGCAACTTTCAACAATAGCGTTTAAGTTGCTACCAACCAGCCAGATATGTGTTTGGAGAGTAATTGAACTTCGCCGAGCCATTGACTCATCTTGATATTACCGATCTTGTTTTGTTGAAGTTTCACTCGAATTGGGTTATCAAATCGTTTAACAGTAATAAAACCAATGATCCACTGATAAGAGTGACTGCTCCTGGCTGTAAAAGAATTAGGGGGCCTGGTATCTGAAACGTGGTCACGGATGGTAGCAACTTTTCTTGTCGGTCCAGTACAATCTGGAGTCGCCATTTTCATGTTGAGGAAAATGAACTATACTCCACACTTTATGACGTGGGATTGAATTAATTATTCATTAATAGCTTACAGGTAATCCCGTTGATGTGCTTACCACATAGGTAAAAATGCAATGGATAATGGATATTACTTATCAACTGATAAACCTGCAATTATTTTTAACAAGTAGGTTTACACTTAAATAATAAAATAAGGACCAACATTCTGATAAATATTAACATACATACATCTGATGTTTTCACATTTACATGGTAGTGACGCAAATGGAAGACCGCTGTATTCACATCAATATTACGATACTTTAAAACCTTGTTTCGTAGCGCATGTGATGTAAATATACAGTTACGAAAAATATACACTAAGTGTTCCTTTAGTTACTTTTAATTTACTAGAAGGTAATTCAATGTTCTATTTTCTGTTTTTACAGGAACAATTATCACAACATTTGGCGAATCAGACAAAAGTAGAATTACAAGAACAACTACAATTTCCTAGCAATCTTGATAGAGTTGTAGCGGATCAGCTTCCTGCTGAGTTTGTTAGCGTAGAATATGGAGATCAAAATATTTCTATAGTAAGTAAGTTAATTACAAGTAGTTACACCACAGAAGTAAGGTTTCTGTTATTTGTAAAAGAAATATTTCGTTTTTCTATTCGAGCATTTTGTTGTGCTCAAATTAAATTAGAATAATTAACAAACACTCTCACAAACAAACGTCGTTTTAAAACACAATAATAGTGGCGATATTATGGGAATGTAGATGAAGATAAAAGTAATTAATCCGATTTGATTTCAAATGCAATAGAGCTATAAGTAATACCTGTAACATTTTGCATTGACGCTCTCCACTATTTCTAGTTAGTAGAAATATACAGCGAGTCCACCTAGCACACGGGCAAAAGATAATTTCTTCACTGAGCAATTTAGAGAAAGAAGTTTTCAAATAAAAATTATTCGGAGGCAAGTGCTTCACGACATAAAATTACATATATAGATGTGCATAGGGTGTTATGGTTTATAGCGGAGCTGCGATAAACGATATGAGCAGCAAGTTAATAAAACAGACCAATTGGTGCGCATTAACCTCTATAATCATGATTACAGAAAAATGCAACATGCTCCAATTGGTCCGTTTTGCTAATTCGCTGCTGTTATCGTTTATAGTAACACCCTTACATGTTACAGTGGTGATCTAAATTTTATACGACTGAGTATTTCTTAGAATTTTCGGCAATACATCAAAAAACTTTGGATCAACTAGATTCTACAAGATGACCGTCGCAATCGTTTCCACGTTATTTATTTATTTTTTTAACGAAACGTTCTGTATATATTTTCTACAATCTGATAGATAAGCACTTCTAAGCATTTTCCTACACTTAAAATAGGTCCTTTTTTAGTAAATTAAATATGAAATTGTGCAGTCAAGTAAAAATAAAAGTAATTTTTTAATACAATTCCAACATCTACATATATTATCTGAACACGTTGTATAAATAAAAGGAGCAAATTTATGTTTAGTTTATTCCGAGCTAAAGTCAAGAAATATTGTCGTCAAATTTGTTTTGCGTTAGAAACAACTTCCCAGTACATTATTAAGTTATAGTTATACAAGACATAGTAAACCTAGGGTTTCCTATGTCTTGTAGACGTCTTCTAGAACTGATTAATAAAAATATTAGTGATGGAGAACATTGTACTAACTACTACATGTAAAGTACTTAGAATTCGGTAAATGAGTGATTTTACTATATTTCAGGTTAAAGACGAATTTGTTCTAATTAATGAAGTAACAGAAGAGATTTTTACGAAAATAGACAATCGAGAAAAAAGTGATAAGACTGTAGAAGAAGCCCTAAACGAATCGCAGGATGAAGAAAAACCATTAAAATATCCCTGTTCAAAATGCAAAGAATCTTTTTCGTTGAAAGTAGATTTAAAGGTTGTGATTTAATACATCACCTGACAATATTATAGCAATTTAATCATAATTCACATTTAGTTTCTAATTATCTGCAGATTTAAAAAATAAATTATTATTAAGTTTTCATGAATTCACAAAATCCATTAATAAAGTGCAACTTGAAAACAATGATCTTTAATTCGAACAACTTCCCATAAGACATGGAATCTATGATTTTGTAATGTCGCCTTCACCAAAGTTGTACTAGGCCATTTGGAAAGCGGCCAGTATTTTAGTTTTATTTCATATTTTGTATTTAAAGTGTCTCATGGATTTTAAATAACATTCAAATCGGAAAATTGGTATAATCCAGGTCCCAAAATCTTGTTTTTTTTTTCTGGTTGCAACCAATCGACAGGCAAAAATTAGTACTTTTTCCCCTCTACTTTAAATAAATACGAGCCACAGTTTAAAACAAAAACGAATCGCAGTTAAAGAAATTGTGGACCTGGCGACAATTGTAATCTGTTATATTGCTGTTTTTACTTATTTGTCCATTTCATATAAATAAACAATGATGTGAAACTATCGAAAAAAGGGAGATAAATATATTATAAAAAGCACTTCGAGAAATTTACAATAAGAATGTCTATTCGTAAGATGTTAATGAAACCGACGATTATTTAAGATGAGGATGATGTAAACGTTACCCGAACCCCTAATAAATCAGAAAAGTTGAATCATTTCAATAAAGAATCGAATTCATTATGAATTCATAACACCGATTGATTCCAAAGGCATTTAAGGGAAATAAATATTGCTATTATAAAATAGAATCGGCATTTGTTACTAAATGTTTTTGAAGATTATTGTTCGGTTTTGAAGTGTTTAATTGGCTGGCTTTCACATACATACGTATTAAAATTAACAAAATGTTGTTGAAAATGTAATAAAAAGAACATAATATAGGTACTCCTTAATATATTTGTTTATTTTTTAATTAGATTAAAATTGAAGTGGATAATTTTTTTCTTAGCAAATTTAAAAATGTGAAGATAACATTTAACAATACTATACATAGTAAATTGCTATAATATTGACTAATACTATATATTTACTTTTATTTCATTCCACATCGATTATTCAGATTCATATGATGACTCATCCAAAAGAACTGGAGCACATTTGTCATGTTTGTCAAAAAGCGTTTCCGGAAGCTCGAATTTTAAAGCGCCATCTAAAGATACACCTTGATAAGAAACCACATCAATGTGATCAATGCGATATGTCGTTTGCTGAAAGTTCAAACCTTACAAAGCATAAGAAAAAACATACAGGGGAATTAAGAAATGTCAAAGGAAAGCCGTATTTGTGTTCAGTTTGTGGCAGGGCGTTCAAATGGCCTTCAAGCCTTTCAAAACATATGAAATATCACACTGGGCATAAATTACTTTCTTGTGAGTATTGCAACAAACAATATGTAGAGGTAAGCAAAATCGTCTTTAAGTAAGTGAATAAAATAATTAGTATCTTTAATTAGGCCAGAAGTCTACGGATACACATTCGCTCTCATACTGGGGAACGGCCTCATGTTTGTGATATATGCAAGAAAAGCTTTACCCAGTTGTGCAATTTAGAAAAACATTTACGAGTTCACACTGGAGAAAAGCCTTTTCTTTGTCCCATATGCGGAAAAGGGTAAATTAAATTTTATAGACTGATCTAATTTGACGTAGAGGTACCTCCGATTTTTTTTTGTTTAATTAACCAGTCTACCAAGTTGGAAATTAATTTCATAGCAGAATTTGATACATTTTTATTACACTCATTTTCAATTTGTTTATTTTCTAACACATTCTTTATTCACGATTTTTCTCACTGCAGCATGCAAGAATAATTGCAATTGACTGTAATCCAATTTGAGTTCGAAATACATTATTCAACAGACCGATGTTATTCTCGAAATATGCAGTAAGTCGAATTACAAACACCTTAAATGTAATACATATCTCTACCAAACGTTGGACACCGTATTTACATGAGTGGTAGGGTTCATTACAACAAAAGCTTTTCATACAATTGCCGCGAAATTCAAGTAACATGTACTAAACACAACGCTGACCAAATACTGCACCAAATTGCACTGTTACATTATTGTGCCCAGAAAGTGGCAGAGTTTGCTTTTTAAAAACTAAAGACGAACTTTTGTAATAAAATTTTACTCTGCTTAATCGCTATTGAACTGTGTAACAGTGTATCATTAATTTGTTGCTTATGACTGCAAAATATCAATCGTTTGAGTTTTGATCTTGCTTAGACTCTAAAAAGTGGCGAACATTTCAAATCCCATACGTCAAATTGGATCATGCTTTAGATGACTGTACACATATTTCTCTTCACAAACCACAATGCATTTTGTGCACACTACGATAATAGTGTACATAATGTAATGCGATTTTCATTAACTCATGAATCCAGTCACAAGACAATGCAGACAAATTACATGTGTTAATTTTCATAATAAAAAATCATACCAATTAATGTTCTTTAGGAGGAAATGATAAAAGTAGTTTTGCTTTCAGATTTACACAATCCGGGTATGTTGGAATTCACATGAGAACCCATACTGGTGAGAGACCTTATGTATGTACTACGTGTGGCAAAGCATTTGCAGGGTCAAACACACTAGCAATACATCAAAGGATCCATACGGGGGAAAAACCTTATCCCTGCAATATGTGTGGAAAATCATTCAGTCGCCATGAAACTCTTGTGATTCATACGAGATCTCATACTGGTCATAAACCCCATATCTGTTCAGTTTGTAAAAAAGGATTTACATCTTCTGGCCATTTGTCTGGACATATGAGGACGCATACCGGAGAAAAGCCTCACGGTTGTACCGTATGCGATAAAAGGCATGTATATTTTTTGTTTCTTTTTTTCTCTTAAACATGTATCTTAAAGTAAGAAAATTGATGCATGAATAAGGGAAAAAATATTACAATATAAATAAAAGCTTGTGGATAGAGTATACCTTGCCAACCATGAATTGGAGAATCGTGAAAATTTGTCACATAATTAGCACTAGTGAAGTATTATGTTTATTTTGACATGTCTAGTGCATCCGGTTATAAATCGACACCAAGTTTCTTATTCATTTTACGGAACAAATTGCGCTGATTACATACAGCGTGTACTTCGAGTATAATCAGTGACTTCGCGTACGACCAATTCGAGTGATCATCAGGCTCCAGATCGACAACCGCCTCTATCGCAAGCGCTTGAAACAATGGTGCACGATACATTCGTCCAATTGCGGCATACATATGCGTTATGGAAAGCGGTACACAATCAGACGCTACTGCTTCTGTGTGTTTAAAACCTAAATCGAACGGAAAGCGTTGTTTAATTTCTAATGTCGCAGAATAACCAAAGTAAATTAATTTTTTTGAGATAAAGGAGATTAATTTGTTACACATTATTTGTTCAGTAATCTTATATTATTAATATAAATTTGCTAATATTGTATATACTATCCTTTATCTAATTTGTGGTAGGCCATATAATTCGAATTATATTTTGCCATACTTGTCTCCTATTGCTCCTCAAAGAATCTACGTGAAGTTAGTTAATTTCAATAAAAAAACAAATTTGGTAAATCATTTACTATAACAATAACAATGTACAGAGTTAGTATAAAGTTTGGAACCACTCAGGTATCTTCGTTTTGGTTTGGAATAAGACTAGGAATCCCCATGTTAAACATTTCAACAATTCAGATAATTCCACTTTTACTATTTGCTTCCGCTTTAATCGAAAGTGATACACAGTTTAATTTTCGCAATAGAGCATTCGATGATTTTTTGTATTTTTGAATATATTCTAGTAAAAAAACTAATAACGCTAACTGTCAAATGTTCATTATGGCGCTTCTGAGTGAATCAAAACGCAATAAAGTATTAGTTTTACAGGGCTATATATATATATAAGCAGCGCTTAATTCAATGAAAGCCAAGATATTCACAATATGGGCCGTTGCAAAGATACCTAAGTGATTCCATATTTTTTGCTAACTCTCCTCCTCAGCTTGTATAAATCAATACTATTAATCTCACTAAGTATTAATGTGCTTCCAGGTTTGCGGGATCAAGTAGTCTGAAAGCACATATGCGAGGTCACATAGGCGAAAAACCATATATTTGTAAATTATGTAATAAATCATTTGCACAACTAGCCAGCCTGCAACAGCATTCTCTTACACATTCTGCGGTTGCAAAGTCGCAAAGACCATCCAAAGTAGAAGCTGTACAAGTTGCCGAATTTACGTGAGTAAACAATTTTAGAGTTATGTAAAACTTATAGATTAACGAATACGATACTTTACAGGGTTCTTCAAACAATAACATCAATATAATTTTGATCATTATTTTGATGTGAATTTTTCTGTTTAAGAGAAAGAAATAAAAAATATTTCTAGCATCTAATTATTTTATTCCAGTATAATATATATTGGGAGGAAGTTCTTGCTTTACAACACAACGGAAGATGTGCATTATTTGCTAAACCCTCTGGACCAAAACATGTTGTTACTGCTGTATTACGTTAATTACACAATGAGCTCCTTAATAGTACATGTAGATAATTTAATTTATAGAAAAACAAATATTAATGTCACAATTCTCAAAATGGGATGCATATTTTATACTCGAACGAATGTGCAAGAAATATTATGTATTATTTCAATGATAATTTGTGCTACCATCATTATTCATGTTATTACTTGCAAGCAATATTTACAAATTTTGCTTGCAAGTAATAACACTTCATATAAATACAATTTGGATTTAGAATTTTGCATTGTAAATATCAGCTTTGGCAGTATACCGGACGTGTCTGCATATCGGAAATAACATATCATATTGTGCTATTATTATTATATACTGTTGTGTATAATGGTATAGTATAAAGAGATGATAACGATGGCAGTTACTGTAGATTTAGTTACGCTGTTTATTCAACATTTAGGTAATAAACAAGGGGAATAAAATGAATTTTATTTTAGAAAAAAAGGTAGTTTTGTGAGATCGATCGAATATAGCTTTAGTTACTAGAATAAAAAAAACAATTTTAGATATTAAAAAGAAAAAAGAATTGGCGATAGGCCTTCCTAATCACCCCAAGTATGTTATTTCAGATTTTTAAAAAATTAAATAAAAGTTTCCAGGTAATTATGTTCTTAACAAAGCACTCATATCCATTTTTTTTAAGGTTGTCATTGTCATTTATGATATATTACATGAACATTGATTTCATATCATGATTAACGTATATATATTTTATTTTACTCTAGATTTCCATACAGTTAGTTAGTAATATTATTACGAGTACTCTAGATGAAAACCCAAACCCTAAAGGTTGCGTAAAAAACAGTTACAGAAACCAGACGCTGTTTACCCATTCCAACAGATTTTCCTTTAAAAATCTGAACGCTGCGATAGCGCTACCTAATACTCAAATGGTCAATTGTGGTGTGTTTAATATTGTTGCTATGCCAAGTCCTAATTAAGCCAGCCATTTATCTATCTTTTTTGATTAGCCTTATTCTATAACGAATTCCCATTGCTCTTAGCAAGCAGATCTCCTACAATCAAATGAATTTCTCTGTCAACATGGTTAGGAATACCCTTTTTTAGATCGATTTTTTTTATGAGCAGATGCAAACACTGCACTCACAATTCCTGAAGGCGACCAATATATATCCTGTCATAGTAAGAGTCTTTCGTAACCAAAACATGTATGCTGTGGACTGAAATCTCTCTGAGGTGCTTAAATATAGATATTTGCTTTATGCGAATTTCATCCAGATATATCTAAATCGCCTTCAATTTCATAATTATAGCATTATATAATTCGCAATCGATGTTAATGACCCATGCTGACGCGCGAAATTCGAATAGATGGAAAGCCAATTCTCGTCCGTTTGTAAAACTGATTAATTTTTCGTCGAACCAACTGACACTGTCAACCTACCTACCTCTTTCTCGTATCATATCTTCCAAATAATTATTTTATGGGTATTTTCCAAATAAAAAATCGTTGAAAAGCCTTTCACTTTGTTGCAATTAGTTTAATAAAAACAGCAACGGAATAATTAAGCGACGAAAAAAAAGAGTACGTCCGACAACCACATTCAAACCGCATACGCTTATGACACACCCTGTACTCTCAATAAACTCGTTGACTGCAATCCGATTTATATAATGGGTATTTATACATAGCTTGGTCTACAATTTTAATTTCGTATTTGAAATAAAAACTTTAAGGATGCGATGCTATTTGCATCGCGAACTCTCATAAAGGCCCCATTCATCGGAAAGCCGTTTCTCGTCGCGAAAATGCGGAAAATTCGCGTTTTTTCTCGCGCATCTTGACAGTTCGACTTGACGTGATTACCGTTCATCGCGTTGCTTTTTTCCCACCGTGGAATATAGGTTTTTTTTTGTGGGCCCGTACTCGCGCTTATATAGAAGCCCACGGGGCGAAATCGAAAAATCGCTTCAGTCTAGGGCAAGCTTCAAGGACGTCGCTCGTCGTACGAACTATTCTTGCGTCTCCTCCGAGAGGTCTAAATTGCGTATAAGGACCACTACTTTTGCCCATATTGCTTGTTTTCGCCGGTTTTGCGTCTTTCTCGTGACCGTTACCGACCGCCTCACTAACCGAGAACGCGTGTAGCCGTCGATCAGGGTTTATTATAATATAATAATATAGGAAGTTTACGGCTTTGTTGCGGCTTCTGCCTGGTAGCCGCCGATATTGCTGCTAATAAAAGAGTAGAGACCAAATACAAAAATGTCCGATAGTGCTAGCCACAGTTTTTCCATCTTTGGATTATAAATTGGTTTGATCAAAACAATGAATGTGGAAGTTCATAATTCGATATCATTCCTTTTATTATTATTGGCTAGAAAATAAAGGAAAACAACTCAAATAACAATAAGAAAATGATATGTCAATTGTAATCTTACCTGCTGAGATAAATTATTTCCTTCCACAAATTTACATACACCTTTCCGGATACTGTGAATTAAAATGTCCAAGTTGACAGTTGCTCGTCGGCAAAAGCGCATCACTAGAAAAAAGATACAAGTAGATGTAATAAAATAATAATTCTGTGTCAGCAGATATACCTACAGTGTTACACATAATGTCCACATCATATAGGAACTTATTATTCATTATAGCTGCACACGAGCAATGACGTTACTTTCTTTAATTGTTTTTAACGTAGTTTCAGGAAATTGTATAGTACCGCACTTTTTCTTTTTTTTTTAATATCATAGGAGAGTGTTGCTTCTTTTTATTTTTTACCAATCTGCCAATTTTGCTTTGCATACATTTATTGTAGGCAGATGTTTAAAATATACAATACTTACAGAAGCCATTGTTACAAACAAACACTACAAAATATATTCAATTAAAAGCGCGTAGGTAATTTGCACACTAATTTTGGAAATACTTAAATCTCTTTAATCCCCTCTTTAATATATTGCACACAAGTCCTAATTAGCAATTTCAAATTGATGTGTATGTAAAAACTCAATTGGCAGCACTAACAAAACGTGCAACTCCAAAATAAAAGGCGTTTACATATATCACAAGATTTCAGTGAGATCATATTTTTTCCCTCTCTTTCATCCCGGAGGTATAGCACACTAAGTCCCAAGTTATTATCCAACTCATCCTTCACTATACACTTTTGTATGGAGATTGAAAGAATTTCTAATTGATGTATATATGTAAAAATTCAATGAGTTTATAAATCCAATAATAATTGTAATAATCAAAAATTTAAATTTTTACAAAAGTTGCACGAACAAAGACAATTAGGAAATATTGACTGCTTACATTTCCTAAAATGTATTTCATATTTTTTCAATCTATTCTGTGAACGTTTATGTATCCGCTGCAAAATCTATATCCATGTATAAAAATATAGATACAAGGGCGCGGACAAAACGCGTGCTGTCGTTGCTAGCTACTTGCTGAATGCCTACCAATATATTAAGATGCGTATTAGAAGGCGAGTGGGTATAAGAGAGACAGCAATAGCTTCGGGAAGGTTCGACTCGATGTTGTGTCTAGACTAAGACTAAATGTAGTCCAGTGTACGTTTGTGGACATAACAAAGTATCGCCTACCTTGAAAGAGTTGTTTTCAATGTTGATATAATGTAAGAGCGTAACTAATAGAATTACAATAACCAATCCAAGCGTCAGAGGATTAAAATCTTGGAAATCGGTAGGAAGTGGTGAAAGCGAACGGGAATTAAGAACACCTTCTGTTTGTGTAAGTATGATATACAAGCCCTCAAAAGTTAATGACGCGACTTAGTAGATTTAATCCCTGCCTCCCAAACATCATAGTTTTTAATGCTTTCATGTTCTCCAATTGATATGATGTCCATTTCTAAATTCTTATTTAATTAAAATTTGGTTATTATTACATAGCCACTTTCTTAATTCAAAACCGTAAACTGCTAATATTTTAGTAATATTTTTTTGAATCTCGCTTAAATTTTGTACTAACTGCGATCCTGATGAGATATCATCAATATAAAAATCATTAGCAATAATTTTACTAATAGTAGGAAATTCATTTATATCATCTTCTGCTATTTATTTTAACCATTTAACCGCTAAGCATGGTGCAGAAGCGGTGCCGTACGTTACGGTGTTTAAGTACAATACTTTAACTTTTCATCAGGATTTGATCTCCATACTATTTTTTGATAACAACGTTAGTCTTCGTTAATTGAAATTTGCCGATACATTTTGTGACATTACGTATTTGTGTTTTTTAAACCTTAAAAGAATGTCAAAAATATCATGTAAGGCTAGACCTGTATATTGTACCTCATCTAATGATAAATCATTGTATGTTTTGGCTGACGTATCAAATACCATTCTGCATTTAGTCGTCATACTGGAATGTTTAACAACCGCGTAATGTGATAAGTAACTTACTTACATTACTTTAATTTGATATTTCTTTGATTTCAGACATATGATTTAAAAGTTCATATTCTTTCCTGAATCTTATATATTCAGTTTTTAGGTCATGATTACTTTCTAATTTTCTTTCGAGTGAATAAAGCCTAGTTACAGCCGTGTCATAGGAATTTGTTAAATCAGTTACCTACGGTAACTTTTAAATTTATTAAATTAAATTAAATTAAATTAAATATTTCAATTTAAATGGAGTTTAAGGAAGTAGTATCTTTAAAATATTGTTCGCAATGTCTTTCCGATCCAAACAAATTTACCTTACTGACAATTTCTTCTAATGTTCAAAATTTTTTAACATATTCATTAATTTGATCATTTACATCAATATTTAAGTGCGTTGAGCTACTAAAATATATATGATATCTATGTCAGCTGAATTATTAAAAGAAGGATCTGCTAACGCAAATTGTTTTGGCAAACTTATCAAAAGATATTTTTGGAAGTTTATCTGTAATTTTCGGAATTACAAGACAATTAATAATCATATTATAATCGCGACTGTTCGAAACAATTTTAACATTTACCTGGCATTTAGTTCTTGTCATCGTTGTGCCGCGGACAGTAAAACTTCTGCCGGTACATTTGAACGATCGGTACTATATGTGAAATTAAGACTATCATCGGTACTAGCCGGTTCTGCGACTGCATTTACATTCGCGTCCGCTTAGTTTTCATCTTTCGATAAGATATATTTTTATTTGTTCGAGTTTGTAAATTTCTATGCAGCAAAGAATTATATGTTTCGTATCAGAGAGCATCGTAATTTCTAACTGTGATTGACAATATAGTGTAACAGATGCAAACTAACCTAATTACCTACCCACCGATTACAGCATACATGCAAATAGAACGTACTGTAATTGGTTGGTAGTTCTTGTGGAGCCAACTCCTAGGTATACGTGCGTTTTAAAATTCAACGATGCAATAAATGTTGACAACACATATCTATCTACCGGTATCAAAATAATTTTTGCTTGAAAGAATAAAGTTTTAATTCAACGGTGTTCAAACTGTTTGTTCATCAAAGCATCAGAAAAAAATCTATGGTTTTTAGATGTAAAGGTACTGGGGGCAAATACAAAAGGAAGAGGTTCTGAGAGTTCGCAAGTGTTATTCCTGAAAGTCATACCAAAATTCAACACAAATCTATTTCAAACACAACATTCATCGGCACTGCCGTTTACAGATGAGACCTAAACTAGTTTGTTGAATTCGGAAACGCAGGTAAATATATGGTCTTTTAATGTCAAAATGGTGGGGGAAACTGCATGTGGCATAAAACAGCTGTTTTTGACGTGTGCACAAAAGGAAGAGATTGTGAGAGTTCAGTTACAAATTCGACAACAAATTTCTACGCATGTGCGAGTGTCGTTCGCGAAAATCATTCCAACAATCAACCTAAATCCATTTCAAACACGACAACATTCATTAGTGCGTCACGGATGCCACTTTAACCAATTGCAGCCTAGGTAAAGCCAAATCTTACCTAAATATCCGTCCAAATATCCTCGGGACGTCTTTTCTGGCGAAATTTAACTTTACACCCTATGTGGACAATTATAAAAAGCCGAGACCAGAGCTAAGCGAATCTAATCTGTTGTAGTCTCAATCTGTTCACAAATCCTGAACGCCTTAATGGTGGTAGTAACCCTGCTTCGGTTGCACCTAATACGAAGGCTCAGAAGGTGCCCTGCTGCAAAATATCTTAGCTCAGTATGTCTGAGCTGATTGTAATGTCTAAAACCATCGTCCTATTCCAAATAACAGAAGTAGGTTCGGAGCCTACATTAAGAATGGAAAGCCCCTCTAAAAGGAAGTTGAAAATTGACTCACCTCCATTGTTGATGACGGTACTCCCTCATAGAGTGTGGTGTGCATTTGTGTCACATACAAGTAATAATTAGGTATTTGTCCTGCGGCAATGTGCGGCACTGTTGCGAGAGGAGGGTCATTATCTGTTTCTGGAACATAGGCCGAGCACGCCAAAAATTCAGACAAGGCATCCCCGGAAGGTAGGTTCAGGTGGGCGTTTTCACAATCCGTCTGCAAAAACCCGAAGGTGCATAGGCATTAATATCCTAATTTCTACCACAGTTACGCTCTGGGATTATCACCATACCGGTTATATTTGTCAGTTCGCTCATTCTGTCTATATTAGACAGTCTGGTGCTTCTGAGTGAAGGCGATTTTTGCTCAACTCTTATTAAAACATTTGCGTACTGCAGGGTTACTTGTAGGCAGCTGTTGGATTCAGCCATTAGAGCTGGTAGGTGCATTGTCACCGCTTTTTGCAAGTGGTAGTTTCGCATTGCCCTTGCCTTTAGAGGGGACGGAATAACCAGTCGTCACTCCAACGGCGACTTGGATCCACCAGATGAACTGGTGTGCTTCATAAGTCCCGCAGTCGTCCACTTGGGCACGGAAGAAAACATCCTGAGGGACCGAGCTGGGGACTGCATCATATTAAAACCAAATTAAGGGCGCCAAGCCAGACGTTGTAGTTCTGAAACGGACACTTTGTCAGTGGCGAAGGTCCATGTTTACGGCCCAGCATCGCTTTTGTTTAAGACTACACAATCCTCTGTGAGGAGTAGGTCGTTCGTTACGCTCAACCGTCCCAAAACCGCCTGCGGTGTGAGTTTTCGACTCTCGTCATTCGGAATATATACCACGCGCACATGCGGCTTGGCTATGTCTTTGTCGGTGACCGCCTCAATCGCCGCACTCTCCCAAGGCTGAAACTCGGGTCCGATAGCCAGTTGCCATTCGGAAGTGCCCTGGTCAACACACGTGACTGATAATCAGCCGAGTCTCAATAGATACCCTACGAAACATGCTTGCTTTTTGTGAGCTGCTCCTATTAGTCCGCCTATGGATAATAAAATGGATCATCGCAACTCTGTATCTTGGCCATCTGTTCGAGAACAGTATTTCCCGATAGCTTTTTAAGAGTATAAGAGTATACTGTTCGACCTCCATAACTAGCTCCGTAATCCGATTGAGATTTGAACCCTCCTCTTTAGGGCTTAAAAGGATTTTACTTATTGGTTTCAGAATTGGTCCCACGAGCAGTAAAAATTAAAACTGTCCACCGGGACAATACTCCCATGCACCGGTAAGTCCAATAAAACTAGAAGTGGACAAGTATCCGTAGTCTACTGCCCTAAAGAGCAAAAAGTCTTCAGCATGAGCTCTTGGCCCGGGCGGTTAAACCAATGTTCCCCCTACCCTGTTAACTGTAGAATTACCCGCCGGTGGAGATGAGTATGGCTTAACTGCAGCTGCTAGCTCCAGGCTTGTAAACAGAAGCGAGCACCGTTGATATCTGTGCAGGCTCTTAGTCACGACACAGATGAACAGGGAGTCATTCTGTAAACTGGCAAATCCAAATCTCTAAAAAGCTGCCTGAATGCTGCGTAACAAAAGGTTCACAATACCTTCGCTCCCTATTTAACCTAGATAAATACAAAATTGATAATTTCAGGCATCATCTAACGCGTACACTCAAAATTGTATTGTAATTGTATATAATAATGTCAAATATGTATTGACTTAATGCCTCGATGTTACAAGCAATTTGCACAAATATACAGTGTCACTCCTACAGTCCTCGAATGGAGATAAAAGAGGAAAAAAATTGCTATTATTAATTTTGTGACGAAAAGTTATCCTTTATGAAAAATTCTGCTTTTCAAAGAAATTATGAAACATGATTTTCATATATTGTTTCAATGTTCGGAAAGAGATTTTTTCATGAAACGGTTGTTTAAGTAAACTATTAACACAAAAAAATAAAATCAAAACCATGACCAGAAGGTTGTAAAAAATGAAATTCAGCAAATAAGAACAAAACAAAAATGTTCTCATGAAGGAGTAAAGCAATTAAAAGAAGAGAACAACCTGCTGAAGGAAGAGAATCTGGAAATAGAGAAGGAAAACCAAGGAATTAAGAGAGAACTGGATGAAATGATATATACAGTAGAAGTAGTAGACGGAGAAAGAAAAAAGGATAGTAGTAAACGAACTCTAAATAAATGATTCTGAGATTATGAGCCGGACAATAACCAATATGGTAAAACAACAGTGGAAGTAGATATGAAGATCAAAATAGTAAAAGAGATAGTGATAAAGACCTATTTAACAGACCTGGAAGAAATAGAAGGCAAGGCGAAAATCATGAAAAATACGTACAAACAAGAGAAGGAGAAAAATAAGTATATCGGGGAGAAAACTATAGAGGAAATGGACAAGGAAATATAGTGAAAGTTAAGTATAATAAAGTAACCACGGACGGCATATACTGGAGATGAGACAGGAAGGAGAGGAAAATATTTGAGCCATCAACATCAAAAACTAACCATAACCGACGAGGATAGAAAACATAGAAATTATCAGGTAACAGAAACGGATATGAAAATGGAAAACGTAAAGGAAATAGGAAGTAAGGGTGAGAAGCAAAGGAAATTAGATAAGGGGAAAAAAGAAAAGCGGTACGAAATGCAAGAGACAATAATTAATACAGGGAAAACAGTAAGATTTACAACGTGAAATGTGAACTTACTCAGCGCTATCAATTAATCAACTGATAAAAAATAGAAAATACTTTTTGGTACCATCATCTATAAGCGAGAGATGTCGCGCTGTACTTTTTCCAGTGAGTTGAGTCAAACTACTTTCTCCCGTTTTTTTTTATAAAGTTTGGCCGTTTGAGGGGAAGTACAGTACGAATCCAGCTTGAGCTAAATTTTTATATGGGTGTTTTATTTTATTTATTCTGTTTTCTTGGGTGTGATTAAAGCAGTTTTGTTTACATTTGAATTCTCCGTCTTTGATTCCTAACAAAACATCGGTGGAACAGCTTCTACGTACGTGAAATAAGCAATAATGAGCGAGAAAAATTTTATTACTTTGAAAAATTTTCTTTTGGTAGTCGAGTGGATATTTGCACCCTTTGTAAAAACAGACCTTAACAATCTCGTCGAATCAAGTATGGAAATTGAAATTAAACGTGAGCTTCTTAGCCTAATCAATCGCCAATGTTTTGCTACGAATATTGCGCAACTGGGAAAGTATGGTAAAATGAAAATGAACATTGTATTGACTAATAATGATAGCAATTGTGGCATAGTATGGTAAACAACACACAAGTGTCGGCAACTTCCGCACCATACAGGTTTAATTAATTATATAATAATTAATCCGAGGCGGCTGTCTTGAGGACACGAATGGTCCTCATCATCAACCGGTGACCGAATGCGGGTGCGGAGGTTGCCGATACTTATGTGTTGTTTACCATTGTATTGACTGACGATAAACCCGTTACTTATCGTCCCTATCGATTGGCGTATAGAAGGAAAAATGCAAAAAATTACTTTCGAAATGCCAAAGCACGACATAATAAAAGATTCTAGCTCAGCGTACGCAAGTCCTATCCTATCCTCGCTAGTTACTGTACATACTGATGCTTCCAAGTTTGGAGTTGGCGGAGTGCTTTTTCAAAAACAAAACAAGCAGAAGCAGAAATTCGATTCCACTGTTGAATACCGACCAGAATCCAAGATGGCGCATGTGGAAGCATGAATTCCTGTGAACGAAGCTCAAAATTTTGACGTAACTAAAGTCTTGGTGACAGACATCGAGAATGATGACTGGATCCTATCTGCACGACTTCAAGATAGCAGATGTAAATATCTTAATGAAGTACTCGCAAAAGTGCCATTAGACAAAGAAGAGAGTGGTATTCATAACGAATACGAAATAAAGAACAACCGGATATACTGAAATACATCTGACGGCGCTCGCTGGGTTGTACCTAAAGATATTAGACGACAGATTGTCACTTTTCACCACGACGGGCAAGGGGCATTTAGGCTTGGACAAGACATTGAATTCAATTGCAGGTAGCTATTGGTTCCCATCAATGCGCCGATATGTGTCGAGATGTATCAAAGGATGTCTTGGATGACAGTATCATCTGGGAAGAAGCAAGAAATGTTGAGTTCCATAGTAAAAGTGGCTCTGCTGATGCATCAATCATTTTGGCCCGTTGGTCCAAAATAAAAAGAACAATACTCATCTACTAGTAGTGATTGATGCATTCACCAAACTTTTGTTTGTTGTACGAAGGCTGTACAGTCGACTAAGACGGCTCTTTTAACTAGTTCACTGCGTAATATTTTTGAATTATTTGGAGAGCCGAACAGGATAATATGCGATCGAGGCTCCTGTCAGACTAGTAAGTCCCTTAAGGATTTCTGTGTGGGAATAGGAGTAAATATAGTATACAATGCCACCGCAACAATTCATGCAAATGGACAAGTGGAAAGGTATAACCAAATGCTGTATTATAGTGTATTATAGTAATGTCTTTTGTTGGAGTTTGGCTAATTGAGGGGAAGTACAGTACGAATCCCGCTTTGACAGAAGCGACATTTATTCTGTTTTCTTGGGTGTGATTAAAGCAGTTTTGCTTATATTTGAATTCTTCGTCTTTGATTCCTAACACATCCAAATGATAGGTATACTTGTAAGGCTCCAGACAGTGATCTATATAAGGAAAAATATCAGAAGAAAATAGCGAACTGAATGAGGAAGGATACGCAAAAACAAAAATTGAAGAGTCTGGATAATTTTTAGGATAAAGGATTTTATAGGCAGCAAAGGAAACATGTGGAAAGAAGAAATAATTGCCGACTGTAAGAGAACAGATTAGTGGAAAAGAAATAAAAAATCAAGAATAGATTCTACGGAGAAAAGGATAATATTTGTACAGGAAGATGTGCAGATTAGTAAATGTCTGGCACGAGCAGACAAACAAATTGGAAATGATTGAGCATCAACATAGACAAAATCAAATATATGATTGTAAACCGGAAGGAAGAAAAAGACTGTATAGAAATAAATGGAAAGGAGCCAGAACATTTTAAATACTTGGGAAAAACGGGAATGTGTTATGGTGTAGATAAAATAGTTTTAAGAAAGAAAAAATAGACCAGGAAGTGAAACTGCACGTATACAATAGATTACATATGGATGCGAGAAGTCATAAAGCATTGTAGGTTAACAAACGAAAAAATTAGAAAGACCTTCAAGAGCAGACAATGGACATGTAGTGAGGGTAGAACAAAATAGACTGGTTAAAAGAAAAGAAGATGAAAGCCAAAGAAGACATGGACGAAGGAGAATAAAACAGAATTTTGAAGGATAAGTTTGAATTTCAAAAAACATTGACAGCGAACGGGCTCGTCTAGTCAAACCTGCTTGCTCGGTTTGCCCCCCATCTGAAATACACGACTTGACCCAAGGCGAGCCGGTCCTGCATATTCGTACACTTGTCAAAGCGTGTTCTCCCTACCCCCATTACCATTTCTCTTACCATGATACGCCAATCGTTCAACTTAAACATTTAGGAGGACTATGCAAAGAATCCATCATATAATAAAGCTAATATCCGCTTCCGATGCAATCAAGATTGTCATGAAATTGAAAATAAATCTTAATATCGTTCGCCAAAATGTTAGGCAGAGCGATCTTAAATAAATTAGCACACGTCCCATATTATTGCTGCGGTAAATATTCGACATTAGATGAAGTTACTACATCAAATCATGTTCGAAGACAAAGTACAGATTAAAGAAATAGTTTTTTCCCAAAACACTCGCAACTTAATTGTGTCCATTACGTAAGTACGGATTACTAAGTAAATAATAGAAGTAAAAATAGAACACGCAAATATGTTAGTATACATAATTTTTTGGAGGCGTCGGCTAGTCGATCCCAGCGATGTACGTCATCATCAGTTCGAAGTCCATTCATTCAGCACGCATCGTCGGCGTGTCCTTCTGACGTCAGACCAATCACCCGTAATGTCTGCTCTGTGTGTATGTTTATTTCGAGAGGTGTGTTGAGCTTCGCGGTAACAAAGGCTAATTATATATAGAACCTTCACGTTATTCTAATTTTATGGATTTCGTACATGAAATACGGTAATAATCAATAAATAATATATATTGCGTAGTAATCTCAATAGTGAAAACGTGTGCTTTTAGAATTTTAACATTTTATTACGGCGTCATTGTATAGAAGTTTACCATTTAATATATTCCTTGAACATTGAATAACATTATGAATCCGAATTGTTATTCGGCTGTATTTAAACAAACAAACATCACTTATATTCATTTCAGTTTGCCAAAATATAAAATTTCCTTTTACATATTGTCAGTTAACATAATATATTGATAATATAGTAATTAGCGTTTGAAAAATTACCAATATTAGAAGCCCTTCACGTATTGAAACTACAACAATGCATTCATTAATATTTACAACAGTTTCGTATAAATTATGTACGTTCCAAAAGAAGATATAATGAATATATATTTTGATTTGCACTCTTATTGTTAGTGGCTTAATCCCATTTAAAATTTTTGGACTGCTTGGAAATCATATTTTCTAGCCACAAGCTTTCATTTGTAACTGTAACCAGTTGTGAGATTGGAATAGGAAGCATTCTTCTATTTTAATCAGCAACAATGAAAATGCAGGAGGAAGTCGCGGCCCTCCGTTACATCATCCACCGCCAGTAATTTTAATTATCATATGTTAATAACGGTTTATAGCTTTTAAAATGTTTTAGGAAATTAGTAGAGGAAGATTATGAATCCGTAAATATTTTTATGTTTCCGTAAATATACTAATATATTGAGAATGCAAAATTGTACAAACGTTTCACAATAAATAATTAGTAAAACAATTTATGTTAAGAAATTTCGCAATAGTTGATACGTGTATCCATATTTTATGCCAAAACATTAAAGAGATACATATTTAACCTAACACGTAAAACATATTAGCACATACGAGTAATAGGAAAATACGGAGAGACCGTTCAGACGGTGGGATTTAGCGATGTGGTTTTGTAGTTTCACGTTGTTGATGCGTGATGTGATATTATAGCCTGTCCCAGATTTGAATTTAGTTTTTCGAATTATTAGATGCTATATAACTGATTGGACACATTCGTTTCATTTTATTGCAATTAGATATTTAATACCGTTACTACAGTTTTTAAATAAAGATGTACATATTTAATTTAGATATTTACTTAACTTATAAAAATATTACGTCATCGTAATAAACTTTCCACTCCTACCTACATACATAAGTCTACATCATTCAAGAGCCACACCGACAAATAATGCAATGCAATACACAAACCATGTTGTATCATCTGTATGGGAATCGATCTCATTGTAAACAACATTTATGTATATGTGATGTTGATCGTTTTTGGGCTGTATGATAATATGAATAAACATGAACACCAGCTTTAATTTTAATTGTTTTGTAAAATCAAAGTAAATCATCCTTGAGATTATAACAATTAGAAGTTTTTTTTTGTTATTACCTGCAGCATATTTGTTGAATCTTATACCTACTTTAAATTATACGCTGTTGAAATTGAAATTAGGAGAGCAATATGATACAGCAACAAAAATATAAAACAAATGAAACTACAACTTATGAGAGAGCAGTTTATTTAAAGTAATTAGTGGATCTGTAGTAGGCATCAGCGTAAGAACGGTTTATTTAGAAAATTCGAACTGTTCTTGCACTTGGCTGCTTAATGTTACGAAAGGAACTGTAAATATTTTCAGAGAAAGAAAAAAAACAGATAATTTGACTTTATTGTTTTTCAAAATATTCGCCTTTAAATTTTGCATTCGAATAAACCAGTCGTCGAAACATTTATTCCAATCTGAAGTGGATATTTTAGAAACATGCCTTCTAAATGCTTCAGCGGGCTCTTTCGGTGTCAAAAACCGCTCACCACGCAATTGTTTTTGACAAAAAGGAACAGGAAGAAGTCATTAGGTGATAAGTTAGGCGAATACGTACAATGAGTCATTAATTAAATTTTATTCTCCTTTAAATAATCGACTGTTCGATGTGCTGTGTGACAGCTGGTGTTGTCGTGGTGAAGGATGATGCGCCGATGTCTACTGTTTTTTTCTGATTTCATCGAAGACTTGAGGCAAACAAATTGTTGTATACCAATCAGCGTTTACTGTTTTTCGATCCTCAAGTGCAACAGTAGCAGCAGGCTCAGTTTTACGGAAGAAAAAAGCAATAATTATTTTTTGAAACGCTTCGTGAACGAACAACTTTTTTTGGTTTTGGTCGATTTTGGAACACCCAAATAGTGGATTGTTGTTTTGTTTCTAGTTCGTGTGGTTACTGTATGTGTTAGCAGAAGCATGGCGATTGATTTTTTGAAGCATTTTTTAAGCTTTGGTTAATCAACTAGTGATCAATTCCGGAAATTTTTAGGGTTCCCCTCGTATTCTGTAACATAAGCCTTGTTGATGTGATGCGCCTGGTCTTATTGTGTTTTATATTATAAAAAACAATGAAATTAGATATGTATTGAGTGGAAGAACAATATTAGTTCCGTCCCATTCCGCCTATATATTTCACATTTTAGAAAATTGTTATTTGCAATAATGATAAAGTCGGAATATCTCAACATTGAACTTTTGTGTAATAAAAAACTTTTTATATTCTCTCCATTAGCGCATAAAGAGTTCTTTAATTACTTTGGTCTTTTTATGTTTTTAAATTCTTCCATTAATACATACAGTTCTATTATTTTTATCTATTTAATTCGTATTACTATTTAAAATACGTATTCGTATTTTTTAGAAAGTGGAAATGATACTTGATTACAATGAGTAGAAAATTTTAATTATTTAACGGTTATATTGCATAAAATAAAATTAATGTGCTTTAGGTATATACATATATTTTGCAATTAAATTATCTGTAAAATAATTAATAAATATATTTGAATGGTTCATTGATAATTTTAGCACAAATAGTTTTTCATACTCATTTCCTAGATCAAAATACTTAGGCTTATATAAATAGCCTTCGGATTTACCAGAAACATCGCTCCTACAATGTTCACTTGGCTCCATTCCACCTAAAACATAATATTAGAATGTTTTTTAAGCGAAAGACAGATTATTTTCATATACGTGTACCTACATCTAGAATCTGGGAATCACGGTATATTACTTCAAGTGCAAAGGTCTTTTGGCATTCGCTACTATCCCGTATCTATTATTGAATCGGCCTTATTTATGAAAATGTAGATTCATTAATATACAAGTGTATATACATATGTATGTATATGGATATATTTTACCATGGCAGCGTACATTTTATCCAAGGGCTTTGTACAGATAAGTATACGTATTTATACAAATTCCAAAAATACTATAAACCTAGAATACTTTCGAGATAATCCTATAGCAAGGTAAAGATTCGAGAAGTACTTGGATTTCTTTTTTTATAAATAAAAAAGAAACCTTTTCGAATTAAAAGTTTTATTATTAATCCTATATTAGCTTATCATTGGTTTCTTTTTTTTTTAATAAACCACTTATTTATTTGTTACATAACTATGCCTATTAAAAATATTTCCAAAAAGAAAATTGATTCTTAATATTGTAAACATTATCAAAATATTCACATATAGAAACATAGAACAAAACAATAGAAGAAGTTCAACGCAAATCTTCACCATGAGCAGCATTTATTTTAAAATTTTATATATTTTGATGACTACCCATTAAATTATAACATCTGTCAAAATAGACAAACTCACAAAGAGAATAATAAGAACGTTTAGAATTTGTAATGTTTTAACTTACGACGTAGATGTATGTGTGTAACTCTAACACAAACCGCAATTTTTTCTTTACTATATTTAAATTTGCATACATCTACTTTTTTAAACAGAAATCGTCGAGGAAACACAAGCATGCCTATATCTTAATTTAATATTTACACATGCTTCAAAATATAGATAACATTCAACATAAACAGGGCATTGCCTAGGTCAAAATAGCGATTACGTAAACATCTAGACTAAGAAGAGCACAAACAAACAAGACTCCCAACCTGGTTTTAGATATAAACTAGTAACTATAAACAATCATCATCTAAAGTATAATCTGCAGTTAATATTGTTAGATTTATCTTAGAAAATAAAAAAAAAAAACAATCCTTTGAAGATTCTTCAGTAAACAAATATTTCTATTTGTACATTATAGTTTACGTGCAGAAATCAGTACTTGTTAAAATTTATAAATCACTGGAAGTTTTGATGTTTACGCTCTCTATTAGATTGTCAATTTATATGATTTTGCTATTCCCTGAGTAGTAAACATTGTTGATGACAAGTATAGAATACTGTACACCTAAATAGTAGTAAACAAACTCAAGGCTCGATAAATGATTCGCCATGCACATTTACCTTTCGTATAATTCCCTATTGGATAAGGGCTACTTCTAAATCAATACTATTATTATTAAAATTTCCGATTTGGCTCTATTTATTTTAACTCACTACATTGTAATTGGATGCACAACCTTGAACCATTTTTAGCACTGATTTACTACTGTTTATCACTAATTATACTCGTAGATATCGTTAAAAATACTTTATATTGGGGACCACATGATGAAATAAACAAACAACTATCACATTAAAGTTATAAAACACTTTAATTAAAGAAATTTCCAATTTCATTTTTTCCATAGAACACATACATACAATCGTTCACTCTAAATATACAAATATTTACATTCACAAAATAAATAATACGTGTTTAAGATCACAGATACAAAAATGAACTTAAAGCTACTTGAAATGTACAATTAAATGAAATCAGGAATGAGTAATCAGTCGTTCTGATGTAGTATACACCTAGCACTCAGCATTCTGTTGGTGCTGGCTGTAACGTTCTCAGTACAGGTAAGAATCCTGAACGTTGCTGAACGGCGGGCCTGCTTTTGATATGTCTTTTAACGTGTTTCGCTAAATGATCTGATCTCATAAAACGTCTACCGCAATGTTCGCAATGAAACTTTTTTTCACCAGTGTGTGTCCTTTTATGTCTTGATAATTCATCTGATCTAGAAAATCTTCTACCGCACTGTTCCCATTGACAAACAAAAGGTCGTTCTCCAGTGTGAGTTCTGTTATGCGCCTTTAAATGCGAAGATTTGAAATAATTCTTCCCGCAACCTTTATATGTACATTCGTAAACGCGTCTTCGCGCGGGTTGCGTTGGTTGTATCGGCGGTGGGCTCAACAAGACGAAATGGGCGGGGAATATTTTACCATCGGGCGAAACAAAAACAGTCCGTGGTTGTTGCGGCGTTTGAATAATTTTTGGCGCCAACGTTGGAAGAGTAATCGTTTTTGGTGGATGCGCTGGTATTTTATTAATGTTACTTTCTTTTTTATGATTATTTAATTTAAATTTAATGCTTTTAACCACATTTATTTCAGTCGTTGCATCAACTGGTGTACAAGACCCGTCTTTATTGGCTTTCATAATAACTGTGAAATTTCTTACTGGCGCAGGCGAAACAGGTACTGTTAAATTTAAAGCTTCCGGAGATTTTTCTTTAAAAACTGGTCTGCATTCTGATGATAAATTTAGGATCTCTAATTCTTCGTTATTATTTTCCATTTCTGGCGGAGGGGTGATAGGCTTTGGTATATTGAATCCATCCATTGAGGAAAAAGGATGCGGCAGCTTATGGTTAGCATCGTGGAAAGAAGTGTTCGCCAAAAACCGATCCAATACGCTATCATATCTACATATACGTTTTTTGAGCGGATAGTCGTGATATTCTTCATTTTCTGAATCTGACGGTTGCGGTGTTAAAGGTGTAGGGAAAGGTGAACATTCTCTTTTCCGCCCAAGTACCTTCAATTCCTCACTATCAGAATCCTGTAAATATAAAAAAAAAGATAGATACTTTCGAAACAATTAAAACAGATCGAATAATTATCAAATATATTTTAAAAAATCAACTTACGTTATTTAGCGGAGGCGTTGATGGTGGAGAAAGTAGACTATTTGTTTCTTTAAACATTTTATTCTGCGTCTGCTGGCAATTGCGTTTAAACGAAAAATGAAAACCGCTCATCGTTCGGCACCGAATGTTATTGCCACAGTATGGGGTGTGTTGACAGTGCTCAAGCATACGCGCCAATAAGATTTGGGGGCTCGCCTCCGAAAGCCAACAGCAGCAAGGCAATCAGCCAGGGAACGCGTGATACACAGCGTGTTATTCACGTGCACAGAGAATGATTTTAGTGTCCTCGTCCGTGATGCTGACGTCACGCTAGCGTGGATCTGGCACTACGTCACAACTACTCCAGTCATACGGCGTGCAAGAGGAATCGATTTTTTGTAGGTGTGTTTTGTTTCGTTACCGTGACCCGAACATTCTTTGTTTTTTTTTGCTATTTAACGCATTTTAATGTTAGTCTACATTATGTGTTATATGTTAACGTAGAATTAGCTGAATCACATTAGGTACCAATTTTTATTTCTAATTCCAACAGAAATGGATAGCAATAAAAGTTTGTTTTTAAAAGTAGTAGACTGAAGGGTAAATAATAACATGTAATTATCAAAATAGAAACATTTTTGTAGTACTATGGGTTAAAATTTGTTTTAAATAAGTTAGGACACTATTCGGTCGTATAAATACGTTTTTTTTAATACATTTTTGCATATACATGCAGATTTTTAATAATTATAATAACTGTGGTAAGAGGCAGTCATATATACACGTACACCCATGACGTGCAAGGAAATATTTTGTAGAATCGTTAGCGAAGGTCGTATATACACAAGTATCATGCAACAGCCACGTGATCAAATCTGCTTCCAAGCTTCCAAACGTGCACGCTTATGATTCATTATTGTTGATGATATGATAATAGGGTAAGCTAGCTAAGCTATTTCACTTTGGAAAACGGTATTTAATTTACAGGATTATATTAGGTTTTATTTTATTTGCATGTACGTATTTTCAGATCCATCTATTGCATTAATAGAATATAAATAATTTCTTCCTGGAGCAATTTAAATAAGATAAAAATTATTTCGGGACAAATCCCTCATATAATCGAGTGTCCAAAAATATTCGGTTTTCGCTGTATACGATACAAGTTTGCTTTTTTAAATCGAATATCCCAACTACATTCCTTTACCTATCTAGTCTATTTTTTGAGACAATTAGATTTGAACAGTTATGTAAATTGTCAATGTTTCTTTACGGTTCGATATCACATGATAGAATTGTGATCTAAATTTTATTCGATTAAATATTTCGTAGATTTTTCAAATGTATTTATATATTTTTATATCAATTAGTTTATCCAAGACATTGATCGAAATCCTTGCGAAATTTGATTAATATTACTTCCATTTTCTTTATTCCATTATCTTTTCTGGAATATCAGATTCACTCAAACGTTTTTATAAACAGAACACATCAGAAAATGCCTAGAAACAATAACCAAAAAATTATGTCGCTGCTTCCTGAACGGCAGGCATGCGTTTCTTTGGCACTAGAGGGCGCCAAGAAATGTCGAGTTTGTCGTTTTAAAAGTTGTGGTATTAACTGTGAGGCAACAGCGATACAACGTAGAGATATGAAAAATACTCTCGAAACCACGCTGATGACGCCGGGTAGGCAGAAACATGTCCGTGTGTTAGTGTATTTTTTTCTCTCTCCTTTTATTGCATTTGCCGTGAATTATTTCATCAATACCATGAGGAAACTAAGCTATCTTAGCATTATTTTTTGGTTGTTTTTATAAACATTTGTACATAAAATATGTTCTTTGATAAATAAGTATGAAAACGATCTCCACAGGATGCTGCTACAAAGTAACAATTTTTGTTTCTTTAACTCTAATAGAACAAATTGCGAAATCGGGGCTGTTGTGCAATAATTTGCTATTGTATACTCTAATGTTTTTTAATGCGTTGCTTAATTGTTTAATGGATTTTAAAAATATAAAAAAAAAATGCGTAAGATATTTGATAGTGTACGGGTCTTATGAAGATATTAATTGGAAATAAATCCTGAGAATCATTTCGTGTGTTCAATTCTAACATTGCTCAAAATAACCACCATCATCTATCTTACAAACAAATGCGATTTCCTATATTTCGTTGAACTACGTTTACTAATACTGCGAGAGTGATAATGTGTTGTATAATGCTTGAGTTAGGCATTGCCTTAAGCAATTCACGGATAATTTTCTTTTATAAATATTTCGATTTACCTAAAGAACGTTATGTTTTAAACAATTTTCAGCGAATTATTGAGAATATTCTTACGATTTTTAAAAAGGCTAGCGTGCTTACTTATTAATCTATTCATTATTTTCGTTTGCTACTTGTAATAAATATTATGCTACTACTAATTGAATAAAGAAAAAATAGAAAAACAAAGTATTTTCTGTAGATTTTTATTTATTTTCTAACATAATCTTCAATTAACTTTATACACCTTTTACAGCATTTCTCCAGCTTTTTCAAGCCCTCCAAAAAGTAAGATTTCGGAAGGTCCTTAAAATAGGCAACTGTTCGGGCGATAACTCCTCGTTCGACGTAAATCATTGTCCACCGAACCATGTTTTCAAATATGGAAATAAAAAGAAGTCACTGGGGGGCCAAATCCAGTGAATATAGTGGATGTTGTACTAATTTGAACTTTAATTCCATAATTTTGCCCATCGAAACTGTGCGAGTGTGCATCTGTGCATTGTCTTGATGGAAGAGGATCTTTTTGTTTTTAAAATGAGGACGTTTTTTTTTCGATTTCTTCACTCAGTCGATCCAATAGCGACGCATAATAGTTTCCAGTTATTGTTTGTCGTTTTTCCAAGTAATCGGCGTAGATGATTTCGCGTACATCCCACAAAACCAAGGCCATTACCTTGCCGGCCGATTTTCGCCTTCTTCGGAGCCCGTTCGGCTTCAAAAATTCACTGTTTTAACTGTTCCTTTGTCTCAAGAGTGTAGTAGTGTATCCATATTTCGTCAATAGTTCAAAACAACTTCAAAATCGCTAAGAGCAAACGCGGTACCCATCCTGCTTAGATTCTTTTCACACCCAATTTTTCGTGCAAAATTGAAAACACTTGTACTTTGCGATATGCCTGTGGCCTCAACTATTTCGCGCATTTTGATTTGTCGATCATTTAAAACCATATCATGGATTCCACTGGACGTCCAGAACGATGTTTTGTGGATACAGGGCCACGTTCAAACTCATTTATGCAATTGTGAACAGTTACTAACACAGGAGCGGATGTGCCATGAACTTCGTCCAACTCAACTTTGATCTCTTTCGGTGTTGAGCCTTTTAAATATAAGTGTTTAGTCGCCGCTCAAAACTTACTTTCCGATTTTTCGACATAAACAAAAATTCTTTGCTTAAATCAACAATAAAAATGAAAGCGTGTGATGGATATAACTGAGACATTGACAGCTGTCTAGTCATCTCTAAGATTTTCTAAGCACTTTTTCAACCACCTTCGTACAATTAATTGTTTCCGTTTCCGCTTAAAGGTTGAACTTGAAAGTGGTGGCTTGCACTTCCTATTTTGACTCTGTTCTTTCCATTTTTCCTGATACACTTTTCATATTTATGATATGAAAAAATACGATACACATATTTCATGCACAACGCAATAAAAAAAAAGAATTAAAGTTTGAGCTGCTGTTTATCAAAGATAGTAAACGTGAATGGGCCTTACGTTCCACGGTATTGCGTTGTGTATTAAAGGTGCATTGTCTATACAAAGCAGCGGACCGTCTCAAGGCACCCACAAAAGTTTCATATAATCATTTCCTTAAAAGCAAATTTGCATTATGCATTTTAGATGTGTGATTCATCAAAAGTGAAAAGTCTAAATATCACTTCATCCAAAATGAATATCCGAAATGAACAGTGAATAGAGTAGAACACTTTTTTACTTCGTATGAATTGAGTAAGTGATTCATTCCGTTTCATCCGTGGATAAGCCTAAACATGTTTCTTTCGCATAAAGTAAACACCAACGTTTTGCTTTAAATTTTTATTGTTATTATTTTATCCAGCTTTCGAAATGTACGTGGATTTTAAAGTAATAATTTTAATTATAAATATTAATTTCTAATCATATAAAAATGGTGGTACGATAATAGTGAAAACTATCGCAAAATGAATGCACGTGAAATTGCATACGGTATTCTTCTACAAGAACAAGACTAATTATCTAATGTCCTCATTAATTCACTTGCAACCATTTTTAAAGCTATTGAAGTGGGTCAAAATGGGATAAGTGTAAATGGAAATCCAGTTATCTTTCACTTTTATTGAAGATGAATCACCCTCAGTGCACATCCAAAGTGCATAATTTAAATGCGCCGTGAATTATGCGGCCGTATTTTTTTGAGCAACCACTATCTCCACTAAACGATCAATGCGACCAAAGGAAATGTGCCTAAGCGTCTGACTTTCGTATATCAAACACATATAAAAGAAGTCACAAAGAGATGGTAATGAAATAAAGGTGAATATTTTAAGATTTATGTAAGTCCGCCTTGGCCTGACATACTATCCTGGCCAGACGTTTGTAAGCTCGGTCCGTTCGTTGCTTGTCCATGGTTGTTCGGCCTGACATACCCGTTTTTTCCAACGAGGAGATGCTCAAATTCTTCAATTCTGCATCAAAGAATTAATACTTTAAGAAAATAAATTTCAATTTCACTATTCTTCGAATTTAAGAAATAAAATGGCGATTTACTTATTACTTATTTAACTTGAGTATGAATATGAAAAAGTTTTCTCTACTTTATGACAGTGCTTCAGTTTAAGCAATTACATTTTTTTCACAAAATAAAAAAAATGCAAATCTATTGCTGCTTTAAATGTAAAATATTTATTCTTTTAAGTGAGCATATTAATTAATTTTTTTAATATTTTCGGTATGAAGTTATAAATCCAAAAGGCGCAAATTCTCTTAAAGTAACTCAATTAATATATTCAAAGAAACGAACCAAATTTCTCAACTATTAGAATGAATCTGATATGTGTATGTGAAATGTTCTTCACGCTGAGGGTTAATTATCGCAGAAGCTCGGGTCTGCCCTCAAAGGGTTATCAATTATAGCTTAAGAGTCGATTATTCGATAAGCTAGCGTCACACCGAACTGACACTGAACTAGTTTAAATTTGTTTCAAAAAAGAATATTCAAAATTAACAGTGATGGGACTTGTTGGGTCAAGCGGGTCCCCTATAAGAGAAGGGAACATTCTATCGAGAGAACGGATAGATCCCATCACACAAATGTCTCGTTTAGTTGGATCTGGAATATTTCAGCCCGACCTGGTCCGCGCCATTCACATCTCTAGATTCCACCGAAATTAAGTACGAAATGATCGGCGTGTTGCTATGACAGATTGCAACGAAGTTCTAGCAAAAAGAATGTGTTCGTACTACCTTTTAGTTTTAAACCTACTAGATTTGATTAGTTATATACTAGATTTACCTACCTGCGTAGTATTACAAATGTTTACGGTAAAGACAGCGGTGAAAGCAAAAAAGGTTTTAAATATCATGGGCAATTTAAGTTGGTAGTCTCGGAAATAAAGTACTTATTCCGTTTAAATTGAATTAAAAAGTCTAATGCCTATGAGACTTTTATATTTTGGCGCCCTTTACAACGTATAAAAATAGGAGCAATTTAGTGAAATAAAAATATTGCTCCTTGAACGGAAACGAAATATTATAATTAGGAACTTCTGGCGTTGACAGCCGTTAGGTTACATAGCACACAACAAAAGAATAAACATTAAGTAAAATTGATATACATATTTTACTGTATATCAATTTTACTTTTTAATACTGTATACTAATCTGTATATAACTAAGGAATAAGTAAATTAGTTATTTAATATAACGAGGTTAACGTAAATAATTACTTGCAGAGATACTCTCCAACATTCTTCTTGGCTAAAATGTTTATAAAATGTCTCGTATTTGAAAATGATTTTAATTTTATAAACTCTTCCTTTTCGGTAGATAAATTCGATAACCGTTCTTGTGCCATTGCACTGCTTAAGAAGTTTTTGATTATTTGACGAGTTTTAATTTTGAAAACTTCTTTCTGCTGTAATAGGAATTAAAAACAGCATACAAACAGTTATTAACTCGGAAAAGTTTGAAGCCATACTGTTAAATTTTATTATATAATATTAGTTCTGTTAATTCTTTAATTCTATGAATTTGTTCAATTTCTGATCTTAAGTATATTTTTAATGAAATTAATTGATCGTAAAAACTCTCAGTTAAATAATCCTTATATTTGTTTATAAATTGATTTCATTTTAATTACTTCATCGGACAGTGATATTAACTTATCTAGTGGCAAAATTTCAAAGGCGGTATTAACGAAATACAAATTATTAAACCTTCTTGAATTCCGTGAAATTAAAATGTACAAGCACTGGTGGCATAAAATAAGATCAGAATAGGATCATAAATTCTTTCATCTAGAGCATAATCTATGTCTTTTATTTTTGATAACAGATTTTACACTCTACGTTCTGCCAAAATTTCGGAATCCCTCTGCGAAGAATAAAATTCCTCCTCGGTCCCTAAATTTGTTAAATTGCTAGTAAGATTTCTTTACAAGATACTAGCCTGCTGTAAATCAGTATTAGTGCTTGAGATATGGAATTAATTACTTGAAGCATATCAGTAAATATATTGATCCGCAAAAGAAATTTATAACGTTCAAGTGACTTCATTATTTAATATTTTGACAACTATCTCTTTTATCTTTGTTCTTATAAATCAAAATAAGTTAATTTCAAGCCTTCGCAGAAATGAAAACAATAGCTTTAGAGTTTGTTTTAATTGCGAAGAAAGCATAATTTCTAGATGACCATCTAGTCTAGTCTAGGACAGACCTTTTTAAGAGTCACAGATGCAAAAATGTCCAGCGTAGCCCAATGACTTATGCTGTTTACAGAAAGTTTAGCGAGTATGCTGCACAAAGAACATAATCTCTCTTTCGAGAATAATGTTTTATAAGTGTTTGCACATCTCTGGATGCGCGCCGTTTGACAGTATTATAGAAAACACGTCGCGACGCGACGCCTCGCAGGATCTGCGCGTAGTTTGAAGGATTATCAGTCAATAAAGTGGGGTTTCCACCTATGCATTTTAATGCAGCATAAAATAATGTATCATTGATGCTTGAACCTGGAAAATGATTAAATGTTCACATTAGCGCATTTTTAAATGCATGTATTACTTGGTACCAACTTTTCAGTAGAGAATTTATATATTATGTTCTACAGCGATTGAGAGATATTCTGATCAAAATTGAAACCGCGCCTTTTTTTCAACGGAAGAAATAAAAACCATTCTTGTTTGACAATTTTTATTACGAAATAAGCTCAGCGTTTATAAATAAAAGAAGTGCTGTACACTTCTTCACACAAAACGTTGGTAGTTCGCTACAAAATCACTAAAAATGCAGTCTCTTCAAAAAATGCATTAAAATGCGCGCAATTTTATACCATCTATTGCAGTATTGAAATGCATAGATAAGAACCCCGCATAAATCTAAATATTGACCAAATTAAATTTACGATAAATTTGTTTGTGATCGCGTTAAAAATTTCTGAAAAAAATGTTTAGAACTTAAGTGTTGTTGGGTCCCCTGGTTGGTGGGCCCTGTATCTAATTTCCCCGTTAGAACCTATATACCTTGTGTTCTGAGGTTAAATGCAATCAGATCGATACGTTGATGCTCTGATTTTTCCATTGATGATGTTAAAGCATTCAATCTATTTATTTAATTCAAACAAATGTGGGAATATTAGTTGTTGTATTAGGAATTATACAAAAATTAATATTCTCACATTTTGTTTTATTACTTTGCAATGATGTAAAATAATAAATAAACATTTTCTTTCAAATTAGCAATGATGCTCTAAAAATAAAAATTATGTTGTAGAAAATAAAAATGACACTGTAAAAGATAAAAGCAAGATTTCTGAAATAAATATTAATAAATCCTGGTATTAAAATGAAAAATGTATTAATATTTTAATAGAATTATTTAATTTATTACTGCCTTTTCCTGCAATCGTGGTTGCATGTGCTCATGGACGTACAGTTTGCGCACAATTAAATGGGACTTGACTAATAGCTTTGAACGTGCATAATACGTTGCCTACCATATCCAAGGTACGAAATTGGAAGTCGGCTGTTTCGGTAACCCAATGATATTTCTTGCCATCCCCTTATACTTTAATAGCTACCTACAATGTTTTCATAATGCTTTACTAGGAGATTAGACTGAATAATCGTCGTTTAATTTTATATAAAAGACAATAACAATCGTTTTGGAATAACAGCGCCGATTTATGAAATTATTTACATTATCAAAAGCGTTTGTTCACTTATTGATCAATATAATAACGCCTCATTTAGCTTCAAAAGAACAAAGGTGCTATACAAGTATTGACTGGTGATTACCAAAAAATATTGGCGATGATTAGAGTTGCAACTCTTGCCGACGCGACAGGATCGGATCTGGTATTGTACGTAGACATACGTGTACAAAATTAGGTGGATCGACGCCTGCCTCTATCACTTAACATACTCGCTCGTACAGAGTCGTGCCAGTTTATACACGTCGTTCAGTCATGCCACACGCTCTCGGCCTCTCGGTTGTGCATGTTTGATCTTTAGCTTTGTTCTCTACATTTCATTAATTAATTTTCTGAGGCCAGGATTTCTACCTGTTCTATATAGTTTCTTCCACAATTATTTTTTTGTTTTCGATTGTTGTTATCATGTTTATTCTCGCATTAGCTTTAACTTATAATTTTAGTTTATTCTACCATATCTACTATATACCTATTTGATTTAATTGAGCATTTTTTAGAATTCCTTTTTATTTTAATCAAATTTGATTTTCTTTTATCGCCTATTATTGGAATTATATCTTTTTTAATTTGTCAGATGTATGTGAAATGTGCTTACTTTAAATATAGAAAAGCTTCTTTCCACATCACAACTTGTAAGAGGAACGTAATGAAAATGGGACATATAAGCGTTGTCTGTACTAACGGCTTTGTTACTTTCGTTGCGCAACAATTGTAGTATTGACAAATACAGGTTGCGGGTAAAAATTACCGTTCGTTGCTTTACATATAGAAGTACCAAAATCACTAGAAATCTTTTTTAATTTGTTTATTATAACATCTAACGTTTCCCTCTTTTAGTTGTATTGTTTGTGATTCAAAATAAAGAAGTAAAGTAAGAAAATGCAAATTGGTTTGTAAAGATGGATCTTGTTACGACTAGAGACGGAGGTAAGGAAAATGCTGGCCAATTGACTTTCTATAAAGCAACTTTTGTAGAGGCTTTATAGAAAACTTTATTGGTGTGATTAATTAATTCATTGTCATTCGGAAATTGCTCTCTAATATACTCTCTCTAAACTCTATACAGGACGTGGGCAGTGCATGTAATACGCAGAATATTTCTGAAGATGTCTTTAAGTAATTTTCCAGCTTTCACAAAGAGCAAAGTTCTCTCTCGTCTCCTCACATCTTCGAAAATTTATCAGTATTGCTGACAACGACTTCCGTTGTTGTATCAACATTTACCCGTTTTTGCTATTAAATATGGCTTTATTGAACGATCTGTGTACAAAACACTAATAATGACGTGGACTATGCTTCACCCTAACGCATCCATAGTCTCGTCTGCGCTTAAGCAGCAGTAAATGTCTTCTACATCAGTTTTAATATTGTTTACGACTTTTGTGCATATTTTTGGGAAATAGTTTTTTCGTAACGTTGACTCATCGGGAACACTTCTACCCGTATAATTTGCCAGAAAAAAGACTGGATTATTTAGTTTTCGGAAAGGAATATTCGCAGTCACAAGGACTTGGAAGAGATTGCCGTAAAAATGTTCATTTGGGACACCAGGATTGCGATAAACATCGGCTTTTAAATAGTTCGTAAATCGAGATTTTTTTGAACAAATTGAACAAATTATTCAGTAAATCTCTCTCATTGACAACTTCGAAACAATCATGATTCGTAATCCAGGTATTCATGAGACGTTTGTTAGGCGATATAGTAAATATATAGCAAAACAACGAAACTCAAATTAACATATCTGCACAAATTAAAAAAAAATAATTCCAATAATAGAAGATAAAAGGAAACTGAATTTAATTAAAATAAAAAAATTAAAATAAAAATGCTCAATTGAAAGGTATATTGTAAATATGATGAAGTATAAATTAAAGCTAATGTAAGAATAAAGATGATAACAATAATCAAAACATAAAAAAAATAGTTGTGGAAGAAACTAAACGACTAAATACTATATAGAACAGGTTTTACAAAAATTCTAGCATCAGAAAACGAATTAGAAATATAATAATATAATAAGAAATAGAATAAAGCTGAAGACAATCGTGCATTCTACTACACACTAACCATTGACTCGCCTGGAGGGCCGACGCTTCACTGAGGGGTGTGTGTAAACCGCACGACTCTGTACGAGCGTCTATGCTATATAGAACTGTTTTGTTACATGTCGCCACTTCCCGCCTTTCTATGCCTTATGATCTGTGTAATACATATCACAATGCGAAGTTGATAAGTGTTGGAATTGAACGGAAAGCATTAAAAATGTTGAAAATGCGTAGAAATGTTATTGTGAAACTTGTCTGTTTGCTAACAGGGTAAACATGTATTTATGGCAATTTCCAGACTTAATATATAATGGTAAAGAAATCAGGTCTTTAGTTTGCGACAAAGGTTTATTATGTTGGAAACCATATATGTGTAGAAATTTCTATGTGATTTATCGATGATGTTAAGTGCCTGCAATATACCGTTTGCAAAAATCGGACAATGTTCCGTCAGTTTTGGAAGAAATACAATCCAACGTGGGAACTACCAAGTTCGCAGACGGTACGTAGGTATCTGCCGTTTGCTGTAAGATTGGAAATTATGTGAAAATCCCAGTAAAAAAATGAACGGTTGTGGCTAACTATACGTGAAACTGCAGACATTAAAAAAAAACCATCGTATAGATTATAGCACAAACAATAACCTTGAAAGGACCGTCACAGTCTTTTTGCTTGCCTGTAAAAGACAGCAAAGATATTCTGCCGAAGCTGTGTTAATGATGGTTAATGGTTAAACGATGCTGCCGCGGTTATGCTTCGCACAGGTCAATTATTCAAAGCTGTCCAACCGAATTTGCTGCGCATAACATGTCTGCTTCATGCTTTACAGCTTGTAGCAGACGCTATAAGAAAATATTATCCCGATGTGATCAACTACAGACGAAAGCGGTTTTTCTAAAGTCATAGAAACGTATTCGCCTATTTCATTCAGAGTGTCCTGACATATCGTCAATTCTTACACGATGGGGTACATGGCTAGAAGCAACATTCTATTATTTTCAACATTTTGAAAAGATCAAATTAGTGATTTTACAACTGCACGCTAAAGAAGCAGCTGCAATAAGGTTGAGTCAAATGCAATTCCAAAATCCTCAAGTTGCAACAGATTTAAAAACTATTAACTACAATTACGTTCCAGTAGCCGACGCAATAAAAAAATTGCAAACATTTCGTTGTGCTTACAGGATTCGTGTGAAATTGTTGAAAAATTGTTAAAAAAAGTGTTTCAGTTAGGGAAAAATTTAATACGATATTACGTAGAAATGTCGATTTTACTAGATTACGCCATCTTTTAAACAATAGTGTTGCGGAACATCCGTTATACGAATTTAGAGACCACCTTAATTACGCGAATATGACATCGCTAGATGTAGAACGATCTTCTTCTGCGTATAAGCAGATATATACGCCGCAACGGACGGGTCTCAAAGAGACCACTGCAGAAACGTACGCTATGATATAGGTGTTGAAGGCCTCACTTTCTGAATTCTTATGTCATCTAAGCATATTCGGTAAGTTTATCATATTATGTTTGCGTTTTCATAAATTCTCTTATTGTTTTTTGTTCTAAATAACAGGCACGTTTATTTGGGTTAACCCAGCGCATTGACGCTATGTCTAGGCAATCGACTTGTTGCGCTCTATTTATAAGTAAAGTGCAGGTCTCATCTTTAACCTTTCACTTTTCAAAGCTCTCTCAGTTCCACACTCAGCGTCAAGTGGAGTGCGGACACTTCCATACATAGATACACATGTATATCTAGTCATTTCGAGAGAGGCGTTTGTATAGTTTCGAAACGAATACTACGCAACACACTAGTTGCAGCTGATAACATGAAAGATATTGTTTATTGAAAATTATTTTACCTTATCTATAACTATGTATTAACTAAGATAGGAGTGCGAAGTGGTTGCACAATTCATTTTCTACTTTCAATTGAAGTTACATAAGATCATACATTATATAATATTGTTCTACATTTGTTTATGCTGTTTTCTATTTATCTATTTGTAGTATTGTGGCCCTCACAATAATACAATGTTGTTTACTTGCTATTTTATTTACCCACTTTGCGTACATATTGAAACATCATTTTATATTGTGAACATCGTTAACATAGTGCATATAGCAGCCATACAGTAGCACCCTTTATATGCAATATATCACAACCTCCCCCTTATTAAAATACTAATTTTATAAATTAAGTCTCTCTGGTTCTTGTTCTTCCTTGTTATCGTTCATTGTTGTTTCTGATTCAACCTTCTCTGTTTCAGTTGTAATATTTTTTTTGATATTCTCCCTTCTCTTTTCTCTACTCTCATTTCCTCTTCCTCATTTTTCAACCCTGTCAACACCTTTCAACGTCTTCTTCGTACTAGCTGTTCTTTAGAAGTTCTAATTATACAGTTTTGATCCCCTATCACTTTTTCTACTCTTCCTTTTTTTCCGACGTTTTTTTGTTTATGTTTCTCTAACCGCTTGCTAAAACCGTGCCCCATTCCTTTAACGTTATTTAAGAAGTTTCCTTTCTGTTTTGTCTGTGCTTCTTCTCTTGCGCTAATCCTTAACAAATCTAATCTTGTTCTCATTTCTCTTCTAATCATTAAACGAAATTTCACCTGTAGTGCTATGTATCGTCGTTTTGTATGCTAATAAATATCTATTGATTATTGTTGATAAAGTTATGTTTTCATTCCTTTTATAATGGCAAGATTTCTGTATACCAGTTTCAAAACTTCTTACATTTTCCGCTACTCCGTTTGTTGATGGACTAAGTGGTGGTGAAGTTACCGTTTGCTTTACAAAATTCCAAAAATTTGCTTGACGTGTTCCGTTACACTGGACAACAAATTTTAGTTTATTTGTTGTATCTTGTTTGAAAAGTGCATTTTTTTGTTAATTTTGGGACGCTGAATTCTCTTTCAAAAACAAGTTTTTTTTTATTCTACGTTTAACAAAAAATAGATACTTTTACACTTTTAGAGTCACTAAATGGGCCGTCTTTTTGCTATTCTTTTGTGAATTGTTTCTGGATCATCTCTAACAAGAGTCCAACAATAGTTGGCAAGCATGGACCGAAACATCATCTTCTAATAGGTTCCACTGCTGTAGTCTGGATTATATTAACCCCTATTAACCTTATTTTTTGGAAGTTCTAGATCTCTCATGAGTTCGTTTAATTCTGACTAGGTTATTTTGTGCAGTTGTCGGTTTGTTTAACGTGCTTGGTGTGAAATCAGGATCTCTTGATGTTGATTAATTGTTTTCTGTGTTTCTTCGGAATTATTGCGCCCCACATTATCGCTTCGCTTTCGATATTTAATTCGTTTCTTCATTAAAAGAAGCCTTTAAATTTTGCTCAACCTTTCTACGCCATCTGTTTTCAATATATAAATTACTCAATTGAGTGTCTCGTCCGGTTTCCTTTTCCTTCCATTCTAATGGAATTCGTACTTTGATAAAACCAATATATATTAAACTTCTTCGCCTCCTTTTTCTTCCCTAATCTCTAACGGTAAACGTGATAATCCGTCTGGTCCAGCCTTTAGTTTTCAATTCACATGTTTAAAATTGTGTGTATCTATTTTCTACAGATTATACACTGACAGTATTTTTTTGTGCTCTGTTAGTACTCTGGAAGCAAACGGTATTGGCTCCCAATCTGGCAATTCATGTAGTAAGATGCACCCTATACCTGTAGCGCTGCTATCACACGCTAATTTTAATGACAATGCTGGATTACAATAATATTATTAACACTTTTTTAGAAGCTACTGCCTTTTTTGCTTCTTGAAATGATTTCTCACATTCCTTTAACCATATAAATTTTATATCTTTTTGTAATAATTTATGTAAATGTTCTAATAACTATGCTAAACTTTGAATAAAATGTTCGTAGTAGTTTAACCATTTCAATAAACTCTCTGATTTGACTTATATCTTTTGGTCTTGGCGCATTTAAAACTGCCGATACTTTTTCTTAATGTTTGCTTATTCCTTCGACATTTATTATGAACCCTAAATACTTCACTTGTTTAGCAAAAAATTACACTTTTCTAAATTTAATACAAAACCGGCCCCTTTTAATCTCTTAATGAAATTTTTTAAACGTTCCATTCTATTTCTACCTGTAACTACAATATGGAAAATGAACATGAC
Source organism: Oryctes borbonicus (assembly GCA_902654985.2). Taxonomy (NCBI): domain Eukaryota; kingdom Metazoa; phylum Arthropoda; class Insecta; order Coleoptera; family Scarabaeidae; genus Oryctes; species Oryctes borbonicus. The sequence continues at coordinate 13,851,350 of LR736859.1, read as the reverse complement.
ATGCAGGCTTAGTACCATAAGGTAACCTATTTACTAAATATACGCTTTTATGTGTACTTTCTTTTGTTACTTCTAATTAATTATACGCCGCGTAAAGCACACAATTTGATGAGCAGCATATCGTAAAATCATTGTAAATTCTAAAATTCTATTCATTTTGTCGCTTCTCGTGCTTTATTTGTAAGCGCTACTCCTGTATACCTTTGCCGCTTATGCTTCCCACTCTTTGCAATGCAAGTCGCCTACCATATATACCATACATACCGCTCAACACAGATTTTCGAAGATACGTAATACATCTTATTTGATTTTTATTCTATTGATGGACTTCAATCATTAGTTATTTCCAAATAAATACTTAAACGTAATAGCTTCGTGTATCAAGCAAAATCGTCGCCAGTTTAAAGGGTTCTGCAAACCAACGTGGCCGCGGCCGCGGTTTCGTCCATGGGCACAAATGCAGCCAAATGTAAATCATTAAATCTTAGTCTCTTGTCAGTATATATAAACCAACTACGGCCTGGGAAACGCGCTGCAGCCTAAGGCAGCGTTCTAACTAACGATCGTAGCCAGATGCGTCTTGCTCAGTTTAGCCGCGACCGCAATGTCTGCTTGCAGTACAAATGAAAGTATGACGGCAAAAAATATAGATGCAGGGATATGTTACCCTATTTTATATTACTTTTGCCATCCATGATATAAAAACGAAAAAAGAGATATGGCAGATATAGGCAAGAATTTAAGCATGGAAGGTAAGAAAATATCACTTTGTTTGTCTAGGAGCCCACGGTGCTTTTATGATCTATGAGAATATCGTAAACTTTAATAAAAAAAGTGCTAGGTCGATTAATAAACGTTAAAAATAAAAGTAAGACTCGCTAAATCCATGGGTGGTAGGATTTGGCGATTTATTTACACATTAACGGAAAGCCCAAAATGACTAATCTTTTTTTAGCAACTGAAAAGAGAATACTTAAAAATGTGCTATTTCCAGATGATGTTCGTAGGTTTTTTATATTTCGGTAGTTTCTGAACAAAATTTAATCGTGGTATCTAGGAAATTAACATGGGGACAATCCGGGTTAATGTTTATAAATGTAAATTATCCTTTTTTTAATTTTATTTTAACGTGAAAACTAATTTTACTTTGTCATGATGTCACACATTTACAATAATTATTAATTAGCAAAAAATCAGAAAAATAATAACAAGCAAATTTTGTTACATAATAAAATTAAAAGTAAAATGTTACGCTGGTCATTCTTATCATATTAGTAACGTTAGATTAAAATAATTAACAATTTTCTTTCAAAAGCAAAATATTGTGGTCTTCGCCCATCAGCTCCTAAATTTCCGAAACCTCCTTCACCTTCTAATGGTTCCACGGGTTCCAACAGACGAATAAGGCTATCGTCACAATTTTTTTTATCCCAAACAGTTATGCAAGGCACAAGCAGCTTTTACAACTTTAACAGCAGTTTCAGCTTTAATTTCCATTGGTCTTAACAACAGTCTCCATTTATGAACTAAGGTCCCAAAGTGGTTTTCGATAACACTTTGAGCGTGACAACTTCTTATTGCAGTTATCTTTCCTATCATCACGTCTAGATTGTCTGTAGAGAAAAGGCCGCATTAAAAGGGCGAATTGGGAAAAGCTTTATCTCTAATTAGAACACAAGGAGTATGTTTGTCCCATTATTTAATTTGTCTTCCCATGTTGGAAGCTTAAAAAATTCTCCATACTTCATTAACATTCAGAAATTGCTCTCTAATAAATTCCGCAACTCTATGGAGGGTGTGGGCAGTGCATGTAATACACAACATATTATTGAAGATGTATTTAAGCAATTTTCCAACTTTAAACATATAAGCTGCAGCGTCACTTACAAAGGGTCTTCGAAAATTTTGTCAATACTGCTGACAACTACTTCCGTTTTTATATCAACATTTACCCGTTCTATTATTTTGCAGGCTATTAAATACGATTTTGTTGAACGATCTGAATACAAAATACCAACAATGACGTGAACATAGTTTCGTCTGAAGAAAGAATTTTTGATTTTATACTCAAAAGCCAGTTAAATACAAAATGTTTTTGAAATTTTGGTGTTACATTTTTAGGTACTAAAAATCAACATTAATGTAGATACGTATTGGCTGTATAAAATGAATTGTGTCAGCTTGTTTGTACAGGGTATGATTTTAGTTCGTAATCGTAAATGTCAATATACAGGCTGTGATTTTGTCTCACAATAGTAAAACTGCAGATTGCAAGTCGTGCCCTAATGCAGGAGAGTACCGATGTGATGAACAGAACGTGTCTATAAGAGGAATCGGTTCTGGATTGAACCTTTACTTCTTTAAACTAAGCGCATATCTTACACGGAGCATTTCCATTACGTGTCAGTACGTCTAGAGGTTTCTTCGTTATATGTACTTCATGTAATAAACCTTTCTCGAACGAACTGATGAAAGAAAGACCTAAATCGAGAACTATACGTTTAAGTTTACATTTCAAGATTCCAACTCGGTAGCAACAACAGAATATAACAAAATAATAGGATCTGATATTTTTGTCGAAGCGCAACAATTGTACACTATGTTAATAATTAAATACGAAGATACTCGCTTCGGAAGTGTATAATAAGTTGCCTGCCACATTCAAAGTACGAAATTGTAGGTCGGCTAACTAGCATAAGATTTCATATGAATGGCAGTATTACTATTTGTGTCTCTTTATACTCGTCAATCTGTTATCACAACGATCTCTTTTTACCTAAGAGATTTATTAGATACATTCGGCGCGGTTCCTTTTCGATGCACACCGGATGAGCGGGGACAATGTGTGCGTGCCTTGCATTTTTATTTATCAGTCGTAGGTCGATAGGTGGTGTGTACATGTTTTTAATTTACTCTTTTACGAATATTGTCATGTCTAGTAATCAATACTTTACTTTTTATTTGTTAGCTTGTGATTTCGTTATGTAGGACTACCTACTTTATTTCCATTCTGCAGAGAATTATGGACAATATGTAATTAGTTTTACGACCGAATATCGCACTAATACGAAAAGATGCACACTTACCTGTCAGACATGCATAGATTTGTTCAGGATTTGACAAATCGTTCAGCGCATGCGTGCGATACGCAGTGTTACATATTGCGAACCTAGCAGGACGGAATTATAAATTCAAAAAAGGCAATATAACCGCAGCTAGAATTTATTTTAAACTACGAAATGTAGAAGAACTGTATCAACATGCAAGGAGACTTTGGAAGCATTTCAGAACCACAAAGATCTGCGTGTTCGATGGAAAGAAGATTGGAAGATACCATTCTAATAGTTTTTGGACGAATTATTGTTTTTTTTTGGCCTTTCAGTTTTGCCGTTTTCCCTTTTTTAGATGAAGAATAATTCTACTACCTGATCTAAAATGGCGTTTACCTTCAAGAATATATATTTTTTATTATGGTAAGTGTTAAAATGGAATTTATCATGTGTTTTCTAAAATAAATAAATGCAATGTATTTGGTGTTTTTCTTAATTTCCATTATGCCGCACTGTTCATATCAAAGAGCAAAGTTATAAAATAATATAAAATATAGTGTTAAAGCGTAAGTCGAATTATTAAACTTCCCAGCATTCGCGCGCATGCGCAATATACAACCGGCAGAGAGCGGTAGAGAAAAAAGACATAGAGAAGTGTGAGCCCTGCCGCATATCGAGTTGTATATAATTTTCTCGTGACCAAATACGCAAGTTTTTATTAGAAGTTTATCGATGAATATAAATAATGATGCAATGTAAGATAGAAAAAAATGAATGAGAATAAAAAACGAAAAAACAAATACATTTTTTTTACATAAACAATATATGTTTGTATTATTGCTACAACAATGGAAGTGGCTTGCAAAAACATACGTAATATCTAAGTAAGCATTATTATATATATATATAAGACGATCTAAATACGTTACCTTTAGTAATATCTAATTTACCAAGTTGTATGTTAGTAGTGCACAGTATATTTTGTAAATCCTTTTGTCCGAAACTCAAATAAATTTGTTTTACGAAGACCAAGTCTCGTTCGTAAGATTATGTTGACCACCATAAAAAGTATTTTACTATTAATTATTATCAAATTGATAAATTGATTGAATTTTCTTTCTTATATTTATTTCAATACACCCTCTATATCTACCTATGAATAAATTGATATTTTTATACAAACAGTACTGCGCAATATAACTCTATCTATTATATATTTTTTCATTTATATTCAGATTAATACGAGATTCGGTCACAAAATTAATAACAGACTGCCCATAATTCTCATTGAAAAGTAGATAAAGTAGGTTCCAAGAATTGTTTCGCAGTCATGTTATAAGATATCTAATATAAATCCCTCTTAGGTAAAAAGAGATCGTTTGCGATAACAGATTTACGAGTTTGAAGAGGCACCAATAGTGAATGAAATCTTACCTTGAATACGGTAGGCAACTTGTTATGTACGTTCGAAGCTGGTCTTTTCGCATTTGATTCTGAACATAGTGTGGTATACACCAATTATAAAATAACAGACTATTGAATAGTAACCTGCCATTAGATAGTATATAAACATTTCCTTCAAATTTACACTACCGATTATTCCATACCTTGTGTGAGTGCTTATGACTACCAAATGCGCAAATGAAAAATATACAATATATCAATTTTATTACCGTTTTATTTCACTAAGAGGTACTAAAATAAATAATTTACATGTACAATAGTTGGGTTAAAATATTATTACACAATAATACTTACATCCTAAAATTGCTATATATAAATGTTATTTAAACTTAAGTTGAAAGTTTTGAAACTATCATAAAATAATGCGAGCCATGGTATGACATTATCAAATAAGACCAATGTTGAGAACTTTATTTACTTGTAAAAAATTAAAAGATATATAAGAGTAATATTAAGGTTACTTTCTTATTCTGTAAATGTTACTACCTCTTTCATTATATAGATTAAAGTTAAACAGTTTTAGAAGAACTATAAACATTAATAAGGTAACTTTAACGAGGAATGTATAAGGCGAAGAATGTGCTCTTAGTAAATATTGATAATAGTAGCGTTATTATATAGTTTTTAATAAAAATAATTTTTTCAAAGCTTTTTCACACATTACTATGTGTAGATGTAATCTTCAAAAAATGGATTTGGACTTTCCGCATACATCTGTTAACAAAGCCACTGAAATATATGATGAAAACAAAATTTGTTCAATACAGGGTTTAATGATCTAAAACAAGCCATTTTTCAGACAACTGTTCTACTTGTTTGTTAAGTAAAGGATTTCTGACTCGCATTTTAACTTCCAACTTCCCTCCAACTTTCTTTCTGCCGTCCATTAGCTGAAAACAAATAAAGAAAAGTTAATAGTAGATAGTAATTTTTGAAAATTGTACTATAAAATTTATAGAAAACTTTTAAATCTACTTAAGCAGTCACATGTTTCTATGAAATATGTAGTAACTAATAATGTTTTGCCCTCTTTGATATATCGTTTGCGAAAATTGTGAAAATACATTACAAGCCTACCTAGCAGATTGTTGGGAGAATACAGTTTTAATATCCTGCGGCTTCCAACTTATTATTTGATCAATATTGTCAAGCGAATTATACTTCATATCACATATTACGTGCAACAAGTTGGAATGAAATACTTGGGGCGCGATGAACCGAACAACCAATCACAGTCTAATTCCTATATACACGTTTGGAATGCATCATTTTCACGCCCCAATCTTCTTTTAACTATAAGACGGAGATCTTGTTCAGTATAGATTTTTTATGTAGTGACAAAACAGTAACCTTATAGATGAACGAAATTTAGTGTAATTTTAAAGAGTGAATAGATTTTCTCTCGAAGAAAAAAATAAAATAAAACAAAATAAAAGTTACGTGGGTCAACTAAAATTGAAACAAATAACGGAAAGAGAAGCTGAAAGTAGAACGTTCACACGACGATTTTTCATGGAAATTTATAAAAAAATCAATGGATATGTGGATGTTAAGTTCCGTGTATTGTATATAGTAGTATGTGATATGGGGATATCCGGGAAATCTTTAATAAACTCACTCACTTTATCTGACAATGGTCGTTTTCTTCATCCACTTATCAACGATATTTTGTTAAGTATGACGCATATACAGCTCTTCGCTACGCTCGCGTGCATTCCAACCGGTCGTCAAACACATACTGGATACAATAAGATCGCTTGCGCATATATTACGAATCGCACACCCGAACGACCTCTCCCATACCGATGCAGGTGAAGCGCACGGAAGGTGGCGAACTTTATTTATAAGTAAAGTTCGCCACTTTCCGTGCGTTTCATGAAATTAGCAGGGATTAAACAGACTCACTTAATTGTCTCATGAGAATGTGTTCGTGTTACCTACTGGTTTTCCCGAGAGTCGACAAAACACGAGTTTGTCTAGTCTGCTAATTTCATGAAGCGCACAGAAAGTGGCGAACTTTACTTATAAGTAATAAATAACAAAGTAATATTAAATATTAGAAAGTATTTCGTAAACTTCGCATGATGGTAACTAAGCATGATTTATATTCATTTTGCGCTGTAGATTGCATATGAAATGATTATAGAAATTAGGTTGTGGGTTTGTTTTGCCGAATCTTCTTATTCCTACTTTTAGCGTATTTGCTTATTCCAAGAGGAAAACGTTCAAGCGTTGTTCGTTATTATTATTATATAATTTCTTGGTGCCTTTGCGGCCTCATTTACGGAAAGCGTATTATGAAGATATATTCATTATATAACCTTGTGGAATGGATAATTAATCTCAGAAAAAAATATAAAATATCACAAAAAAAAAAGTGTCAACACTAGTAATTTTTGTAAATAAACTTTTTAACATCACACGTTTACTGCGTATTGAATATGTACTTGCTATAATAATACTTACATAATAGCTATCGTGTATTTCACATTGTGTCTCCAAAGGTTGGAGTTTTACAGACACCGTTCCTAAAAGAGTATCGGACCGGAGGAAGCCGCTGAAACAAGAAAACCAGTTGCTAGCAAAGCAGCTAGCACACCCCCATCCTACACATTAAAATGATACAACCAGCATATACATTCAAAGCAGAAGCAAATAAAAATAACTAAGCTGCCTCAAGCGTGCATATTAGAAAACAAATATTACTTGCTAACATGATGTGGGGTGTGCAGAAATAGTAATGTTTCAGTTAATAAACACATTAGATAATTAATAAGAAAGTGCGGGTATTTTCTTATATTTTAGCCAATAGCTTATCTTTCATGTTTTCACATCTTAATTCTGATACAATTATACGTTATTGATTTGTGTATTATGGCTACTGCATAGCGATTTTATGGTTTTGACTTCTACTGTTTTCCCATACATGTTTGGGATATTTACATCTAATTGTCGTATATGAATAGGTTACTCATATTACCTTTACCAGTTATAAGAAGGCATTTGACCAGATCCATTTAAACACTCTCTACCAAAAACCTCTAAGCTTTCATTATGACTTATACTTTCGTCTGTGTATAATCCATAAACCACGTTTTCCAGAAACCATTAATTTAATTATCATGTGTATGCAGATAGAATTTGCAGCAAGTAGGAATGTGAAAACTAATTAGGAGTCTAAATAGGATCTAATAATTTATTGTTTGGAGATGGAACTTTTACAAATGGCCAAAATCTAAATAATGTAAATTTTCGAAAATAGGAAAAATTTCAACCAAATTATATTATCAAGTGTATAATTTGGAATTTGAGATTCCAACATTTTTCTCAGGTATTAATTCGCTTACAAAGAAAGCTCTCCGGGTATGAAATTCAGAATCAGATGAAACTTGGTAGGGATGTAGAGTATGTTCAGATATCCAACGGAAACTTTCTCTTATCGGCAAAAATTTACTTTGAACAGTAAGAGTTAGAAATGATCTTTGAACGTAAGTTCAAGTACGGCCATAATTAAAAAATTCCGCTTGCAGTTTTTTCTTGCAATTAGTACCATTAGATTATTCAAATCGATATTGTAGTATAGGTACTCTTTAAGTACACTTTGTGTCTTGTTTGCTGTTACTTATTTCCGAATAATAATTTAACAACTTATAGATCATAACATATGTCGAATGGTCCCAAATCGTGAAGTACAACAGTAGCTTACCGTTACTGTTTGCAAAGAGATTAGAAGTGTTTAGAGCAGGCGTTTCATTTTTCTCTATTATAGTTTTATGAATTAGTCTTTTTAAAGACATTCATTTTTGTACAGGTAACAATTTTACATACTTCATACTGTTCAAAATAGCTACGATTATGACAAATTTGTCCGCGTAGGTGATGATGACGTAATATTTATGTATCTCTAATTAGGGCTACGCTAGATATAAGTTTCATCAATTTAAGTAATACCACGGGTTATATTAAAAAGTGATTTGGTTCATTTTTAAAACAATGTTCACTCGCATAGTCTTATTTATGCCAGAAGATGATCATAGATGGTAATTACACATATAGAGGTCTTTCATATTTAGTTGTTCTTTAGTATGGAAGCGATTTCAATTTCCGGTCGGATAATTATGGTTGTTCCCATTTGCGGGAAACAGCTGCTTCTAATTAAATACAATCACCACACATTTTCGTACTTGTTCGTAGTATGCTCGCTCAAATTTGTACTGTAGATATGAAATGAGTAAAGTGATGTTTTACTTATTTATTTAAGCATAAGTTTTAAATGAAAGCGCAGAAACTTGCATATGACTGCAACTACATCACAATTTCTGGATATCATATAACTAGAATTCATTTTAGACTATTTGCTAAAATATACGGAAACATCTTGTTGAACAATATATTGTTAAAATAAAGTGGTTAAATATTCTCTGAAGAAGTGCAAATTAATCTGTGAAATATTTTCTTGGAGGATTAACTTACCCTTTTGAATAAATTTCAAATTTAACTGAATGTCGTTTAAAAACCCTAAGACATGTTCTAGCTGTTCTTTGTATTGGAAGAGTAAACGTGTAATTATATTCTGGGTTATTCGTATCTTTCACAGTCGATGTTCTATCTTTTACAGGTTCCTCCTAAAAAGCAATGTTGTAGTTATGGTAAAATTTCATCCATTTTGTGAAAGAATTTAATAATCATAGTGTTTGCCAGTAAAGAAACTGATATCTAAATGTAGTGACATGTATCTCATGTTTTGTGGGTATATATTGCAAAAACCTGTTCTATTAAATATAAAATTAAAGGATCTACCCTTGAGAGATAAATACAAATACAGGTAGACAGGTAAATAGAGGTAGAGGTAGATAGAGGCATAATAAAGTAGGGATTATTAGTAAATATTATGTCTGCATTAATGGATTTAATTACTATACAATAGAGATTGACTTAATAAGCAGGCAGCATAGTAATGCATACATATAAAGATTTTTGGAAATATTCGGTTTATATTTACATTTAACATGTATACTTTTAATTGCTATTAAATAGATAATATCTATATATCAATTTTTTGCTTGCAAGAATATTGCAAACTCTGAATCTTCTAGAAATACCCGTAATTAAGAGGAGACTTTAACGTTTTGGAAATAAATAAAGCCTATACATTAAACTATGAAAATTTAAAAATCTTTAGAAGAAGTATACCTGATGTTATAACAATAACATTAGGTATGACAAAATAGGCGTTTCAGTATTTTCATGCTTTATTTTAACATATCTATTTATTGCAAATTCGCGAAAGATTTTTTATATTCTTCATTATTAAATAATTGCCTAAAACTTAAATATTACATTAATTTGAAATGAATATCTCGTTATTATTTTATGCTAAAGAATACTAAATGTGCTGTTTAGGTATAAGGGACATCATTGAAAGTAATAAATACATTTTCATTGTACAAGTTTGAAACTATTTTATATGACGGATTTATTATTACTAAATATAATAATATTAATAGCAATTATATAACTTATTTCTATTACCACAACGTACATAAAACACATCACGGTGGTTAATGAAAAGCAATGTCAAGAGTTCCCGTTTCTTAAGTAGATAGGGTGTTAGACATATGAAAATTATCTATTCAATGGTAATTAAATGTGTACATATTAAATGTAGGCTTAATATTTTCAATAATATTTATATGCATGTATTTTTATGTCACTTGCTTGTCAAGTTTCTTAAATAGTTGGAGTTTACAAAAACAATCTCTATTCCATAGCAATTAAATCTATGAATGTTAAATGTAGACCTAATATTTGTCAATAAACACTGTTTTATTATACGGCCTATTTACCTGTCTACTTTGTATTCATTCATCAAGAATAGGTCCTGTATTTTATATGAAGTAGAGTAGGTATTTATAGTAGATGAGATACAAGTCACTACATTCACGTATCTTCTACTTTACTGGCAAACACCGTGGTTAATAAATTCTATCACTGCACGTATATCAAGGTTACCTGAGGATAAGGGAATTCAAATTTCACATATGTATCTATATCCTTGGGGTTGGAACAATTATAATTAATTCCTCTGACTATAGTTAATTCCAGATCGTTATCATTTAATTCCGTTAATGTTTTCACAACTGAGAATTCTTTCTGTTCATAATGGAATTTAGGAATCGGCGATCCTGGCGTACGCCTTGCTAATCTCACTACATCCAAATCTCTTGTTACATTCAGAGCTAAATTTTCAAATCGATTCGTTCCAGCAACGTCTCCTATTGCTTTATTGTGATCCCGCGTTGAAAGGCACATTTTTAGTTGTTTAGTAAGTTGCGTTTCTAATCGTGACAAAACATCTAAGTCAGTATCCTCTTCTGTACATTCTTCAGCCATTACTAATTCATACCTATTACATAAAAAGGAAACATTAGAAATAAAAATGTTTCATAACCTGTAAAAGTTTGGATGTATTTTAAATGCTACTTAAATATTGTTTACCAAGTGCCTCAATTCTTTTTCGTAATTCAAGATAAACAGAATTACTCTATAATGATAGCAAGGACTATGGCGTAGTATGGCAAACAACACAAAAGTATCGGCGATCTCCGCACCACACAAGTTTAATTAAATAATCCGGGGCAGCCGCTTCGAGGATACGAATGATACACATTCTCAATGACCGAATGATGTGAGAAACCTCTAAATCTGACGTGCATGTTCTATCCCTACTTTCGAGAAAAATGTTATTTACAAATACCTACTTTTACCGCCTACATGCCGAAAAATTAAGACATGCGAAAAAATACAGACAAACAGAGGGGTCTCGTCATTGTAGCCCGAAACATAAAACATGTGCCTTATCCAATAAATCAAATAGAACTAAGTACGACAACAGTCCGTTCTCTCTATTCATCAAATTTTGGTTGCTTTGTATGTAAACCGTTTCGTAAGCGTCTAATTCTCGCCGCGAAGTTACATTCTTAATCAATTTCAAGTTTGCTAATTTCATATTATGCCCGGTTTCGTTTATGTGCTGTACTACACATGACGATTCTAATCTACCGAAGCGATAACATCTGATATTTTCCTTGATTCTGGTACCTATCGCTCTTTTCGTTTGACCAATATAGGATTTATCACAGTCACTGCATGAAGTTTTATAAATTCCCAACCTTTCTTCCATTCTCGGTTTATCTTTCGGATTGCCAAGGTTTTTAAGTGTATTACGTGATCTGAAACATATGTTCATATCTTGACCCCTAAGAATTTTACCTTTCGATATGCCGTGAAGGGGACTTTCACGAATTTCTTACCGTTAGCTTCTACCGGGATTAAGGTTGCGGAATTTCTTACATAATGCCTATGTTGGGCTCTCTTAAGCATGCGGTCGACATCTAAGAGTAACCGTCGTAAATAATTACATTTTTTTTTGAATTTAAGTTCTTTGTTGTACCTATTTCTACTTAAAAGGAATTTAATTAATCTATTATTTAAGAAACTAATCGCGGCCATTTTGTGTTGTTTACAGTGGTTAGAATCGTTCATAATGCACCTACTAGTGTTTGTTTCTTTCCTATAGATGTCTATTTCCAGTTTTTTGTTGTTTTTAATTATTAAGCTATCCAGGAACGGAAGCTGATTTTCACTTCTTCTTCTACTGTGAATTTAATAGTTTCAAATTTTGAACTAAGAGTTGCGATAAAATCCGGAATATTACTTTTCTTACTATCAAAGACCGCGAAAATATCATCTACGTACCAAAAAGTCAAATTCTAGGAAAATATGCGGTATCCGTTCTCATGCATGTTTCAAATTTACTCATGAACAAGTTGCCTATGAGGGGGGACAGGAGATTGCCCATTGCCGCACCTTCTAATTGTTCGTAGAGGGTAAATACTACGAGTTTAGTATCATTTGATGTTTTTTCACTCTTCTTCAGCATACTCGTCACAGAAACCACAGGATATTTGTTTGGGTTTTTTGAAACATAATAAAACTGATAATGTCACAAAAGACTAGCTTCACTGCATGAATCAAAATCATTTTTAAGTAGAGGGTAAGTATTATCAACAACTAGAGGGTACGGCGATAGGCAATCCGCTGTCTCCTTTCATAACCAACTTGTTTAAAAACAAAGTTGAGACGCATGTAAATGACATTTTCACAGTTTTTGTTATTAAAAAAGTACTGTTCTGGAATTCTTCGCGACACTTAATTCAAAATACGAAACCATTAAAGTTATAGTAGAGGTGAACAATTAACTTTTATCGCTAGATAATTCAGTAATAAGAAGCAACAAAAAACTGGAAGTAAACATCTATAGAAAGGAAACAAACACTAAACGATACATGACAGATTCTAACTATTGTGGACAACACAAAATGCCTGCGAATAGCTTTTTAATTAGTAGATTGGTAAAATTCCCGTTGAGTAAAAGTGGAGACGATTAAAACTTAAATTCATAAAAAATGTAGTTATTTACCATGGTTATTGTTCTATAGATGTCAGATCGTATCCTTGAAAAAGTTCAACATAGGCTGTTAACGATCGAAAAATGCTTGAGCAAATTAAGAATACACGTGGGTGGGCCACTACTGTTTTAATACTATCTTGATTGTAGGGAAGCTGGCCCTTATCAAAGTTATAGTAATTAGTAATAGTAAATACGACGCATGGTGCGAAGTTCATCCTGGCGGAAATCCAAAAGATAAACCGGATTTGAAGGAAAAGTTAGGAATTTGTAATATTGTGTGTAGTGTAATGTTTTAACGGGATTAAATTTAAGAAATTTTCGAAATTTTACAAAAGTCTTAAATTAACAAAAATTGAGGGTCGTGAATCCGGGGACACTCTTTTGGCAAATAAGAAATTGTTAGATGAAAGTTTTAAGATGTAGAAATAAAAATAACTACTAACCTTAAATTTTCGAACTTTTCACTACATAAGCACTATGTTTATGTGCTGTCTATCGAACACAACTTCTTCAATATTATTTAAATATTTCGAATTTTTTAATTGAAATTTGTTTGATTACGTTGGCAATTGTTTTAATTCCATTGTCACTTATGATAATTTTTACCCATTTAAAATATATTATGATAGAAATAGATGCCGAAACCAACGATTTTTGCTATAGCATGATGCAGGAACGCAACTGATGTTGGGATTCTGTGTTCTTTGATGACGCTCTTGACCACATGCAACACCACAACGTTAAAAACACTGACAATTTTGATATAACGGACCGAAAGACTTTTAATCGAGAAAGATAAGTTTTATACGCTAACGTATACACTGGAACTTGCTGTAGAAATTTCTGACATTAATTTGATGAAAAGAGAATGACAAGTAAAAGTAGTTAATGTAAGTCTTCCCCACGATTGTCGTTAGCTGGACTTAATATTAATTGTCTGTATTAATTTTATTACTTTTACGCCCCTTAAATATTCGGGTAAAAACAGGTATCTTTTTATAGGGATCGGGCTTTCTATCAATAGATAGGACCTTATACACGATAGGTGGACAATGTGAAATGCCAGGAAGAGATGTGAGTATAGCGCTGGTGACAGCCTCGTTGCTGTTTATTTGTAACATTACTTGTACATATTGTACATAGTGACTGTGATAAAGCCTACATTAGACAGACGGAACAAGCGATAGTCAGATACGGGAAAATTGAATCGTCAAACAGGGCATAATACTATATTTTAAAAAACCTAAAATGCACGTAACCTTTTCGCGGGAATTAAATGCTTACGAAACTATTTACATGAAAATGAACACAAATTTCCTAAATAGAGAGAGGGAACTACTAACCCACTCGACTCTTATTAATTTATTAGGGTAAAGCGGGCACATTTCGTTTCACGTTTCGTGCCACATAAACAAGAATCTTTTCGTTTATTTTCCGTATATTTCGCATTATTTTAGTTTTAAAGTAGGTACTTGTAAATCTCTTCTTGGGAGTAGGGATAGAACAGGCATATTAAAAAAAATCTCGTATTATGGGGTCATATGAGTGACATGAATTCTCGAAACAGCTGCTTCGAATTAATCAAATAATGAATTGTGTGGTGTGGAGTGTGCCGATATTTTAGTGTTATTTTCCACACTATCCCAAAGACCTTGCTATCATTATTCTCGATACATTTTTAGTATTTTAGCAGTCTTTATTTGACGGCGAAATATCATATATAATAATAAATACAGTGGGTGCCGGTTAGCGAACAAACCGGCCCAGAGCGAATGATATAACGAACACTTTTGCGAATGATATTTGTATTCAAATAACGAACGCCGACATCAGGTATTAACTTGAGCTTAGCTTAGCGAATCGACCGCGGATTTGAAAAATATATAATGCGGCTAGGATCTCTACTTTTAAAAATATCGATATAGAACACATGTTAACAGATATACCGAGATTAAGCACGTGACCTCTAAAATAACTCAACCATAAGTTTTTCTGGTGGGTTTCAAAAGATAAAACATTTTTGTTAATTTAAAACAAAAACGGTTTAAAACGGCTTGTGCGGTTGAATCGACCTAGACGCGACTGCTCCTGTGTTGCGTGTGTGATATCAAAGCAAAGGTGCTCAAACCAGGTTAAGGTTAACAGAATTGGGAATTTTTGTAATGACAATACTATTCAACCCTTTCAAAATATCCTGCAGAAGAGAGAAAGGTAATCGACATTAGGTCGGTTCTTCAATGCCTCACTAACAAGAAAAAAAAAATGGGATCGATCAATACTTTTTTTTCTATGCATTATTTTTACATTAAACTAAAAACAAAAGGAAATAGTCTAGCTGTTGGTCCTTCAGAACGAATTAATCGATTTCCAATAAAAAATTGTAATCGATTAACGAACAATTTAGGGTAATGAGTAGAGATGAGTAAGGTGGGGGAAATTAGCAAAGACGTCTAGTCTTTGCTAATTCTAGCTAGATTCGCGTTTATTCGTCTCACGAGAATGGGTTCGTGTTGCGTACTGGTTTCCTCGAGAGTCGACAAAACACAAGTCTGTCTAGTCGCATGCCTCTGTAGGTCGACGGCTCACCTCTTCTGGGTGAGCACCATGTATCTGTCTAGTCGTGCAAAAAATCATTTTCCCTACCTTGTTCATCTCTAGTAATGAGCAAAATCTTAGATCGTTAGCCGGTCGCCCATCGTACTTACTCATTATCAAGATGTGATCGGGCCGAGGGTGGCACCGGTAGTGATGCGATGTCGACCGGAAGGCCTGCGTAAGATGCTTCCAGCAATGGTTCAAACCCCTTTGCCGTGCGTAGGAATTCTTTTGCCTGTTCTAACTCTCCCTTCTTCTTAGCATTTAAAGCTGCGATCTTAAATTCTTTCTGCCTGGCTAAAAGGAATTGAACTTGCTTTTCAGCGCGAGTGGTAGGTGCATGATTTCCTAAAACATAAAGTGTTCGCTTTATATTTTGGTTATGCACTTCCTATTTTTTAGTAATAATGCATTAATTGTTTCTAGGAATGTTAGGTATTACTGACGAATCAATATCTTCTGGTTATGCTGAGTGTCAATCAGAGATGAACAGTTGCTGTTGAACCGTTTAATTCATACGGATAAAAGTTACGACGTATTGAACAAAATAAAAAAAATGAAGTATAGACTGATTGCTATCGGAGAATTAAATTTATAAGTATTACCTTGGGGCAAAGACCGCATGACATTATTGTTGAATTACAAACTAAACAAGTGAAATACTTTACGAGAAAAGTAGGGTAAAGACACTGGAAAAGGAGTACAGAGTACAGAGTACGCTTCACATCTAAGGGGTATATCCTAATGACAAACTATAATAAACAGGAGACCGCGGTTAGAAAAATTGGGATAAATATTAGGATCACAAAGAATTTAATCAAATATTTTATAGGACAACAATACTTGACAACAATATTTGAAATAAAAATAAACGTAAAAAAAATCTTAGGCAAAAAATTGGATTGAATAAATTGTAGTATTGAGGCAAAAAATAAAAAACAAATCGAATATAAACATACTATTACCATAAAATTCCAAATAAAATTTAGTAAATCAAATATGATATGTGTAGATAAGTTTTTTTTGTTAAAATGCAAACAGTGCTGCGACGAAACATAAACAACATAAATGTTTGTTTTTCTAAAAATATTCATAAAAAATAAACATCTATTCGAAGTCATGAAACACACATAATTTACACATTAAAGGATACTGAGGTTATGACAAGCTTTAAACCTTATACGCCCCACTGGACCGTTACTGTCCGTTAAATAAAACAGCGCAGTGAGGTATACTTTGGTATAGTAAAAGTAATATAGAAAAAAAGACAAGAAGAAACGTAAATCATGCTTAAGTGGCATTTGTTTCTTAAGAATTAAATAGTCTTATAGTAATCATATAATTCTTACTCTACACTTTTACTGATTGTATACTAACCTGATATTCTTGATACAGATGGTTTTGATTGAGGCACCTTGTTTGTCGACGCCGGTGTTTCTATATTTGCTGGCGGAAGTTCTGCTGGTTGAGGAGCAGATGAAACTATGCCAGGTACAGGAATTGGGGCATATCCAGGTGGTGTTGGAAGCTCATCCACAGGAATAGGTTTGCCAGCATTATTAAGCTTAATTGCTTGTTCATATTGTTTCACTATTCTTCCCATTCTTCTAGCTTTACTAGAATTACCTCCTTCTTTAGAAGTTTGTTCTTGCTGCTTGTATATTTGAAGTCGTTGTTCTAGCGCTTCTGCTACAGAAGAAGCGGTTATTAAAGTACTTTCTGAAATTTCCTCTTCGCTTTGAACTAGTTTATCTTCTTGCATTTGTACAGAATTTTCGGCAATTTTTACATCTGCTATTTCAGGGGGTCCAGGCATACCACTCAAATCAACTTCCTGGCCACTTTCAACAGCTTTTATAACCAGTTCAAATTGTTTAACAATTTTTACATAGTTTATTGCAGTTACCGTATCTCCAGATTTTTTTGCTGCAACAGCAGCTGATTTATATTGCATTTTTCTTTCATTTAAAACATTTAATAATTCTTTCTGTTCGGTACTTAAAGAAATTTTAAGATTTTCTATATGTGGCGGTGGCGGAGCTTTTCTTGAAGGGTAAGCAGGTTGTACTAAAGGTAAATCATTTTCTGATTCATTCACTGGTACTAGATCCTCTTTCTTTTTGACATTAACACTAACTTCTGGAGGAATATCATCATTATTTATAGGTTTGCCTGCTTTGCTTTGTTTAATAAGTTCTTGCAATGTTTTTATTCCTCTGCCAAACCTACGTACTCTACTATTTTCACCAGCTTCCTTAGCATTCATTTCGGCTATTTCATACATCTTTAACCTTTGTAAAAGCAATGTATTAACATTTCCACTTTCAGCGACAGTTGTGGACAGAGCTTCATTATTATCATTAGTTGGGTGGGTTAATTCATTTAGCTCATTTAATAATGCAGGATCATCATCATCGCCAGATAGTTCTTCATCAGATGGTACATCCTTCATACTATCAGCTACCATTGTATCCAAATCCAAACGAGGTGTCATCTTTCTTCGTGGTTTCTTTGGTGGGGTATCGCTTGAACCACTTAACGCCAATAATTCAGCTTCTAAATCACTATCATTATTGTTATCATTGTCGTATCCTTCATTATTGTCCAACGAGATATCCGTTGAAATATCAAATAATCCATACTATAAAAATCACCATGAGATTGAAGAAACAAGTAGTACGCATATATACATACGAACCTGCGATAATTTTTTATTAGACCTCCTCTTTTCATTAGTTTTCTTTTTGTTAAACATTTCACCAGTAGTATTTAGTGATCAAATAACAAAGAATTTCGTGCAATAACAAACTATATCACACAATAATTATGTGAAATGTCATTCATTAACAGTGACTAATGCAGGCTAATAATCGCGCTTTACAGTTTCTTCATATTCGACCACTATAATATTTCTTTATTAAATATAAGTATTACCAATGCTTACTACAAAAGTAAAATGCTACACACTAATTTTAGACCAAAGCTTTGCGAAAGTAAAGCAAAACAGTGTGACCAGATTTGTCAGAGAAACGGCGCCATCTACGAGAGTAAAAGTCGCCCAAAATCGCAACCAATCTTGAAATATTAAAAAAACTAGAAAATCAAGTCGTTTCGCACGATTGTGGATTCTGCAATGAGTACCTATTTTGGATTTGTTGTTGCTTTATTATGAAACTTGTTTTTTAAATAATCTATTAGCAAATCTCTGATTTTCGATTTATGCCGTTATTGAAAAGTTCTGTAATATGATACCACGGCAGGACACATTATTAAAACGTAAAAAATATTTGGTGGATTCGTTTATTCGATTATTATATACATCATATTACATAATGATATTATCTCACACATATCATTTTTATTTTCAGAATTTATCGAAATTATAACATTTGAGAGTTAAATCTACGCATCATGTCTCGGGATGGCTAAAAATCCTCACGACATATTTGATTCACATAAGAATGAAACTTTATGCACCTAGCAGGATTCAAAAGATTTAATAAACATTCCATTTATTAATTTACATTTTACAATATTCATCTTAGATGGTCGTACAGAGTCATGCCGATTTATAATCAAGCTATACTCTCCAGGCGAATCAGTCGTTAATACGTAGTAAGAAAACAGTTGTGCATGTTCTCTTTTTTGTTTTCCATTATTGTTATCATTTTTATTCTCATATTAGCTTTAGAGTATAGTTCTAGTTTACTCTACTGCTACTCTCTTTTCAGAATTCCTTTTTGTTTTAGTTAGATTTGATTTCTTTTTATCGCCGATTATTGGAATTATTTATTTTTTTGTTAATTTGTGCAGATATATTAATTTTGTTTTCGTTGTTCTTTATGACGCTTAGCAAACGTCACCGCCAAGAGCTCACAAATACCCAGATTAAAGATCATGATTGTTTGTTGTCAGCTACACAGAGATTTATGCATGCACAATTTGTTCAGTTACTGTAAAATGTTCCAACAAATCTTGATTTACGGACCGATGTTCATTGCAATCCCTGTGTCTCGAATGATAATTTTTTTAACAATTTTCTGGCAAAATATACGGGTAGAACAATTCCCGACGACCAGTCAACGTCACGAAAAAACCATCTCCCAAAGATATACACAAAAGTCGTAAGCAAAATTAAAACCGATATGGGAGACAATTGCTACTGGTTGAAAGCAGACGAAAGGGTGAAGCGTAGTTCACGTCATTGTTGGTGTTTTGTATACAGATCGACCAACAAACCCATATCTAATAGCCAGCAAAATAATATAACGGGTTGATATAATAACGGAAGCAGTTGTCAGCAGTATTGACGAAATTTTCGAAAATGTGAAATAGGAGAAGGCTTTGCTCTTTGTGAGTGACGTTGCAGCTTATATGCTTAATGCTGGAAAATTGCTTAGACATCTTCAAAAATATTTTGCATATTACGTGCATTACCCACACCCTCTATGGGGTTGCGGAATTTATTAGAGAGCAATCTCCGAATGTTAATGAATTAATCCTACCGAAAAGGTTTTCTCGAAAAAATCTACAAGAATCGCTTGATACAAAGATAACGACCAGAACTTTCCTTACTTCCGTCTCCAGTCGTAACGAAATGAGAGACGTGGTTAGAAGACCCTTCATTTTACGCAGACAGTTTGGAGAAGGTTGCTGATGTAATAAACAATGTAACCGAGAATGCACAAAGCATAAGCAAATATAAAAATCTGTTACAGGATCTATCTTTGCAAATTAACTTGCATTTTATTGGCAAACATTTTTGTGATATACCTCACTAAAAGAAATACTTTGAATCACAAACAATACAACTAAATGATGGAATTGAAGCATTGCATGTTATAATAAACAAATTAAAGAATATTTCTGGTGATTTTGGTGCTTCTATATACAAAAAATCGAACCTTCAACCGGAATTTGTCAATATTAAAACTTTTGTGTCCATTTTCACTACGCCCCTTTCACTAGTTGTGATGTGGAAAGAAGCTTTTCTATATTTAAAGACGTTCTAACAAGTAAGCGAACACATTTCATAGCAGAAAATTTATAGTATGTTTTAGTAATTAATGTTAATAAATCACTTTTAACACTATATCTAGTGTCTTTAGTCAGATAAACACGTAGAAGTAGTGTCGTCCGACTGTGTACCGCTTTCCCTAACGCATTACATGCCGCGGTTGAACGAATGTATCGTACTCCACTTTCTTCCAAACGTCGCCCATAGAGGCAGTCGTGGATCCGCAGTAGGATTATCATATATCCTGCTTGTCTTCTTTTTCAATATGCTGTTTTAAATGTTCGTTTAAGCTGATGGAACTGTTAAATTTAGTTGAACACAACACACAACTAACAGTGTGTTGTGTTTTAATATGATTTGCCAGTCGCTCCTTCATACAAAATGACTTTATACAAACTTCGCATGTAAAAGGGTATTCACCTCTGTCTATTTTAATATGTCTGCCTAATACACCCCTCTGACTAAATGATCTTGTATAAATTTCGCAAGTAAAGGGCTTTTCACCAGTGTGTGTTCTAATATGATTCGCCAGGTCAGTCTTGCGGGGACATATTCGCCCATAATAACTACGTACGTAGCTATACCATAACATAAAATTTAACTTAGATAAGTGTAGATTTGGATTAAGTGAAGTTACGTATTTAGGCCATAGATTTTGGAAAGATGGTGTCGCGTTAGACAATTAAAAAATTGAGGTAATAAAAAATATGCCAGTTCCAAAGGACAAGAAAGATGTGCAAAGATTTCTTGGTTTTATAACTTACGCAGGCCGATTCATCCCGAATTTATCGGATAAAACTGAACCTTTAAGACAAATAATTAAACAAGAGCATATATTTGAATGGGGTAATGAACAAAATAAAGCTTTTCATTAACTTAAATTGGCGGTTACCAGTGAACCCATCTTAAACTACTTTGATCCCAATAAACCTATTAAATTGTCAGTAGATGCATCAAAATCTGGAATAGGTGCTGTATTATTGCAGGACGATAAGCCTTGTGCATATGCATGGCATGTGCATATATGGGACAAAGAGTTGTTATTTCAACATCTTGGAGAAGTAAAGTTCTAGATGATATTCACACTGGCCATTTTGGTATTTCCAAAGGTATAGAGAGAGCAAAATCTTCAGTATATTGGCCAAAAATAACGAGACACATTGAAAACATAGTGAATAAGTGCAATGTTTGTAATAAGTATAAAAATTCAAATAGAAGAGAGCCAATGATAGCGCATGACATTATTAAGAAACCCTGGCAAAAGTTAGGGACAGACTTATATGAATTAAATAAGCAATGATACCTTATAGCTGTTGACTAATATTCAAAATATCCCGAGATTGCAAACGTACATAATAATTTAACTGCAGTCAATATCATCAATAAATTAAGATCAATTCATCAATCAAGACATGATATACCCAAGGTTGTAGTTTCGGATAGTTGTCCCCAATTCATAGGTAAACAATTCATAAAATTTTCGAAAAATTGGAATTTCAATTTGGTGGCATCTTCTCCGCATCATCAACAGTCAAATGGTAGGGTGGAAAGCTCCATTCAAACGTTAAAGAAATTAATTTATAAATGTTTAGAAAATGATGACATTTATTTAGGCCCGCTTGCTTTTAGAAATATACCTATACATAATAGTTACACACCTTCCGAAATGTTAATGTCTCGCTACTTAAGAGATAATCTACCGTTAAATGAAATTAAGTTAGATCCAAAAGTCATAAACAAGCAAAGATTTGATTCTAAAATACAAATAAATCGCACGAATAGTAAAAAGTATTATGACAGCAAAGCTCAAAATAGAGGTAATTTTAAAATTGGAGCGAAAATATGGTTTCAAGAGAAACCTAACAGTATTTAGAAAAGAGGAAAGATTGTTAAGAAAATAAGAAACAGAACATGAAGTTGAGAAGGAAGGTGGAGGTTCAATAGTAAAAAATGGATCATATCTTCGAAAATGAAATGAAGAAGCATTTCAAAACACATCACAGTTCACAGCTGTATACGATGTAGATCCAGATAGGGAAGTAGATTTAAGTTCTAGTTGTAGTACTAATAACAAATATAGTGTTAATTTAGGAAACATCTCACAAAGTTGATTGTCACAAGTTCACGAGGAAAGTGATAATCAAGATATCATTTATTGTGTAAATGATAATCGTAATACTGAAAAGCGCATAATTAATAAACCTTAATATTTGAAAAATTATGTTTAACTAGAATTAAGTAAATATTAAAGATTAGCTTCGAAAGGGAGATGTTGTATAGTTATGTTATAAGAAATAAGTGAAGTTATCCACAACATTTTGTAATAACAAGTTATTACAAAAGACTACGTTATGTTGCAGCAAATGTACAAAGCAAGCATGAATCAATCAGAACTGGGAGAAGAACTTAGAAAGAAAGAACTTAGAAAGAAAGAACTTAGAAAAGTGCTTCAAATAATAAGCACTCAACCAGAGTGCCAGAAAATAAGTATTAAATATGTACTTCATTTCAATAATGAATAATGATAGCAAGGACTGTGGCGTAGTATGGTAAACAACACATAAGTAGCGGCAACTTCCGCACCACACAAGTTTAATTAATTGTATAATAACTAATTCGGGAGAGCCCTTTCGACGACACGAATGGTCCTCGAAACGGCCGTCCCGGACTAATTATTATGTCGCTATATAATAAATTAAACTTGTGTGGTGCGGAGGTTGCCGATACTTATGTGTTGTTTACCATACTACGCCACAGTCCTTGCTATCATTATTGCTATATATCTGTTTAAAATCGGTTCTAATTACAACTAAAACATGCTAAAACCACTGTGTAAACGGCCAAAGGAGTTAATGGTTTCGCTAGTCGGATATTTCGAAGCAGAACGTGACAACTATTAACAAAATTTCGTCAATGATCAAACAAGGAATTACACTCACTAGGCCAAATCGAAAACTCGTACGAGATAAAGCTGTTGTGAAAATTGATAATTTTTTCCAATGTGCTATTAGAAATACATTTTATGACATATATACAAACAGTGAGTATATACAAATATCATTTGCAAGAGTGTTTTTTACATATAACGTATTTTTCAGAGCAGCATATGACTTTAAACACTCTGAATAATGTTCTTAAAGAAAGAGATTTTTTTTTGGTTGCAATATGTTGTTGTGGAAGCTATTAAGTAATATAGGTTTTTCATTACAAAAGAAGATGATGCGAAACAGACCTTAATAGGGGTCCCACATATTACAATGAAACAGATCACAATATAATATAGAAATCTGCGTCGGTTTGTTATTCTTTTTTTTTTACAAAACCTGGATCTTTTAGGATGGTACCACAGGAAATTCTTGGCAAGACGAAAGTAAAAAATTGGTAGAAAAAAATATAGTTCTACATGCTGAAAATAATTACAGATTTGTACCACGAGCAAAACTAAAATTTTCATCCAATATCAAAAACTTGGATTATCATGAATATTTATTAAAGTGAATCAAGACACAACTTCTTAAAAGTCTAGAAAGCCCTCCTGTCATTCGAATAAAATAGCATCATCAAGAAAACTTGAAATTTAGTATTGGCTTACCAACAATAAAATTGATTATGACAGGACTGCGTTAGAAGTATAACTATTATATCTTGTTGAACAGCACAAACTGCAACCAGTGTATAAGGCTGATGAACCAGCTGGGATGGTCATACAGTTCTCCATCTTTCTCAATATCACTGTATATTTAATCCGATTAAACTGATATGGGGTTGATATTGGTAAATATGATAGATTGGAGGATGGACATTTACAGCTATGGGGAGAAGCACTGAACCAAATTAGTTTGGAAGATTGGTGTAGTAGTATAAGACATTCTGAAAATGAAAATCAAAGGTGGTGAGACAGACAGATTCTTTAAGATAGAAAAAAAAAACGTTCCGGAATTAATAATAACTGCAAATACTTTAACAAATAATGATTCTAATAGTAATTATGATTAAGTGTGTTATATTCACTTACTACTTTTTCGTTGTTTTTTTCACTCCTAGTATTATTAATATATTCAAATCATGCTTTTGAAAGAGAAGTTTCCAAATTGACGATTTCTATTCTTCCGATAGTGATTACAATTAAATCTACTGTATAGATTTGGTGTTTTTTATTGCTTCCACTCCTAATATTATTAATGTATTTTGTTTTTGGCAGAGAGGAATTTTCCAAATTAACACTTACTGTGAATAAAAGCAATAATGATCTTAAGTAAATTGATTGTATACATTGGTTGGTTCTGTAAATCGTGCTTTTGAAAGATAATCGGCATTAATATTAACAGTAAATGCGACTCTCATGAATCCAGGGCCTGTATATTCATCGAATGCCAACAATAATATTGTTTAACAACTATATAACCTAATAGTTTGTTTCCATTTTAACAAACAGAAAATTGATAACTTTGTTGTGATGAACTATGCGGTACTGTTGTCATTTAATAGTGTTATATACAGAATAACCTATGATATAAAGCAAACATTTAATGAACACACTATCGAAATGCAGAAACAATACATTTTTTGGCCTAATCCTAAATTAGTGAGATGTAATTTGTTTCATAAAAGGAAATCCACAATTAAAATCCAAATTAATATCACGCTATATGATTATAAATATGAAATTTAAATATATGTTATGTGAAACTATTAAACATGAATATGTTTATTCTAAACTTTTCTTAACATTTAATCAACCTACATATTACACACAATTATTGTTGCAATATAGCTTCTCTTTACAATAACTACTGTACTGTACTATATTTAATGCGAGAAAATGCTTGCAGACAATTATGGATAATTCATACATAACAATATTGTGAAAATTAACTAAAGCCTGTTTAACCTAAAAATCTGAAACTCTGCCTTTCCGTTCCCAATCTCCATATCTAGTTGGTTCAGGGCCAGTTGGTCCACCTATTTCGCCAGTATGAGGATTAGTATTGTTTGGCCATGGCTCGAAGGGATCCTTAACTTGAGGATGGACCTGTTGTATATCTTCTAAACTTTTTATAGTTGACGTTTCACGCAATTTTTTTTTAAATTCTTTCATCCGGGGACTTAGCGGCTTTTCAGAAGACGATGAGGCTCTTAAAATTATATCTATTTGTCAAAATAGTAAACATCTGAGCAGTTATGCGAGACCTACCATTAATTTGTTTATAATTGTATGAACTTCGTACGTGTTTTAACATATACATCATTATACTCATATTTAAAGTTATTTATTACCTTGTGTAATAATCTATAATTTCAAATTTTTTGTCTCGTATGTCACTTTCTGTAGTTCTTGCGCGAGTCAAAATTAACAGTATTGCCAGGTTAAAAATAAGAAAATCACCAACTATAGCCAAGCGTTTTCAAAATTGTACGCTAAAAATTTTGCGCAGACTACTTTTGTTTAATATTTACGACGTGGTATATAAATGTGCGTGATTTATCATATTTACAGAAGTCATAAATTTATATTAAATAATTGTATTTAAGGATGCAATAGATTAATTTGAATTGTATAAGCGTAAGTGATTGTATAAACTATTCATACATACATACATTAATACATATGTACATGGTAGGTTCTCATACTCTGAAGAATACATGATGTAAAATGATATGTGGACATTACACGGGATGCAAATATCTGGCTTGTTAGAAATTTGGGTACCTGCGTACGTGAAGTGTTAGTAGAAAATAGTCTTGTTGTTTTTTTACAATGAACATGTAGCGCCAAAAGAAATATCTCTTTTTTACTCATTGAGATTTTTCCAGTTAACGTGTACATAGGCTCTTATGTTCGTAAATGCAATTATTTCAAAACCAGTGTAGTTCATCTTATTGTTTTCTAGTGTTCTTGTATTCACATAGGCTTATTGTAGTGCTAAATTCTTATGTTTTTAATTTGCATTTTGGTTAGTTATATTGTTCTCTCGTTTCCAATAATTATATTGGCTTATGTTGGCATTTGGTTGCTAAATGTAATATTTCCAAAGTTAATTAACAAATTTGTTTTTAGTCTATAGTTCAATATGTGATGCTGATTTGAAAAACCTTAAGTCAGAAAATTTCACTTTTAAGTTTTATAGTGTCTTGGAAAGAGAAGAAAATGCCGAAGATTAAAAAAAGTTTGAATCGTTTGCACGCGCAGTTCATGAAGCACTCATCAAAATGTCAAAATAATTTCTCCGTTTTTATTCTATTGCGCTGAAAAATCATGTTTACGGCTTAAGGTGGATTTTCCCAGTCAGCATCATTTACATGTATAGTACTAATCTTGAAATAAAAAAGTTGCGTACGGAGGGTTGAGTAAAGTGGGCCACTTTTGTCTGCACGCCATATAATTAGAGTTTAACGCAAGTATAGCTGCAGCTTCGTCGGGATTGAACTGTAAAATCACAAATAAATAATAAAATCCTGCCTTTAAACATGATCCTCAACGTGTGAGAATCTGCGAAGTTCTAGAATTCATTTGGGAGATTTCAAAAATATTTTTTTAGTATTTGAAATTAATGCATAACCTCTGGTTAACATTTGCGAATCGTTTGTGCCACAAGATGTAAAGCATGAGCTTTACACGTCATATGTAAAAGTTGTTCACACTTTTGTTTTCGCTTGGGAGTTGAGTCGGGAATTGAAAAAGATGGGATAGAACTGCCTGAACGCATCGAATATCCTGTTTTGGGATGCTCTAAAATGATCTGCGAAATGTAGTCTTTTGTCAACGATCATTCCAAGATACTCGAACCTGTCGTTCTAGTCGATCTTCATCGCTCTGACTTTGATCTTGGGAAACATCATGGTGCGTTTGCGTCTTCCTGGGATTGATCGTTGGTCATTGGGCTTCGAAGAAGCCTACTCGGCGTTCTATATAAACAAAACATCAACTTTTTGTCCACTAGCATCCTTAAAATATTTCTCTCCTGCTGAATAGCCAATACCTGTGCCATTATTTCATTGTGGAAAATGACATTGCAAAAAATAAATACTTAATAGAAGCGACTCTTTCTTTTTCGATATTTTAAAGTTTTGCTCTATATACATATGTGCAGACTCTTCTGTACTTTCTTTAAACGATTAACCTACTAGCGCTAATACAAATGCCAATACAACTGAATAACACAATTATTAGCCACTTATAACACAGTAATTATGAAATGCTGTGCTAAAACTGTAAAGCGAACGTTAAACAACTAAGGGAATTCAAATTTAAATCTAAACGCGGTTTATCTGTCTATGACCGTCCAGGTAACGGCACGGCATCGTTTGTAACGCTACAACGTACCGCTGTTTTAGAATGTGGCGCTTCGCTGAATAGGACCAATGTGTTTTTGGTCGCCTTCAATACATATATGGTATTTCGAACACACAGATGAAATCATATATTTCTGCTTGATATTAAAAAATAGGGTAAATTTGTTTCATGTTTCACTGAATTTTAAACATAGTTCTTGCTTTTAAACTGGTTGACTTCTTTCGTGGATAAAACGTATATTGATGAGTACTAAAACATCTACAATAAGTAACTAAAGTAAAAACATGGTAAAAACTAATTAAAATGGAAACTACAATTCTTTTACTTTGATGAATAAAGTGCCAGTGCACTACTTAGTTCCTTCACTGCGGATATTCAGCCGCCACTTAAAATACATGGTAGCGTCTGTGAATATATTCGCTTAGAGCAGCGATAGGGTTAATAACAAGAAAGCAACGTTTAGCGCAAGTAGCTTAATAAACGCTATAAAATACAGCCGCCCGCTCTCAACGTATTTCGATGTAGCGGTAGAAGGTATACACGTCCAGCAGATACGTTTGGAACTGTTTGCTTTCGCCTAACCCGCCCAGTGGAAACAGATATCAATCACATGCATCTTGAGAGTCGATCTTATGGTCGCATCTATCTTGATCGGATATATTCGGAATGAAAGAGCGGACATCTATTCATTACTCAGATAAGTATTATGTCACGTTATGAGCCAAAAAGGTAATACGTGACATTGCTCTTCAAAGAAAGAGTCACTGTTATTAAGGATTTATTTTATGCAATGTCATTATCGACAACAATGAAATAATGTCCCAGACATTGATTGTCCAGCAGGAGAAATATTACTCGAGCGCTAGTGAACAAAAAGTAATAGCCATTAGCGTTACAGTTGATATGTTTTTATAATAGCAGTACTGGTTTTCATTTCATCCACATTATTTTATTTTTTGTTTTGTTCATTTGTAAGCCTTTATTTTATGTGTACCTCCTCACTTATCTGATTAACTTGAAATTTCTTTTCAATATATTTGCAACCTTCTACTTTCGTTGTTAAATACACAATACATATGTGTTCAGTGATATAAGATTTTGTTTTATTTTATTAATTGATTCGCTGATTTAAATACCATTTTAGTATCCTAATTATTGTCTTGAAACGGACATTTTTTGATAGGTACATCGCAAATAGATGAAATTATTTGCAATTTGTTATGGGTTACAGTCTCATCATTAAAAACAAATTAACAACTAATTAACGTAATTGTTCAAATTGTTCTCCATTATCAATTGGACAATGACCCAATCGATTTACAAAACCCCGAAGGGAATTCTACAAAAATTCTCGGAAAATCTCTTGCATCGTTCTGGCAATTCGAATTTTTATCTCTTCGACGTTATCTTTGTAAACCTTATTTTTTGCGTATCTCCAAAGAAAAGGCCTTAAATCTGGTGAACGAGCTGGCCATTCAATGTTTACACGTCTTCCAATCCATCTGTTGAGAAAAACGTTGTCCAAAAATGGATGGTCATTGATTTCATGTAGATCGAGCATGGCACAAGCAAGCATAATTTTATTTTGCAATAACTGCAAGTGCACAACCCAATTTAAATTGACATTGATGAAAAAGGGACCAATAATATGAGTAGAATGCTAATCCAAATATTAACCTTTTGAGAGTATAGTGCTCTAAAAACCAAGACAAATTTTCCCACGATCAATAATTGCAGTTATGTCGGTTTACTTCACCGGTATAGTAAAAAGTAGCATCATCAGGGAAAGGTATAAAACAAGATTCCGAAACGTAGATTATAAAAAAAAGAAATAAATAAACCCCCTATACTCGAATAATAAATTAAACATTAAATTAACTACAAAACCGGTTAAAGAAGAAAAACAAAAAAACTCAGTCAACTTAAGATGAAATATTTAAACCGGCGTTTTCTTTCAAAATGTGATTAAAAAGGACAAAATAAAGAGTAAAAAAGCTCTATCGAATGGTAGAGTAAAGTTACGTGGACAAGCGTAACTAAAAAGTTTAACAAAAAAATTCAAGTATTCTTCGACGTAGTGCTTATTGTGTGCAAACCGTCTCGATGTATTTTCCAGTAAAGTTTGTGCTTCTCCGACTTACTCCGATTTGTTTTCGCTTCAAATAGGAACAAATCGGTTGTTAAAATATTTAATATACGCTTAAAAATAGCGTTACATTGTTTTATTATAAAAAATATTCATGAATAAATATAACAATAATTTAATTCAGGAATATCTAGATTGACCAGGAACAAATCTGGCGACACTAGTGCTCGAACGAGATTGCTCCGCTACTCTCGTCAAAAATCTACTGCAAATTTTTAACACCGCAACTCTTTATACACGTATACTTCTTGGTCATAGCTCAAGTATATAAACATTTTAAAGGAACTCCATAGCAAAAACCAATATATTGGGAACCACTACATTACAAAAAAGTTTCGTTTTCGTCAATTATCTGATGTTATAAACTAGAATTATGATAAACACGCAATCGATCATAGATCTCTGTAACTTTCAATTAACATCCATAAAAATCAAGTGCAAATATTTAATCCAGTAAAAATTAAGTTGCAGTTAACGGCTCAATGCAGACTTTCACAATTTTCTAAATACTATTACTGAAAATAGTGACATGTAGTAAATAAAGAAAGAACTAATTATTACGAATTTATTGATTAACAAATATCAATAAACTTGTACGAAGTACTTAATAAGAGAAGAACCATTTATGTCCTCAGTATAATACTTGTACAAAACTTCTTTAAAAATTAGAAAGCAAATGCTAGATGTGTACATTATTTAACGGAATCCATTTAGCTTATACATAACGTAGAAGGAGTCCTAAAACTGTACGATTCGTTTCACTTTTTTTACTAATATTTTATATCAAATCAAGTTACAATGTTTCATAATAAATACCTTACATTATTGTATTTTAAAATGGGAGGCTATAAAAAGTTTATAATTTACGTATGAAATTATTCATATGCGCGAGAGCGTAGACCTACTTTAAAAATATATATACAAAAAAAATTAAAATACTGTAGTTTAACACTATGTTTTATTATATCATATGCCCAAGCGCAAGTTGGGAATTGATATCTAGTGAAAGAAAACGCATAGAAATTTTGTCAATATAGAATATATATTACGCTTTATCTTGCTGGAACGTATGCAGGGCATATTACATCCCTTTTCAATATATTAAGTTGTCTATTCTACTTCTTTCTCCAAACATCAATCCGCATTAGCGTTTAAGCAATCGGTATGTACTGCTGAATGTATTCTATATGTGTCCACGATGATATGGATCATAGTTAGTTAAATACTTATCTGTTAAAATTCGCGAATTTTCAATTACAGCTAGATGTCTAACGTTATCGTTAGTTAATACTCGATTGTTATCAGATGTCAATAAGCGAGGATTTTCATTAACATTACCTAGGATTCGGTTATCATTACCTAATATTCTATTATCGTTTAAAATGCGACCATTGTCATTCACTAACAATCTAGGAGGTTCATTAGAATTTACTAGTAGTCTGGAACCATCATTTGTCAAAAGTCTATTACCATCACTAAGTAAATTGCGATTATCAGTTAGCAAATGATTTGTATCATTAAGTATTCGGGAGCTATCTGCTGTTAGCAACCTTGAGTTGTCCGATTGCATCATCCTTGCAGAGTCTTGCATGATCCGATTATCAGTAGGCTGCTGTGGTTGTTGTGCCTGAGAAGGTTGTTGAATTAATCTGGCACTGGGATCATTAGTTGGATGATACTTCTGGTCAGTTGTATTGTGGTATTTAGGCATTCGTTGAGTTTCTTGTGTGCTATATTTTGGTGATGGAGCATGAACCTGAAATATAATTACATAATTGAACATCTTTGTTGATATTTATGAATTTTAAATGAACGAATGTGTATGGTTTAAGATTTTATCTACTCTGTTTATATATGTATATACCAAGAGGTTTCTTAAAACAAATGATTCAATAAATTAACATTTTACATATTACAGTTTTCTGAAAACTTAGGCCAATATTTTGTTTGGAACTATCGTTCACTCCTTAGAAAATAGTACAGTTCTATATAGACATTTACATCCTAACAATTCTTTTAGCGTTCAGGGCTTGGCTAGCTTAATAAATTAATACAGAGAATTCACAACGATCGTTGATCAAGTGTATGGACAACCACTTAATACATTAATTGAAAAATTTGTAGTGTACGACCTGTGAGTGTACGTCCCGATTGCGAACGGTCTTTGATATCCCGGTTATACACGAATATCAGACCAATGCCTAGTGGACGAAGAGTATTGAAAATTTCGCTCTTTTCTATATTACATTTATGTGCAACAACTGCCATACGATTTTCTTTGTCGGACCATTCCATAGTAAACGCACAAGCGAATTCAAATTCTTTTCGCGCACAAACTGTATGAGGGTTAACCTCGACAACCATGCGTAAAAGTTATGGCAAAATATAGTGCAAGGGCATGCGCTTAATGTTGTAACAGTTTTTATGTTCCTACTAGGTACAATCTATTACTTTTCAATATTTAAAATTTACGATTTTTTTTATTTACTCGATGGCACTGAAATAAAATTCTCTTAAGATTAAGTGAACCACAATAAAGAAGGAAGTATATTACGTTCACTGTTCTACAATTATCCATTTTGTTTGGAATAGGTAATTCATGATTTAAAATATTAAGCTGTTAATATAAAAACATAAAGTTCCTAAAATGAGGTTTACACATTCTTTTAGAGTTGAAATATGTTAAGGCTATAAAAAAAGATATACTAGGATTTGGATACCTTCATGTGAGTATTTAATGTGCTTGACTGAGAAAATGCTTTTCCACAAGTAACGCACACATAAGGACGTTCACCAGAATGAACACGCATATGACGTAATAATATGGTATTTACTGTGAATCCTCTGCCACATATATTGCAAACATATGGTCGCTCTCCAGTGTGATTTCTCATATGATATTTCAACTTCATTACTGTCGTAAATCTGAAACATGACACATTAAACAAAAAAAATATTTAATATTTGTACTATAAACTTAAAAATATTCTTTCAAATTAAATTTCGTAAAAATATTATATTTTTAATGAGTAGGTATTCTGGATGCCTACTTATTTCTTTTTAATATAGTAAACTCTCGAATGTAAATTTCATATAAAATGCTAGAAGTACATTTGTTGAATGGTTTCTTTTTAACCATAACAGTATTTACTGACAAAAATAAAAGCATACAAAGTTCTTTCAATACTTTTTAACATTCACATTTCACAAAAAAGGAAATATATTAACTGTTATATGAATGTACTCAGTGCGTCCACAACACTAAATAAATACGTTGCTTACCACGCTAAGCAAATTACGAGGACAGACAATGTTCGGAATCTGATAGGTTTGTAATAATGACAATTCGTAATAAAAGTATTTTCGAAGTTTCTATACTCAAGTAAGATACAATGTGCCTTTTCTAAACAATTGAAGCAAAAACCTTTATCAAAACTACACTTTTTTTTCCATCAAATGTAAATAAAAATTTGTCTTCCTTTACCACATAACAAACATATTCTTGTTTTACTTATGTATACCACACGTAATATTACTTCAAGTTTTCTTCAATTAACCGGCCTTGTATAGACTACAACAATAGACATGGACAATCGAGTGTATGCTGAAATTATGTGTTCCAGTTCTACTGGAAGTAAACAAACAATTTGTTCATTAATTCTTGCTCTACAATTACTTGGCAAGATATCGATGTTTTTAAACATGTGTTAATCTGGGTGGATTGGTAAATAATTTTTCTTCAGCACTTGCTCGTACTTTACATAGATTTTAATTTCAATTTATTAATGGTTCTTCTAGATTTATTTTTAAGTTGATACTGTAAATTTTTGTTTTTCAATAAAGTTTCTATTGAAGTATGCAAAGACAGTGCTGGCAATTAACCAATCAACTATTCGACAAACTGGACTTTTTTGGTTAGTCAACTATTAGGAGAGAATGAAAATTTTATGTCCATTGGGTGATAGATATTTTCCGGGATTTGATAACTAAATGCGTCACCGGTAGATAATGTTACCCAATTTGTTTTTCTTTTTTATTCGATTTTTATAATCTGCTACACAAAACCGACCCATTCAACCTTTTTCATGATCACGATTATTTAAATAATCCAAGAGGACTAATTGTGGTTTTTAAATAAAAATATACAATTGTTTTTCTGTTTTTATCATCCTCAGTGTACAGGTAACAGTTATTTTAAGAGGAAACCTCAGCAAAACACTAATTTAATCGTTTCCGTAGTTCCATTAATGACATGTTCAAAATATATAATTATTAGGGACGCTGGTTTCTCCTTCGCCAAAGTCTATGTTTTTATCGCAATCACGCTGTCGGATGTGTTCCATTTGTCTGCTTGTGCATTTATTCGTCGGGATGTTCAATCTTTATTCCATTTAGTAGTTCTTAAATCATCTTGCAAAAAGTCTATTATAAACCAGTGTTTAGCGTTGCTATTTGAATACCATGCATTCAACACCACAGTGCACTATTAACACAACTACCGTGGGCGGAGACTCTGAATCAAATCTTGCACTCAGCATGTTTTGGACATATCTGGCGTCTCCGACGGAAAGGAAAAGTCCAGTGTCCCTAACAATTGTTGACGTGGTAAATTTAGGAAAGCTTGTTACTGATTGTTTCACTGATATTTTATCTTTAGATTAAATGAATTGGTTAAAAAAATCACACACCACAACGGCTTGATCTTATAACTTACCTCTTTTGGCAAACTGAACATTCAATGGGTTTTTCTGTCCCATGTAACCTTTTGTGGCTTGTTAAGTCACCTGATTGTCGAAATGCTTTTCCACAGAATTCACATGCAAATGGTCTTTCATTAGTGTGTGTTCTCATATGTATTTTTAAACTTGCTTTGGATACATAACCATTTTTACAGATTTCACACGTAAAAGGTCTTTCTCCTGTATGAGTGCGCAAGTGTAATTCTAAATTAAATCGCTGAGGAAAGCATTTTCCACAAATGTTACACAAAAAAGGTCTATCACCAGTATGTTGCTTAATATGAACGTCTAGAGTAGTAGCATCAGGGAATTCGCTTTTGCAATAATCGCAAATGTGTTTTAATAATCCAGGGTCACCTTCTTTCTTTTCGTGAATCTTCATGTGCTTCAATAGACTGTTTTCAGCGTAGCAACCTTTATTACATATTTTACAAATGAACGGTTTCTCTCCGCTATGTTTTAAAAGATGCTTACTTAGTAATGTTGTGTGCGTAAAACGTTTTTTGCATATTTTGCACTCGTGTGGTTTCTGGTCTTCTGGTATATGTGTTCTCATATGATTATTTAAGTAATTTTCCTCAGTAAAACCTCGTGGACACAGTTTACATTTGTAGGGACGGTCTTCTATGTGCGTTCTCAAATGTTTGCGAAATGATTTCAGATTGATAAATTGTTTCTTGCAGACGTTGCATTGATTTCCGTTACGCTTGTGCTTTTTTGATCCAATCACTGTAAATAGTAAACAGTAAATTATTAGTACATCGTCTACTTGTTATACCTACGCAAGTAAATTAATTTGACACTAAATAGAAGAGGATATATCTAAAAGATTTTTCATTATATTTTTACCTTAACTAATAACTACGAAAAAGTTTAAACCACCAAGGTTGTTGTTCTAAAGACACTTTGAACATTTTTAACTTGTTTTAATTTGTCGGTTGCAATTGAAAAAGGTGGCCCATTAAATATAGAAGAGGTTTTAACAGTTCGTCCTAAACTACAAAACAACAAAGCAAAACAAAGAATGTAGTGTTTAATGTGGCACGAAATATATTCAGTATTTGAAGATAATTGTGAAACATGAATTAGATATATGTATTTTTCTTAATATCGTAATGTAAGCAAAATATTAGTCTTAGATTTTCAAATAAAATGAGAAAAGAGATAGAGGGCTGAGATAAAAATAGTTTCGCAAGAAATACTGCGAAATCCCATTTCTCTCGTTCCATGTTTTACACAAAAACATCGGCAAGCTATACGTGTGACACTAACGGATATTTCTTCTTCACAGTGTCATTCAACTAATTTAATTTGCATCAATTGAGTAGTAATGCAGACAAAAGGAACGCTAATTATTTTGCATAACGTGCGTTTTTTATCCACCGAATGGAAGCAGTGATGACCATCTATCTACCTGAAATTTTATCAGATGTCAGTTTGGATACTTTTTACACTGTGCAGACTGGCTGATGACCTCATATCTGAGTCGGATGAATCCATTAGCTTTTTTGCCAGAGCGACTGCATCAATCTCTTTATCAACTATTACCGTCTTTTTTGCTAAATATAGATCATTTAATTGATAACATTAATGCGTCAATTTCCGCCAAACCGCTGCGTGTCTACGCTATTTAGTCTGGTTGAAGTAGCAACGATGCATTTTTAGTTAACAGGTCATCGTAAAGTCATCATTAGTGGAATCCATTAATCAAACGTGTTGGATCAAAAACAAAACGGACGTAGATATCAATAGTGAAATTAATAACACGAATTTAGAATATAGTACTTTATGTTTTCATTAAACGATGTTTTTAGATGCGAAAGCAATCAAACGTATGTTTCGCCATTGGCGAGAAATCACTTAATTTTGTTAACTTCATCCGTAAATTGGAATAAAACACCAGATTAACTCGTATGTAATGTTATTAGAAATTACATATAAGTAAATAGACAACCATTCTGATAACAAACAGATCAAACAATGTGAGTTTTATATCTATCAAATTTGGCGGTAGTGCATTCAACACACACACACGAAGAAGTGTTGATTCGTATATAATAGTCTACTGATTGGATGGGGTTCGTTCCCCAACCGTAGCTTATACACAGTGTGTTCAGAAATATATTTAACAAATTTTGTAGCAAAACCGAACAAAACTAGCTGTTGAGTTGTTGGGGAAACACCGTATTTGTTTATATATATTCGATGCTGCTTCTACTTCTCTAACTTCTTTGGTATTGCCATTGCAAGGAGTTGGGACTAAACGAGATATGTTGTTACCCGCAATATTACATCAATTCTCTTAAAGTTCTTTTGCAAAAAGAAAATGTATTTAAGTGTGTTAACTGGTTAACGTTACAAGTATAGTGGCAACACGTTATTCCTAAACCTCCACGGATCAATTAATTAGACAGATGTGAAAAACCTGCCCATAAGACACCTAGCAGTAGTTAAAATACGACATATCCCCGATAACTAAAATGTTTGGTCGCTCTATTGATATAAAATCATAGTGCTTTAAAGATAATCCTGCACTTTACAGCTTCCATTTCACGTGTCTAATCTGTGCATGCAGATATAGTTTTAAAAGTAATATACTCAAGAGAAGTATTTCGTCATTAACTTCCATATAATTCATATAAAATTGCGAGTCCACTTATAACGTGTCTCAACCTTCGTATGTTTGTACATATTATCACTAGAGTGGGCCACTTTTGTCTGCGCGTCAGGACAGTACTAAGTTTCATATACGCATACATATATGACTCATTAGGGTTTAACGCAAGTATATATCGGGAAAGAATAATGTTAATTTATTTAATTATAAATATTATATATGTTATCTGCACAGCACAAATATAAAAAGATTGCTGAAAAGTTTGCAGCATTAGGTATGTTTCCGGATTTGTCTCGCTGAACTGCGTTCGTCGTGCTGAAGAAATGTTCTTATATTTTGAGAATGACCGTTCGGCATCTACGGATGTAAGACACGCATAATTAAAATAATCTTTATAAACAGATAATGGATCAGATGCACCATCACCAATTTGCATTAATCTGGTAAAATCGGAATTTTTGTTTACAATTTCTTCGAATTTTTCAACAACACACATACTCTTTATATCACTTGTAGCACATAGCAATGTGTACATCGTTCACAATTTGCACCGACTCTACAAATGACAACGCAGTATTTCGAAATTTTTCTATTGCATCAAATAAACCGGTATGATTATCGTAAATAGTTATTAAATCTATTTCAACGTAAGTATCTTGAAATCTTAGTTGGCTTTCCTCAATAGTTGCAGCTTCGTCGGGATTGAATTGTAAAACCACAAATTTTATTTCTTCGACAAATTTTGAACAACAGGGAGCTGCCTTCAATCATGATCCCCAACGTGTGAGAATCGACTCTGCTAGTACGGGAATACCGAAGCACCGTCTGCGAAGTTCTCGAATTTGCTTGGGAGAAAACACTTTTTTAGTATTTAAAATGAATGCGTCCACCTCGGGATAATAAATAAAGATGTAACGCATGAGCTTTAGACGTTACATTTTCAAGCGATGTCGCCTTTTGCGCTTCTGTACGCTCGACATACTATTAATTAAACAAACAACGTTCGACTAACCCACATGGAGACCCAAGATGACAAAGCGTGACTGCTTCGCTTTCTACGTTGCGCGTAATGTTGCGTACTGGATATGGTCCCAATATGCAGACACGCTGGTCCGTTCTAATCATCACACAGACTAACCCCGGATGACGCACACCATCCGAATTTGGATACCAAGTACTGCTAAATTATAGTACAGGGTGCATCGAACATTTCCCTCTATATTTGAAATAATTCTATGAAGATAATGACTGACTTCACAATATTCACAAACACTGGCGTAATGAAAAATATATGTGAAGGAAAGAAGAACTCTGATAGAAAATAATTATGACTAATAATGAGCATTTTGCAATTTATTTGCGAGAACAATAACAAATTAAACTTAAGTCAGTCATGATGAATAGTAATGACAATAATTATTGATTGAAATTGGTCACATTCAGTGGATGCAACTATTGTGGAACAATTGTGACAATATTTTCGCTGCAATGAATGATACGTCGTAATATATAGATAGTTTTAGGGAGCGGATGGCCATGTTTTGTAGCACTCTTATTTTTCGGTACCAAGCTAGAATGTGTTTGCGCAATATAACATTCAATAATAACATGAAATGTAACATCCAGCACACAAACTATTAGGCTCGTATTGTTAATGTAGCACTTGGTACTTATAGATAGGAGCAGATTCCTACGCTGAATGCGACTATTGGCAAAATATGATCATTAGAAAGCCAACTATTCACATGATTCTAAATGTTGTGCATATAATGAGTTTGACGTGCTGGTTGTATGGATCTTTACGGTTTTGGGTTTGCTAGTAACTTCTTGATCAGTGCCTTGTAATGGCTGCAGAAAATCTTGATCTGGAACTTACACTAGAACTAGATCATGATGTGTAAGGCACAAAACCTTCAGCGTTGTACGTATATTATTCTGGCACTATAAAATTTGTTAACAATGCACATGGTAGTAGCCCCTTTTGAGACAAATATGGCTCGAATCTTCATACATAGAATAAAACAAAGTTGAATTTTGGTAAATATCGACTTTTTTAATAACTAAAATATTGTGCTTAACGTTTCGGTAACATATTGTTCATCTTTATCAGAAGCTTATTTAAAGATGAACAATATCATTGAAACGTTAAGCACAGTAGTTTAATTATTATTTAAGTCAATATTTACCCATACTCAACTTTATTTTATTTTAAATCATCAAGACTAAGAAAAAGAAATTTATACCTAATTCCTATGTACATAGTAATATCAAAATCATATTTAAGGAACAAATAGCAATTACACACACAGATGGCCCTACATTTTAGTCACTTGAGGAATCGATTTGAGATATGAACGGTATTTTGCAAAAATCTCAAATTTTGCAGATCCTATCTCCAAATATCTTTTATTTGAAGTTTTTCCCTACATTGCATATGTAAGGAATTATTTTCCGCCTATGTACTAGTTGGAAATAGTAAATGGTTAAAATTTAATCAAGTGATGAGACTTTGCAATATCACTTCCAATCATTTCCCATACGTGACCTGTGACATTGTTCAAAGGCCCGATTGCCAGCGATATTGTTCATTTAATTTTATGCCCCTGCAGCATTAAACTACCTTTTCCTGACATTCGTAATAAAGAAGATTAGATAAACTAATAAGCCCAATGACAATTAATCAATGAAAATTTAAGGTTACATTTCCTCTAACATCCATCAATAATAATTGTATGAAATGGTAGCTGTGAACTGCACATTATCTTTTAAAATTCCTTTAAAAACAAATTGGTATATTACATATTAATACATACCAACTTTTCCATTTTTAGTTAGCAACTTTTTCTTTGATAATTTGCATTTTTCTAATTTAGCAGCTTTTAACAATTGTCTCTGTGCAATAGCTTTCTCATCGTTAGGATCAAACGGTGCTTCCAATATTCCAAAATCTTCTTTATAGGAATCATCACTATCATTCGAAGAATCGTCTAATCCAAAATTATCTAATAGGAGACTATTTGTATAGTAATCTGTTGTGTGATTTTCATCTTCCTTAGTTTTTGTTAACAGCGGCTTCCCAAGGTATTGTCGTAAATTTGTATCTGACTGTTCGCAGAGTTGTTTAAAAGAAAATGCACGTATTACCTCATGTGTACATTGTACGCAGATTAATCCAGGAAGACCATCGTTGTTTTGAATCTAGAAGCAAAAGCAAACATATATTTTTCAGTATTTGTAATTACAATGTACAATCTTTTAAAAAACTGACTATGATGAAAATACTTAAGGCTACAATTTTTTTTACTTTTCGGCATGGAAAATTTACTTTAACCTTAAATATAAACATAGACCATTTAGATAAACAAAGATATAACCTGTACTGTGGTAAATCCCATTATCATATCAGCTAGTTGCATTGCTTGACCAATAGATTCCTCATTTAAGAAAATTGATCGCATCTCATCCTTTTCTGTTAAACAGGCTCGACATATTTTATTAATATTAAATTGATCAGATTCACTTTTAATATCCATATTTTTTAAAATAATAACGTAAACACAATAAAAATCAAGCAAGCATATAAACGAAATGGCGTATTGTTCCACTGGTCGATTGTTAGTATTCCTCGTATGTAATGGGATGAAATGTATCACCTTTAAAAATACTTGCAATAGATACCAATTTCGTTTATCGTCTCAATGACCTACAGCATACGTTCTTTATGGCGCCAATTTAAATTCTCATTTAAAGTTTTTAGTAAATTTTTGTCTCGTGACATTGGGTTTTAGTTCAAGCCATAAATATGCATACACTTGGTATACGTAAACCATATTCGCTATATAAGTAATAACTGCTTACGATTCGCCCTTTGCATTTATTTTACATTAATAATATGCGCCTTGCATTATTTCTGCAACAACAGAAGCGCCTTACAGAAGATAAACTGATATTTAAGTCAGCATTCTTAACACCTACATAAGGTGATAGAAATAATGTTAGCTTTAGTATTAACTATACCATGTAACTGTGTTGATTGTGCTCACTATAATTTGTAAACATCTGTCTGCCCGAACCTTAAATATTTTTTTTAACGAACGTCAACCGTCGTCAGTTAACTGGCGCAGTTAGTAGGATTTTGGTCATCATCGCTAGACGATTAGCATCGCCGAAGACGTGTGAGTGGATCTCAATCCTTTAGACAAGCAGCAGAAGAAGTTTGCAGAATATACACGGTCCGAGGATAAAACTCCTCAACAACGCAACGCCGGTGAAAAGATTTCAACATCAATCTAAGAGCCTCCACAACGTTATAGGATAGGGTCTGGAAGCGATCCAAATTTCGCCAAAGGGCAACAACAAAGAAGAAATCGAAAATTTGATTGCTGAATGAAATGCATTGATAGCTGAATGAAAACAATTCTTTTACAACAGTAAATACGTTTCACCAAACTTAGAATGAGTATAACAGTAGTCGATTTAATTGATACCATCTACAACTTGTCATTAACAATGAACTCTGAAAGACGTATCCTTGAACACCAATACACAAGAAGATCGATATATACGGCATTACAAACATACAAAAGAGGCCTAATGAGACAAGGTAGGGTAGGAAAATCAATTGACATCAAAAATCCACCAACATTGGAAGAAGCGATGGCCGAAATGTTAGAGAATTAGAACTGTCAACATAGATGTGGATTAACAGCAGCACTTCAGGCTCAGTGTAGAAGTACAACCCAAATTACACTGAGACATGCGAAAGTTAATAACCCTACACCTTCATTTATATCATGTCCATAACAAATACAAAATCCACTTCCGATCAGACCAAATTTTGCCAATTACCAACCTCAAGATATTTTCCAACATAATCAACCAAAACAATTTCAATATTCCCAACCACAATTCAACAACTCATACACATAGATCCTAAGTGTAGTTAATATCAAAGTGAAGAAGATGAGTATCAACCAATATGGGATGAGGATACGGAACCATTATCTCACGAAGCCCAGGAAGAAGCAGCAAATTTTCCAAAAAGAGCCTTGATGGAAGAAGTCCCCCTATGGGAAAATCAGCAAAATTAGAACAACATTTGGTATGTAACTGTTTACAATTTATTCGTTTACCTTATCTTCCTGAAATTAATGCTAAATTATTAATACAGAAGCATCAGCTTCCTTTATTTCAACTAAAGTCGCTCAAAAACAATTCCCTGAATACGCAATTTTCTGTAACCACAATGTACGGTACTACTTATCATAATTACATATTAGAAATTTCCTCTTTACTTACTTTTAATGCCTTTGGTCAAACACATAAACTTAATATTGCTAATTTTTCGAAAAAGTGACGGAATGCTTGGTTTAAAATTAATGGAACAAATGGAAGCAGTAGTAGACATTAGAAATCGACCTTTGCGAACTAAATTTACAGAAATACCTTTACATTTTGAAGATCTCAGAATTAAACCAGGTCCTAGAGAACGTAAAATAATAAAAGTACCAGTTAAAAATAATTCAAATTAATTATCAAAAAATTGTCCCTGAAGTCGAAATATCAGCAAACCTTACTACTAGTCAGGAAAGTATAACAAATTATAAATTTTAACGATTATCCAGTAGAAGTAATAATCAACAAATCAATACAGACAGAACTCTATCTTGAAGAAAAAAACGGCATGCAAACGAAGTTATCGCCAAAGCAAACCACCAAAGTGTGAATTTCGCAAAAAAGAAGTAGGATACTTAGGTCACATAGTAACACTAGAAGGAGTCGAACCAAACCCAGAAAAAAATGGAAGCCACACGAAGATAGGCGAATAGATACGAAGAAAGGGCATAACAGTTTTTTTAGGATTACTAAGTTATTATCAACGATCTATAAAGAACTTTGCAAAACTTACGAAACCAATGACAAAATTCTTGAAGAAGAGCAGCAAAATTGAATTTGCTGAA
Source organism: Oryctes borbonicus (assembly GCA_902654985.2). Classification (NCBI taxonomy): domain Eukaryota; kingdom Metazoa; phylum Arthropoda; class Insecta; order Coleoptera; family Scarabaeidae; genus Oryctes; species Oryctes borbonicus. The sequence goes on along the minus strand of LR736859.1, from coordinate 13,807,995 downwards.
GAATATCGAAGAACATTTGAACTTTGTAAGAAAATTTTAATAAACGGACCAATATTGAAATATCCCGATTTTACAAAACCTTTTTTGGTAACTACCGGTGTCAGCAATGTAGCGAAAGGTGCTATTCTATTACTAGGAAAAAATGGGACAAGATTTACCCGTATGTAATGCAGCAAGAACATTATCGGAAACAGAACAGAAATACCTCATTATTGAGAAAGAGCTTCTAGCAATAGTATGGACATGTAAGAAATTTAGTCCTTACAAGTATGAAAACAGAAATTTATCATCATCACGGATCATCGTCCACTAATATGGTTACATTTGCTAAAGGAACCGAATTAGAAATTATAAAGATGGAAAATCAAACTCGGTGAGCACTGTTATAAAGTTGAATATAAAAAGAGCAAAATAAATAAAAAATGCAGACGCTCTATCAAAGATAGAAATTCATGAACAAGATGAAAAAGATCTATCATCAACAAGACCATAGGTTACACAGGAAGAACTAGGCGAAGTAATACAAGAATTGAACTTACGCAACGACGAACTCGACAGAATTACTATTTACAAACTGAGAAAAACACTGATGACCTGCAAGAAATAATACAACAGCTAGATTAGAAACCCGAAATATCCGAACAACGTCCATCACCAGATGATTCACTACACAGCAATGCAAATCAAGAAACAGATTAAACAATTCTCGTAATGGACATGCCTATTGATGACCATATTTACCACACACAAATCAACCGTAAACATAAGATCACATATTACATGCACCCGAAGTTGCAAGAAACAATAGCAAATGGGTGCAGAACGCTAGGTCTTAGGTAGATGGGCCAATGTGAATACCGACCATTATTTGGTTCAGATGATAAGAGAAACAAAGTATGACGAAAGGCTGAAGTATACGACAAAAGTCTGGGATATATCTAAACTAAAAGATCAACAAATTAGAGTGGAGAAAGTGCAGAAAGAACACGATAAGCAGAACATACACGAAATTTGGAATAACATGAAAACAAAGATGATCAATACAAAAATAACTATACCATACAGGAAAACTAACAACACAGAAAGGGAATCGCGTGACACAGAGTACGGAGTTTTAACGGAAAAAAGAAATGCTGCATGGAAGAAATGGTTATGCATAAGAAAAGATGAAGAAACAAAGCCGTGTAACATTTATAGAAATTGATTGAAAAATATGGTTAAAAACAAAAAGAACCCACGGATTATTGAGAAAATATACGAAATCGAGAATGAAACAGAAATAATAATAATATGAAAATTTTATCAACAAATTAGAAGATCCTAGCACAAAACAACTCTTTAAGAACGTGGATGGAAAATGGGAATACGAGGAATCGGAAATTAACAAAATCTGGATGGAGCATTTTAAAAAGTTACTGTACAATGTGGATAATTTGGAGTGCATCTGCCGCTAGGGTGCAAAAGGGTAGGTATTCAAGGATAACATCACGGGACTAACGCTAGAAGAGATAAGAAAGGTTGTGAAGATAATGAAGAACAGCAAAGCACCTGGAGGTGATGGAACATCAAACGAGATGTAGAAATATGCGAGTGATGGAGTCCAGCAGGAGCTGCACAGCCTAATATGTGAAAAATGGAGGACAGAAAGGGAAGATAAGGGAGGACTGCAAGGATTATAAAGGAATATCTCTTCTAAATACGGTATGTAAATTCTTTACCAATATTCTTAAGGACCGATTAGAACCTTTCACTGAGAGTATTATCAACAGGATTTTCGAGCAAGAAGAAGTATAACGGATGCGATACATATAATGTCGCAGGTACTAGAGAAAGCATACGCATAAAATATGGAATTGCACAAAGTTTTTATTGATTTTAAAAACGCTTTCGGTGTGCTTAACATATCTAAAATGACTCAAGGGTTCTATAAGATGAAAATCCCATGTAAACTGGTTAACACAGTGCGCCTTGATAGACTCTGAGACAGAAGTGTATATAGTTACAGGGGGTTTTCAAACGAATTCCGGGTTTTGGCAAGGATCCCCGATTTTGTTTAACTTTGTGCTGGAAAGTATAATAAGGGAAACAGAAGAGGGAATCTTGCTAAACAGAAACTTACATTTGATACCCTACATAGATGATGTAACGATTGTTAAATAGAAGCAAAAAGAGTTGGTAGATAAACTATTTTTGTTGGAAGAAAGAGCGCGATACATAAGAAGCAAACTCCTAAGTATGCTCTACAGGTTGGTCTTGAAGAAGTGGTAACTTTTAAATTTCTTGGTAGGATGGTACATGGACTTACGAATGGACGTTTCGGTATTAGGGAAAAATATTGAATGGATAGAAACTATTTAATATACACAGAAAATTATTAAAAAGAATACAGAAAAGACGGAACTAAAATCAAATCAATATATGACCATGATCAGACCTGTAGTAACTTATGCAATGCAGACTCTTACCATAACAAAGGCAGAAGGAGAAGAGCTAAGAATATTTGAAAGAAAAATTATAAAACACATCAGAATGTGTTTTATAATTTTTCTTTCAAATATTCTTAACTCTTCTCCTTCTGCCCAGAGGACCGGTGGAAATGGGAAATATGTATCGAAAAAGAATTAATAAAGGAGAGGACATAGATAAATACATAAAAGTACAGATATGAAAATGGTTTGATCATGTGCAGCGAATTGAAGAAACCATCGCAATTAATAGAATTACCAAATGGAAACTGTTTTCTCAGCATTGCAGAGGAAAACCGAAAAGTATAGGGAGAAATGAAGTCTTGGTAGGCCTACAACAGATGGGAATAGTTTATTAATGCAAATGCTCAGATCGCATACACCTCTATGAAGAGGAAGGAATCGGAGTATGTGAGGATTGATTTTTCTCTTTGAAGTGGATCAAAATCATCTTTAATAAGGATGTGCGATAACTCGAAAGGGTATTAAAAAAATATTTTTGCTTTACTTAATTGCTGAAATATGGTCAAATTTGTACATAAAATAACAGAAAAAAAAAGGAAATGTTCAGTGATATATTAATAACAATTATTGTTTACACCAGTGGCGGCTTCTGGTTGAATTTACGGGGTGATCATATTGGCAAAAAAGTACATGTTTGTCCAACCCTGTATAGGCTTGAATTTATTCTTTGGAGTCGTTCGAAGATGTAATGCACACAAAGCAATATTTACATAACATCGTAATCACAAATCTAACCAACTAAATAGATCTGCGGAAATTACGATGCACTTCTTTAGTAGTTTGCCTATTTTTAAGTTTCGGCAAACGGCGATTACTCTTTTTCGGTTTTAAGAATTTCTCAAAATTTAATTCATTCTCCCCCGGTTTCCAAAAATGAATTAAATATTTAATCAAGGATTAGCATCCTATTTTCAGATTCACTTTTAATTTTGTGACATTACTAATTGCGATCAAACTATTTTATCATCGATGAAATTAATTCGTGATGCCAACATTAGCGAGAAAAGATGAATATACCAAGGAAATTGCTGTTATTTTCAAAATTTAACCAGAATTTCTTTGAAATATAGCAGATACTTATCTAAGTAAACAACTATATTTACAATTAGACGTAGAGGTGATGACGTAAATGGGAGGGCGCGGACAGTGATTCGATTCTCTCGTGTATTTTCCTTACATATACATTTTATTATGCAACGAAAATATACGAAGAAGTCGGATCATTGTGTACGCCCTTCCGTTTACGTCACCACCCACCACTGCTGCTTAGATGATTATCTGTTCTATTTTAAAGAAATTCTTCACTGTAACCTATTTTTATGCTGCTAATCGTCCCAAATGTCTACAAGTTCTAAATAGTTAATCAGGAATTAAATTAATCCAAGGGGAGCATGTAAACAGTAATTAATTTAATCACGAATTCAATTTTAATTGGAGATTAACTTAGTTAAGAATTAGAACGTGTTTTGTAAACCGGGGATTACACTTTTCAGCTATTTAATTTTTTCTACCACGTTATTTACAACGCCCTCCTGTATAGGTGTATTAATACAATGTTGTTAAAATAAAATATAATAAGTATTTAACATTCAAAACTTAAAAAATCCCGTAGTTGATGAGTGTCGGAATTGAACAGAAAGCATTGAAAATGTTGAAAATGCGTAGAAATGCAATCAACTTGTCTATTTGCTAACAGGATAAACATGTATTTATGGCCATTTCCAGACTTAATATATAATGGTAAAGAAATCAGGTGTTTAGTTTGCGATAAAAGATTATTATGTTGGAATTGCAATTCCAAAATCCTCAAGTTGCAGTAGGTTAAAAACTATTAACGACAATTACGTTCCAGTAGCCGACGCAATAAAAAAAAAATGCAAAACACTTCGTTGTCCATACGGGATCCGTGTGAAATTGTTGGCCACGTACAAACAGTGCTACATATTTTAGATGATGAAAAAAGTATTTCAGTCAGAGAAAAATTTAATACTATATTATGTATGTCGATTTTTCTAGATTACCTCATCTTTTTAACAATGGTGTTGCGGAATATCCGTTATACAAATTTAAAGACCACTTTAAGTACGCGAATATTACATTGCTAGATCTTTTCGGCGTATAAGCAGATGTATACGCCGCAACGGACTGGTCTCAAAGAGACCACTATAGAAACGTACGCAATCATACAAGTGTTGAAGGCCCCACTTCCGGATTTCTTGTCAGCCATCTAAGCATATTCAGTAAGTTGTTTATTATATTATGTTTGCGTTTTCATAAATTTTCTTATTGTTTTATGTTCTAAATAACAGGCACGTTTATTTCGGTTAACCCAGCGCAATGACGCTACTGCTAGGCAATCGACTTGTTGCGCTCTACTTTAGTCTGAGCTGTTGACCTCAAACTGCACTTTCTATATGTAACTAAAATTCATTATTTGTAATCGAGTAAGTTCGCAAAATCTTCGGCTGCATTTAAGGCAACGGGGCCATGCCGGGCAACCAGCTGCGTACATGCGTGCATATTCGCATGCATACATTTACGGCGGGATGATTGTATATCGTTTTATTCTTTCTTAATAAATATGTAAATATTTTACATTCGTACACAAACGATCGCAAATATATTATATTTTAAGGCAGATATAAATTATAACTTGGAAAAATATGTTGGCATATATATATTTTTGAGAGGTTATTGATCAATCGAATTAATGGAGAAGCTGTCACTGGTTTATATACTAAGGTGCTCTTTATTATGCATTGTGTTTACGCCTGCCCTTGTCTGGTTACACCCTTGATGAAGAATACTTTTATATTTTTAGCCTTTATTTATACATTTATACTTTTCGAACTATTAATTTTGTTGTATTAACATGAACATATAGGTGCGGTGGGAAATCATGGACATTTAGTTAAGTTGGGCACATTAGATTTTTCCGATATTAAATCGCATGATTGTTAGCAAAAGAAAAAAAATCGTCAGACGACATACAGAGGGAATAGCGGTCAACTTTAATTATATACATTTATTTCTAATACATTTTTTGTATCTGAGTCCATTTAGTTTTTTACAAGTTTTTAACTAAAATGTTTCATTCCAATAAATTCCCAATAGACTCATGTAATCGGCGTCACAACTTCAACATAGGATCGCGCATTAGTGTAACGTGAAACTATACTGTAAAAAGATAGGTAAATTTACTGGTGTAAGTGGTGAATAGTACTTTATTGCAAGGAGTATTGTTAACTGAATTTTACGGTAAAGGTATTTTTGATGATATTTCCATAAATATAAGTTATGGTAATTCTACTGTAAAGAGTTGATTTTATACATTTGGAGGAATAATCAATACATTTATGAGTAATAACTTATTTATGAAGATGATTTCAGCTTAGAAAATGGAGAAAAAATAAATATGTATGGGGAATATTACCTGGTTCTGTTAAAAAATCTCTGGTACGAGAAAATATTTTCATATATATTATGCATCCATTCGGAAGTTTAGTTGGTAAGGAATTGGTAGCCCATAACTTGGCCAAAAACAACTCGATAATTAGGTGATTGTATTAGATTGGCGTTCGACTGCAGACTTTCTTTCAATTTTGCTCTAGAATGCATTATCTAGTATTTGTAAAATTAAATATCCTGTTTTTGTAAAAATGTTTTGCCTACATTTTTTAGGGGAATACATAGAGAAATTTGTTGGGTATGGCTAAGAAGTTTTACTAACTTTTTAAGGTTGGCAGCGAAGCGTCGTTGAAAAAGTTACGTGTTTTGTAAATGTGCATGCTTCGTCTTCGCACTAAGGCCTGAGCAAGACCTGTGAAGAATCATCGAACAAAAGTCTCTAAGTAAATTCCTGTACTAAATGGAGGTAGTCTAGTTGTATCCTTTTAGTGGAAAATTTCCCATTTTTTTTCAGTCTATACATACCTCAAACTTTAACATATTGTGCGTTTGGTTTTGAAGAGAAACTGCTAATACCACGTAACGTTTCTGTGTAATTCAGTACATTAGTTAACATCAACAGATAAATTGAGGTTAAAATTATGACAAAGCAAATCATGGGTCACAGTTCTTACACTCATTTCTACACTACTCTTTGTTAACGCATAGAATCTGTTGCAAAATACATGTGTTTATACACAACAAGTAAATTCACAATAAATTCAAGATTATTTTTACAAACCTGATTCACACAACAAATAGATATAAATAAGAGAGAAGGATACAACACGACAAAGGATGAATATTACAGGTTACTAATTATAGCAAGGACTGTGGCGTAGTATGGTAAACAACACATAAGTAAAACAGTTACATTACAGTGGGAACACAGCTCGCCAAATGACTTGGCAATGCACCTATTATTTTCAAATAGTAGGAGACGGCTAAATTCCATGGAATTTAAGATTCCGATCTGTGGATGATGTAATAATCTATAGTCACGCGTTTTCAATTGAATAATTAGTACGCCTGAATGCAAATTCAAAATTCCTTTAGAATTACGTTCATGGTGCCTTAATATCGACGTGTGTTAAAAGGTATGTTAATATAATAGCTATGATGTTGAAATAACGGAAACATTTGGATTCCCCTATATAAAATTACATATTCGCTCATGCTTCCCTTTTCTAGTCTCAATGACGTATTCAAGGCAGTTTCAAATATTTATTTAAAAGCATGTTTTGCGGCGAATCGAGTCCAACTTGTGTTGAATGTTACTCTACTAGCTCTGTAAGTCGAACTTAATCTCAAGAATTTATTTTGAAATATTTTAAAGATTGTGGATATTATAATAGTAACGTTATCATTCTATATACCCTTACAGATAAGAAGGTTATCGTATAAGATTAAGATATGTCCAGCCAATAACTTGTCGTTATAAATAAATTTGTTTACTCAATAGCCTGAGTTATACAGCCGATTTTCATTGTTTTTCGTATTCAACTAAAATTGTGTATGCAATTTTTAAAATATCTACTGATGCTATTGTATTTGATACAATCTAAAATATTTTAAATGAGAAAGTGTTTTCGAGACTCAAATGATTAACTAGATTGGGCAAAGCTGTAATATAAGGATTTAATCAATTCAAAAATCAAAACGGTTAAATGTGAGATGTAAACATTGTTTTTGTTAAGAATATTAACATTTTAAACCTATTAGATCCTTAGATTTTACTGCTTATACATGTTTAATCTGCACAGTGTTCAGGTTCGGAGAAATATTAGCACTGCAAATTACTAACATAATCCTCTTTCTATGTACTGCTAGTAATAAGAGTCTATGTTAACATTTTGAAAATATAATAACAAATATGCACACGTGCAGAATATATAGGATACGGCGCTTTAAGCTTAGGGAAAAAATATTTCAAGAAGCAAAATAGAAAATCAACATTTTGCGAACATAAATATTCGATTATACAAAGATTATTTAAAATATTACTTCCAGTTATGCCGGAAGTGGATGTCAACCTTCGTATTTTAAACAGTACATCTATTACCTTACCACAAATTTGGAATTCTGAAACAGTTTTGTGTAAGACTACTCATACCAAAATTTTACCATTTTGCAAGAAAGTCGACAAAAAAAATGCTAGTCATACTATTAACTTCTTAATTTCTTCTTCATTATAAACTATGCTGATTATAAAAGAATTGTTTCGTTAAATTAATGGAGGTCAGTACTACAAACAGGTATGTCAATAGATTGAAAGTACTATACAGGATGTTTAAATTGGCGAATTTAATTTGAAATCGACAAAATTAACACACTTGATTTTCTCAAATAGCACCCCCTACATATAGGTACAATTGTTGAGAGATACGGCAATGGTTTTTGAAAATACTTTTATTTTACTTATAAAAATAATATATTAAACCGTTACAAACTAGATATGTTAGGTATATTAGTCTGAAACACTTCACTATTACCTTCTACCACAAACACTTTACTGATACTGAACGTACGTTTCGATAGCTAACGAAACGTACGTTCAGTATCACTGAAGTGTTTGTGGTAGAGGGTAATAGTGAAGTGTTTCAGTGTTCCAGTGCCACAGTATTTGAGTACGTGATTTAATTATTAGTCGTATTGTATTGTATATATATATACCATATATGTGTTATTAGAACGAAAAATGTATGTTGTCGGTAAAATAGGGTGCGGTTTGTAGGTAAAAACATAACTACTATCATTAGCGGCTTTTATTGTCAATTAGCTCCAACATTTTTCCCCGCCTTGAAATTTCTAATTGCAACGTCCTTCGGCAATGGGCAAAGTTGAGCCATGGAACGTACCACTTCCTTTCCTTTTGTTAACACCATAGCTACGCGATTCTTGCAGTCAGCCCCAGGACGAAACATTAAAATTCTGCTTACTGGCCAATGTTGGGGTGGAGTTCCAATTTCCTTGATTAAAACCAGATCGTTTATTGCTGGCACGTTACAGCCGTCTTGCGTCCATTTAGCTCTTGTTTGTAGATGGTTGAGATAATTTCTACTGTAGTGCATCCAGAAATGTTGATATATTTGTGTTAGCTGTTCGTATTGTTTCAGGGAGTTCAATTGAATATCGGTTACATTTATTTGCGACACAGCAGTCATAGGACATAGACATAGGAATCGTGAAATCGTTGGGGTGATCAGAGAGGGGACAGAGAAGGCGGGAATTTAGGATGCCCTCTATTTGACAAAATATCGTCAAGAAACTTTCAACAGTTAATACGTGATTCGATATAACCTTCTTCAAATGTATTTTGAAAGATTTTACTGCTGCTTCTTGCAATTCACGAAAATGTGGAAAAAAATTCCAATCTACAGCGTATTCGGTTAAAAAATTGACAACTGAAGGATCCTTAAAATAACTTACGCTTTTGTAGAAGTTAAGTAACTCTCTACTAGCCGAAACGAATGTCTTCGCGTTATCGGAGTACAATTGAACGGGTAAACCATGTCTAGCAACAAATCGTTTTAAATGGTTAAGAAAACTAGCGCAAGTCAAATCTGAAACTAGCTCTAAATGAACTTGGAAGTAAAACATACAAATACACAAACATATGATTTTATTATTTTCTTATTTCGCAGTTTAGACTCCCTTACGGCTAATGTGCCGGCAAAGTCAGTTGCTGCATATAAAAATGGACGCGAAGGGGTAGTGCGATTTCTCGGTAAATTAGGCATTTGTAGTTGAACAGGTTTCAGTGAATACTTAAAGCATACAATACACGAATGTAAAATACTTTTAACAATAGATTAGCCAGAAACGTTGTCTCACAGCCGCTATTGTAGCCTGTACACCTGCATGAAAGTGTTTGTAATGCTCCTAACGAATCATTAGTCGCGTTAAAGGATGCCCCTTTGGCAATATAATTTGATGCTTTGCATCGTATAGTATTTCAGAATTTTTAAGTCTACCTACTGGCAGTAAACCTACTTCATCAATGAACGGTGCTAGCCATTTTAGATTGCTTGTGTTAGCTACTCTATTGCAGCGCTGTAATTTTTTGATTTCTAGCTGAAAGTATTGTACTTGAGCAAATTTTACAAGTGTGATCATAGCCTCTTCCATCTCTTTAGGAATAAGTAATCCAAGAGCTCTATTTTCCGGAGAACGTATTGAATTTTTCCTGAATCGCAATATATAGGGAGTTTAAGTTTTTCTAAACTAGTGTATTTAGTAAATAAATCAAGACAAGTTACCGAAGCTAATTGGCGTTCTCCTTTCTGGAGCTTCGTTGTCTATCTTTTCTTGCATATTCATTCACCAAGATTCGTGTTCGCGTAATAAAAATTCAGGGCCGCTCCACCATACTGAACGAGTTAGTTTACTTATTTCGCATGCCCGTGTAGCTATATTAGCTGGGTTTTCCTTTCCGGGAATGTGATTGACCGGACCTAGGTGTTGAATTTTGGCTACTCTATTAGCTACGAAATTTTTCTACTTGGTGGGTTCAGCGTTTAGCCAACTGATAACAATGGACGAATCCGAAAAGTAGAATACTCTATCGATAGACGCATTAAGACATTTAACGACTGCATTTGTTAATTCTGCTACTAGCAGCGTTCTGTACAGCTCTAACCGCGGTAATGATAATTTTTTTATTGGTGTCACTCGCGTTTTGAAACATAATAGGCTTGACGTTACATTTTTTGTTCAACTGTAGTTCGTATGTAAACAGCGGCTGCAAATGCTATTTCACTGCTAACGCAAAATGTACACAGTATTGTACACAGTTGTATATTCCTTGAAGAAACGCACGAAACTTGACGCGGTACAGTCACTTTATTCAACGAATGTAACTGCTGTTTAAGTCGAAACGATGACCTTTGAATTTCGTCAGGAATAGTGTCGTCCCAGTTTGGTTTGAGTGTACACAGCTGTTGTATAAATGACTTTGCTTGAATTACAAGTTAGTAGAGTTAGTAGACCCAAAGGATCAACAACTTTCGATATTGTGGATAATATAGTTCTTTTCGTCGGCCGCCCTTCCGTACCTTCGAAAGAAAATTTGAGCGTGTCATCGTCAGTAATCCAAATTATTCCTAAGGTGCGATTATCTCCTTTGTCCTTAATCAGGTGTTCATTTTCACTACCACCACGTATGCACTAATCAAGCAACCTCTTTGAATTACTTCCCCACTTTCTCAAGTCGAAACCGCCGTTAGGCAGTATTCGACTGATTTCGTTTTTTAATGTAATTGCACTCTCTATGCTATCACTACCGGTTATTAAATCGTACATGTCTTCGATTATGGTATGAGAAGCAAGTGGGTATCGATTTGAATGGCTTTCGGCAATGTTCTTTAAACATCGTGTAGTTAGGAATGTGGCGGGAGCGGTACCGTATGTAACTGTGCATAGTTGATATATAGTGATTGGATCATTTTTATCATTTCTCCAAAGTATTCTCTGAAAATCCCGATGCTCTTTACTTGCATTTACTTGCCTGAACATCTTTTCAATATCCGCTACAAGGGCTATGGCATGTTTTCTAAATCTTATAAGAATTGAGAAAATTTCGTTTTGAATGGTAGGACCAACTAGGAGAACATTATTTAATGACAAGTCTGTACTAGTTGGTGAAGACGCGTCGAAAACTACCCTAAGTTTCGTCGTAAAACAAAACGACTTAAAAACAGGGTGATGTGGTATATAGTGGTATCTTCGGGTTCATAAAATTCTGGGTCCGCTAAGCTATGATCTGAAAGTATATTTAGATGCTCAACCTTGCCCTTTTTAAATGCATGTGAAGTAACAGTTACAGGGTGTTCGATGACGTGTTTTTACACGAGTATGATGACGTTTTTGACATTTGAAGCAATTACGAGTAGACGTGCACTGTTGTGCTGTGTGTCGCAGACCTAAACAATCTGTACGCGCCTTGAGGTCCTTGATGATTTTCAATTGTTCATCTGGAGTTTACTTTAAAAAGCTCTGACACTGGTATATTGAATGCGATTCGAAACAATTAATACAATTTACTTTCTGAGATGCAAGATTAGACAGCCTTAGGCTTTTGAGTCGGCTTCAAAATTGCCACAGCTTCCTAGTGTTATGGTCAAATTTCTTTGTTAATATGTATATTAACGGAGTATCCCAATGTTCAACCGGTAAACCTAATGCAACTTTATGGAAAAATTCATACACACCCTATGTACAGTATCCTATGTCGAAAACGTATCGTTACTTTGGTTATAGTCGACTCTTGGCGAGTCAGTATTCGGTACTGGTAACTGCACGCAGAAAGTACCGAATACTTTTTTTAGCCGCTAATAGCGACTTTGGATCTGGGCGAGTAACGAATACTCGGTTTATTCTTATCTCTAGTCGACATATGATTTTCGTCATAGCGGCTAGAAGGTGCGAATTAAAGGGCTTTCCTTCATCGTTAGTCATATGACAAAGAATTACATAGCCAGTCGCGTAAGGTCATGCATATTTGTAAAGGAAAAGTGAAAACATTAGAGCAGAAAACTATTTTAATATATTATTTAATAATTAGTCAATGGCATTACAATCCGGTCAAAAAATTACTTCAGTGTTAGTTTTTTATCTCTAATTTATTCCCCGAGTTAAAATCTTCTTTCCTTTCTTTCTAGATTTCTTCTTTCTAGACACCTTTCTTCAATTAAGAGAACGATCACATCGTGAGAATAGTGGGCGTGTTTGTTATAGCACAACATGTTCGTATTTTTGAAACTTCACTTCTCTTGAAAACGGAGAACTTGCTTCTCCCAGAAATTTCTAGGAAAATCTTGAAATATTAGGAACGACATGCGGGGGTTGTCCATTTTCTCTTGTGCGCATTAGATTATATACTTACTTCGTCATTTTACATACGTATTTGTATACTCTCTAAATATAAGGAAGAAAGTCTGCATATCAAGAACGAATTATACTGAAATTTCTGCAGTAAACCGTAATAGAGAGTGATCTTTAAGAAGCCGAAGAAAATGTAACAAAGGTTCCAAGAAAGTTATAAGGGAGAATGTCTTGCTATATCGCATGCTTTTTTCGTAAAGAAATTGTTCCAGTTTTATTTGGTTTATATGATAAATCCATTTTTATTCACAGCAAAGTTAAGAACGTTATTAGTCTTTAAATATTTTGTGAAATCAAGCATTCAACATATAAATCGTTCACATTTATAGGTAGAATGAACGTAGCTTATTTCATGAAATTGTATGCGTGCATGTATAACTTCAAGAGTACGAGTCTTCATTGTTGAGAAATTGCGTGATAGGATGTATCCTTTCTTTTAATGGAACGTCCCCATCTCTGATATTGTAGAATAAGCGTCTTTTACTTCCTTGGGTTCAACTTTTTTTCTCCAAATGATTTTATATTCTTTTTGATTGTGTTTTATGACCAAAATACTTTAAGCTTTTGTTTTAAGCAATATTTCTAAATAGTTTTACCTAAAACTTATCTTACTCAAAAAATGTCTCATTCTGTCTCTTTGTTTATTCCATTGTCACAGGAATTCCAATCTAACAACTTCGATATTCTTAAGGCTGGTCCATCGAAAATCGTTAAGGATTTTGATTGTTAGGTTCCAGTACAGTGCATTGTTTTTGTGTTTTTTACAAAAAAGTATTATTAAAAGGTAAATTATTGAAATTAACCTGTAGTTAATCCCTATAAATTAATATTAACGGAGCCAGAATTTAAAAAGTAGACTGTCAAAATGTCAGAATTCTATAATAGTTAAAATAATTAAAATTCTGTGTAAAGTGAATTTTGATAATTATCGAAAATTCAAAATTATATAATTAATAGTATTAAATGCGAGTGCACGCGTTTCATTCGAATATCCTACTACAATACATACGTGTACTGCTAAATAAAAAAAATCTCATTGTAGGTTGTTGTGGATCGACTTATTTGTATTTTCGTATTTTTTTCTTTATTATCTTTCTAACAGTTAGCAGTTAGTCAACTATCAGCAGAGCAACTACAGTATGTAAATTTCGTTCATAGAGAGTAGAATTACATATAAGATTAAAAGACAAACTGCAGAAGGAGACTGAATTTGTACTAACTGCTTCGCCAAAAATTGCGGCTGACATCTACAATCTACAGGACGATGTTGATTGTTCACTAGTTGTCTGAAGAATTTCTCATTCTTGAGGCGAAATGTCGACCTATACGAATTTAAAATCATGGCCTGCAAGATCGGAAATACGTACGATGGGCTCAATTGTAAAATATTAGAAATAAGCTTATCATTTTAATTTAACCACAGCTACTTGTATAATTATAAGTAAACTAGTTAATTAAACAGTGAAATATCTTTTAAACCACTGCAGATAGGTATAAAATATGATAAATAAAAGTTTTATGCGTTACAGAATGTACATAATATACAGCATGTTCCACCTAAAATTGTAAATTTAATTTTGTCTGATATGGTAGTTTGTTTAGAACAATTTGTTTAAGGGCAGATCATTTTAATGTGACAGTGAGATCCACATGCAATACTAGCGGTTTACTACAGGATTTAGTCTTTCATCAACGCTGTTATGAAATACAACGAACTTTGCAAACACCGGTAAAACGGTTTTCCTTTTAATTGCTATCTCCTAAAATATTGGACTAAGATATAAAGTACCTCTAATAAGAAATAGAATGTAGTATAGAATGCAAAAATGATATGGTACAGTGTTCTGTTTTTAAAAAATAACATATTTGCGTTATACTGTAGATCGTCCAGTAAAATTACAAACATTTTAGCTGATGCGCAGATAACTACTAATACACGTCTGTGTATGTCAAGTTTTAATGTATTTTTTTAAGCGTGGCTAGTGTGTAAAGTGTTCCACGGCTTTGTTAATTTCACCTCCTCGCCGTGGGTGAGGCGTAGTTAATTTCTTCTGTTTTTTTATACAACTATAATAAATTGTTAATCTTACTTCCTGCCTTAATATATAATGAGAAAAATTGTAACTAAATTTAGAAACAAACATGTGTACATGTGTTGTATAAAGTCTATACGTTTATACTTTAGCGAAGAGTTGGCACCGAAATTAACATACACTGGAATGTTAGTTTAAACAATTGCTTTTTGTTGTAAATACAGAATTATCTTAAGCTGTTATCGGATGTACAGCGACAAATAGCCAAATGGTTTTTATTATTTTGCACGTATACACGCACACCAGCATTACTTAAACGAAGTACAAAATCTTGTTTTTTATCCTGGCCTTGCGAAAAATGTTAAATACGTATATCATGATAATTTGTTATTTTAATTGCCATTATTCTTAGATGATTTTCATATAAACATTTTTATGATAATATCATATTAAATTGTAAGTTATGAAGTTTTAGGGTTTAATCTTTTTGATTGGAAACAATACTATACTAAATTTACAAAATAATGTTGTAAATTTTAAACCTGTATTTTTTCCCTTACAGTGTTTTCCATTGGGCGCCGTGGTGCGGAGTGAAGGTATATATGTATAATTTTTTAACATACCGTATTGTAGCGTTAGTCCCATACGTATGTATATGGAATAACGCTGCCGTTTGCGGTGCCTACACTTGTTTTCCTAGATTTTAGGAAATACGTAATACATCTTATTTGATGTATTAAAAGGAAATATGATGAAAAATAAATAGTACCTCTCATTATAAAAAGATTATAAAATAACTAGATTAAATTTTTTTCATTTCCAAATATCCAATATCTTCAATGTTCAAATAATAGTAAGTGCATCACAAATATATACATTTTTAGGTACAAACTTACAATTTCTTTTTTCAAAACAAAAATTTTTTTTCTAACTTTAATTAATCGAAATTTGTCAAAATGAATCGTATTAGTATATGTTAAAATCAATCGAACCTATTATTAAAATAGATGTTCAAATAAACATCATTTGTTAGTTCATATGAACGTAATTAAAATGAAAACTATTCTATTGTGTAACTACGAAATACAATCAAATCGAAAATAATAAAGGAGCAAAAGATCGAGACAGGTAAGAATGATCAATTAAAGACATAAATTAGGGGTGTAATGCATGATTAGAGTCTAGTGCGCTGTTTTCGAGAAGACGGTTGGATTATTACTGATGCTACTGATTCTGATTCATTCCCGTCGCGCAACTCCCCGCCTGGCCAGCCAATGGCATACACTGTTAGATAAACAATTCCTTTTTACTTTGTTAGTATCACTTACCTGAATTAATAGTAATTAAAGACATGAAAGTTGTAGGAATGGTTTTTGCCTTATCTTAATTTGTTGATAACACGGTGTATGTTTTCGTTTTTGCGTTGAATATCTTTGATTCTTCTGGTTTATACATCTACTTCTCAATCTTTTATTAGTGTGGGTCTCTCGAGTGTCAGCTTTTTTATGATTTCTCATCCATTTTCTCTACATATCAGAATCAGTCTAATGTTTCCTTTCTTCCTTCCCCCTTTCCGAATATTATTGTATCTAATGAACTTAAAATATATAAATTTATATAAAGTGATGCACGGAACCCATCCATTAAAAGTTCTTGAATTTGCAATGATATCTCGATTTTGAAATTTCAGGATTAAGCATAGTTAGCTATGATCTATCTAGAAAAAGTAACTTATATGATAGGTATAGCAACACGTATAGCTTTTCAATAGAGAATTCAATTCTACATTACATGGTGTAAAACTATACACGATGTTCCATTTGAAAAAAAGTATTTTTAGTACTAAGAAGTTAGGCCAAATCAACCCTAGGTTGTGGGACACGCTATATAATTTTGTTTACTTTTTATGCCTTGGTTAGATAATAGAGTACCTGTACCCTCCACAATTCACATAAATGCTTTCTATCTTTTACTGTATAGCTGTTACACGCCGTTAATGCATGATGTTTTATATTAACCCCAAAGTTTCAAAATCGAGATATCATTATAATTTCAAGAACGTTTAATGGACGTGTTCTATGAATCATCCTGTTTATAGTACCACCAGTTGATAAGAATGATTGCTTGGAAAAAAATCACCTTAAGGAATGTACGACAATATTGCGGAAAAAATATTGTAACAGTCAGTAACGCAATTGTACAAATTTGGTTGTAGAAGTTGTGGTCATGTTTCTATTATATTAATTCACATAAATATGACATTTTCCTACAATGTTTATGTCGAAACGTTGGATTGATGATGGCAAATCGACGGGGTGTTCGACGAGTGTTAATAGATTTCTTAACCGATTTCCGACATTAGATTACACTGGCACTATTATTAACTTTATTTTTATGTTAAGTGTTTGCAACATTCCACAAAATAATGTAGACAATGAAGAATTTCGAAAGTTTTTGGAGAAATACATTCCGAAATGGAAATTGCCGACAAGAGGTCAACTACAATTTAATTTACTGCGGGTGAAAGACACGATTAAGGATCAAATCAAGACAGAGTTAAAAAATAAAAAAATATGGCGGACGGTGGACGAAACAACGTATGCAAGATATAATTGTGTTTTAAATGTGTTAGTGCGTAGTTTAAAAAGCGATGTGGCTTCTGTGCCTCTTCTTTTATTTAGTACAATATTACGGAGAACAAACGCGGAAACGATAGTAGAAACTGTATTAAATATCTTTGGAAAGTTCAATATATTGGTAACCCAACTTGTAATGTTGGTTACAGATGGGGGTTCAAACATAGGTAAAGCTGGAAAGTTAAAATATTTTACTTTGGATACAACTCCAAGGGATTCTTACCATAAACTTATAGTGTTTTGTCAAATAATAATGGCGGATTTTGTCATAAAAGGTCATAATTTTTTTTTACAATGTGTTAAAACATTATTGTAGTAACTCTTATAATACATCATTGACTAAATATTTACAATAATATATATTTAGTAGAAATACAATCACTTAACTGCAGTCGAGTAGCAGCAATTTACACAGTCGTATTTCACAAACAAATGGTAGTGAATTGTTCTACAATTCGTTGGTCCTTTATAAAAAGAAATTTCCATGTAGAAACGATAAATGCAACGTTTACCTCATGATTTTTTTCTTTTACACTCCAACATTAATCATTTTTTGAACAATTAACTGGAATTCATTGAATTACAGATTAATTAATTTTTCTTAATTCTTATCGGATTGACATATTATAGCAATTAAAAACATGCTGAGATCTATCACATGCTTATTAATTAGGCACGAAGGTTAAACTTGTCCTAAAGTATTTTATAACATCGAAATAAGATCACAAGTTTGGTAGCAAAAGTGCATTATATATAGTCACGGTATTCTAGAATATTGTCTTCTGCAATAAATTAACTCACCATATTATTTTAAAATATCTGGTTGCCCTTATGAAACATTTCCAAAGTAAATTTTTGTTTGGGAAGCCTCGTCATTTTTTTTCAATACACAAAAACGATAAATATTCAACTTTAGCTTTAAAGTGTTTGTTACAAGTTTAAGAATCGTGTATAGTTGTTTCTTTATTTGTTGCGGACTTTTTAAGTTTAAATCATTATGGGGCGTGTATAGTTTGACTCAGCATGAATGTGCCCAAGTGATGATATTATTGGGAAACGAATGAGGCTGTGGAAGAATTTGCTGTAAATTTCATGTCAACTTCGCGGAATTCAAAGATTCCTCGAAATAGGGGATGGTGCTTGCAAAACAGACAGTTTCTGTGCTAACTGTTCGTTCGTGACTTAGCGAATCGAACCTAAGATCTAAAATTGTTACTCGAGGTTCATCGCTAACTAATTATCGTAGGGAATTATTACGTTTAGTCGAGTAAGATAAATGAGTCCCGATTTTTTCGTATAACAACGACAGACGTGTTCAAGTATTCCGACGGCTTCACAAATGATATACTGAATGCAAATTCTTAAATATTTTTTCTTTTGGAGGAAAATCAACACAACAAAACAAGTTGTGTCAATAGGACTATATCTGCGAAAATTTCTTGCTGATGTAAGGCAACGTCACGTCGTACGGATAGTAACAAATTACCTAGATGAAGTAGGACTTAGCACAATGGAATAACTAGCTCGAGTGCTGATCTACACTCGATAGAAAACTTTGAGGCATTCTCTGTAAGCGATAAAGACCATGTCCAATTCTACCTAATAATCTGGGTGAATCCTAAGAGGGGCTCAAGAGCACTATGAATCAAGCTCGGAATTGAGTGTTTGTTGTGTTATTTATTGGTGCGTTAAATTATTGGGGAAGTGTATATAGAAAAAGTGGTAACTTGTTTTGTGTACATACACTTCTATAACAAATCATTATTGATAAATCCCCATAATGTTGCTGGTACTCTCTACTCTATTCTTTTACTTTAGGTTGTTGGTGTCACATACCATTTATATAATACAAGAATTCAACATTCGTAAAATACGTATCTAGGTATAGAATGGAAGTGAATGTTTTAGACGAACTTTCTAAAAATGTGTAATTTGTGTTTATATATTGTAATGGAAAATGAAGTTAAATTATCTCCCTCTCAGGGAAAACTCAAAAAACAAATACAAATTGGTAAGATCTTAGAAATTTGCTAATAATTGCACGATTAAAATCAAAAGAAACAAAATTTAAGTACCAAAAACGTACAATATTTATTAAAGTTAAAGCGACTCTCTCCTACAATTTTACAGAAAATTTAGCCATTTACCTAAAATAATGAAAAGCTATTTTTTTATTGACATAAATAATTTTCAAATATTAAAGAACCAGCCAACATCCTCTAATTCATAATAGTGTCCTCAAAAATAGATAAGGAAATCTTTCTCAACAAGCTACCCCGACGTACGTGGGTAACCTGTTATAAATCGATACGTTCCAAATTTTGAGAAATTGATTGATTGAATTGACTTTTAGGTAGAAACATAACTATAGTATTTTTGTATGTATGGAATTATTCATAATGTATCAAATTAAAAAGGGTTTTATATCCATATCTCGGACTCGGTCCGGCCCGGCCCGCTGTGTTTGTTAGCTTGGCTCAACTAGGCATTGGCCAGGCCCGTCACATCTGTCAACTCGGCCTGTCCGTCGGCCCGTCAGTTTCAGTGGTTGTCGTTCCGAAGGTTTCCCTTACATTAGGAAAACACTGTTCTAGTTTAAGGAATTACATTTGTTCGTGTGTAAATATCGATAATGAATTGTAGCTGCTAGTGCTGGCGAACATACATTGACTAAATTAATATAATAAGGTTGGTACCTATTCTGGTATACTGTAAGAATGCTATTTGATTTAATTGATATTAAAAACTGTAGATCAGAATTAAAAAACAAAATGAGAAGGGATAAAGAGGTAGAGAAAATTAAATAAAATACGAAACTATTTATATGCATAATTTCAAAAATATTGAAAGATCAAATACATTTTAAGTAAGTAAATTTCAAAGATTTGTCAAAGAGAAATGTAATTTTTTAAATTCAAGGAAATATTCTAAACTCTTTGGTACTAAAAACTGTGCAATTGACATTCAATTTCTCTTTGCAAAATAAAATTAAGCGAGATCTCATACTTTATATTATTTATGTTGTATCATATTTTTCTAAAACGTTAGAAGTTGAACTTATAATTCAGGGTCTTTTTATAACATGTTTTCTGCAAACGAAACTGCTATTTTGCATAAGGCCAACATATAATTATATACCTATATTACAATGAAATTATGCTTTATATTGTTTATTTTATTTTGAACTGGTGAAAAATCCACATCAAGCTAATCTTGTCAAGTATAGGTACAGTAGTATATGTACATATAAGGGTGGTTCAAGAAGTTTGTTTCATCAACATATATTAATTCGAGAACTACAAGGGTCGATCGTTGGAGCTAAGCAATTCCTAATCTATTTAAACAGCATGCCGCACATATAATAAGATTTTTTTGTGTCATTTGTTTATATAGCCGTAGACCTGGACAACCTGAAAAATAAAATTATTCAAGCACAAGGCTGGTTTGAAAATTGTAACTTCAAACTAAATATAAATAAGAGTAACCTAATTAAATAAAAAATAAACTTATCATAAATTACAGCGACGAAGAACTTACTTTAACTTAGACAGGCACTTTGTATATTATTGAATATATTGAAGTATATTAGAACTAAAAAGTATAGACTCATGCAAAGATGCTTTTATTAACCAGAAGATACATTTACTTGCCGGTTTCTACGTTATTGAATGTACAATGTTTGTTCGCAAGAACCACAACACCTTTTTTAGTCAGTTTGAACTTATCCTTATATATCCTACTAGAGCGACAACTATAAATACTTGTATATTGGGATCAAGGTATGTATGTATATGGTTAGATTACGTATAATCCAAAGGAGGTAATTTAACAGTTGTTCGAAAAAACAAATTGAAATCTATAAACTATATACCCCTAGAATTACGCATTTTGAATGACCATCAATTTAAGTACATATTAGAATTAATATTTACAATTTTTACCAAAAGAACTATTAGGAATTTGAAAGAATATTATTTGTTTTAATTTGACTACATTGCCATTGTATGGATTCCTCCTCCTATAAAATTGTCCAGAGATTTGCCAACTAAATACCATTATTAATAGGCCAAATCACTGGGAGTCCGTTTAAGGATGGACAACAGCGCTGCCTCAACAGTGGTAAGTTCTAGCGATTTAAAAGTAAATATCAACTATTGAATTGACCATTCGAGGGTACAACTAATATGAGAAAGTAGAAAAACCATGATTTCTCGAAATTTAAAATGGAACAGTGGGTTGATATAATTGTTAGTGTATGACCTATCTATGTGATGTTGCATAAATTTGTCCTAACATTTAATGACGTACCCTTTCAAATAAATCGAAAGTATGAGGGTATGTCGTATATGGAAGAATTCGCGATAACTTCGGTTTGCCTTAATGGGTGGATAAGAACTTGGATCCGTTTTAAAGAGAAATGTTTGAAGATTAAGAAACTTTAGTCGATTGGAGCATGTGTTTCCTTAATCCCAGGGCTCAGGATTTTTTTTAGATTTTTAAATGGGGGCGTATATTCAATATGAGTTATTATTGAAAGAGATCCATACTGAAGGGAATGGCGAAAACCAGAAGTTACCTACTACCTAGTTTCCTTTCGAAATTATAGTTTTTCAAATGTTAGCATTATATTTATCACTACATACTATTTTTGATATTACGTTATAATGAAAATAATAAGACTGGCCCGCAGGGTAAAGGTAGACAAAGTTGTTTAGGTAGCAAAACAACGAGCTGTCAAGGTACATAATGCAAAGTAATTCCGAAAAGAAAATAGTTTGTAAGTTTCGCTTTTCGCCATTATTTTCTAATTTCAGCCTCTGTTAATATCTCAGAATGAATATACTTGCCCATCCACTTAAGAATTAAATAAGACGTTATCTTTTAAAGGCGGCTCTTAGGTTTGATTAAAGGAACATATGTTCCAATCGAATAAAACTTCATAATCTTCTCCAGTTCATTTGAAAGAATGCGCTATTTAATCCTTCAAATAATATCACATAAACCATGTAGTCACAGTAACATCAAACCACCAATCTACTTGCATTTTTTGGGCAATTATCGTTTTTCTACTTTCTCATATTAATTGAGCCCTCAGGCGGTCAATTTCCAAAATTAAAACTATTTTCAATCAAATGCTCTTGGTTACTTCTACAGTCGAAACTTTGCTTTGAAATGGACTTTGAAAGATCTACCACCGCAGTCCATGGATAGCCGCTACTAAATCACCATCAAATGGTTAAATGTCAAATACAGATTTGAGTGTACGTAAACACGTTATATGAAACAAGCAATATCTATTGTTTATTGCCTATCTGAATTCATTTAACATACATTTGTCCTTCACTTAATCTTGTAAATATCTGCTTGCTATGGTTTTCTGTAATACATTTTGTATGGTAAAGTCCAAAATTGTCAATCTGTTTGGAAAACAGGTCTATTGCTATTTTTTGGAAGTATTATCGTTGGCAATGCTGCATTTTCGCTAATACAGGAAGGCGAGAATCAAGAGTAAATTGAAAAAAAAAACACAGGATTAAATGACAATAAGTAGTAAAACAATTTACAATATCAGAATTGAAATTTTACAAATTGATCCAGATTGAGACGTTGCTTAGCAACAAGCTCTTTGGATGAACCGGGCGTCCAATTTTGCATAAATATAGGAATACATTATTTAAATCTTTATTGCAAAATATCGTGATAATTAGATTAAAGTATGATACATGTGGTACCCTTGAATTCATCTTTCCAACGTCTTTAAAAAATGTCAAAATATAAAACAGAAAAGTTGGCAAAGCTTTCGGTGATACCGAAAATGCGTTTGAACTGCAAATAACACCAAAAGTTAGCTTACAAAAAATATAAATCGATCTGTTTTTTCTAAAAGCGATAGCTTTTGTTGTTCAAAACCTGTTATATGGAGGGGGATAGTTTACCGCTAGCCAACAACAATCAATGTGATTGCAGAAGCACCTACAACTATTATATTTTTTCTGATACCGGCGCAAAATTGTAAAAAGTTTACATTTTTTGTGGCAGTGTGCATCCCAATACACAGGCCATAATTAAATGCACTACCAAAAAATTTGGCCAAAATAATGTTTATTAGTATTAAAGATGCGTATACTACTATATTATACTACTAAAAGCAAGTAAGGTTAGTCTAGCATGTCTATGTTCAGGTGTTAAAGGTAATTGCAATAGAGGCCGGTAGCTAAGGAACACCTTGCGCACTATTTGTTTGTAAACTGTCCGTAATGATGTTCTACGACCGATAGCGTTCCACCACTACTGCGCTAAAAATGTTACCGACTGAAATTGGTGTTGCATAACGAAGCGCTTCAGAAAGAAAATCTCAGGGCTGGTCCTTCTAGGTGCGCCCGAACCTGCTCTACGTACTCTACCTTGATTTACAATCCACGGGTTTCAACACCGTAATACAGTCGAATGATTACGATTAAGTCTGTGGGCAATTTCCCGGAAACTAACACCGCCTTCATATAGCCCAATAATCCGGCTACATTAATAATAATAATAATCTTTATTAGTGCTATTACACAATAATAGTGCTTACACAAGTCACACAAACGAAAACAAAAAAAAAAAAATAAATAAATCTAAATGTACAATGTATCATAGCTATTACTACTCAGATACTCATCGACCGAATAGAAAGCTCGAGAAAGTAAATATTTTTTAATTGTTCGTTTAAATGAAGAAATCGGTAAATCCCCAAGAGAGTTTGGAATAATATTATAATACTTAATAGCATAGTAGCTTACTCCGTCTCTGCTTTTTACTAACCTACGAAAATTTGATCGTAAATTGTCATTATGTCTGGTGTAATGATCGTGAATCATAGAATTAAGTGTATATTTATTTAACTTGGATTTTACGTAAGTAACACATTCAAAAATGTACAAGCATGGAGTTGTGAGAATTCCCAAAGATCTGAACGAGTCTCTGCAGTCATCCACATATCTAATGCCAGATATTAGTCTTATACGTCTACGTTGTAAAGCAAATATTTTATTAGAATGAGACGAATGGCCCCAATTCAATATAGCATATGACATACTTGATTGGAACAGACCATAGTAAACACGTTTTAGAGAATTAACTGTTAATTTGGAACTTAAAGATCGTATCAAGTAAATTGTTGATGACAGTTTTTTGGATAAGGTATTAACATGAGTTTCCCAAGTGAGAGTTTCATCCAGATAAACACCTCGGAATTTAACAGGTTCATTTTGTGAAACATTTTCGAAAGGTCGTAATGTAAATAGTAGTGTCTGTGTTTTCTCTAGGTTAATGCTAAGCTTGTTTGCACAAAACCAATTTTTGATGTTTATATTCATACTATCAGTTTCTTTTTTAAGGTCATCTAAAGATCGATTATAATTAATAGCTGTTGTATCGTCTGCAAAAAGGATAAAATTTGTATTGTGATCACAATATTCTAAATCGTTCATATAAATTAAAAATAAGCAGGGACCAAGAACAGAGCCTTGAGGTACTCCATGCTTAATAGTAAGATGTCTGAAGAATCATTATTGAAATTTACGAACTGCAATCTATCACCGAGGAAAGACGTAATAAATTTAATGCTATCAGTGGACAGATTATAATGTGTTCATTTTCTAGCTAAAAGAGAATGGTTAATACAATCAAATGCCTTCGTAAGGTCAAAAAATGTGGCATAAGTGTAATATTTATCCTCGAAGTTATTTAAAACTAAATTTGATAGGTTACTGATGGCAAGAGTAGTTGAACATTTGCTCCTAAAGCCATATCGACAATCAGTAAATAAAAAATTACTATTGTAATAATTAGTTATTTGATATTTTAAAACTTTTTCAAATACTTTTGAAAACAGTGGTGTAATAAATATAGGACGATAGTTATTGATATCGCTAAGATGACCCTTTTGAAAATAGTCGCAACCACTGACAACTTCAAAGCTTTAGGGTAATAAGCGGCCTCAATACACTGGTTTATTAAATTAGTTAATGGATAAATTATTATATTTTATAGAGTTTTGATTATTTTTGAGTTAATATTATAAGCGTCCTTGTTGGAAGAGTTGTTTAAACTTTCGATAATACACCTAATCTCCAAAAATGACACCTTGTGAAATGAACATAATACGTTAGATGGTATAGACTTGTGCTTCGTTGAAATCGCTGTTTGTTGGCGGCAAGTCATTTAAGATATTTTCAGCAATATTTACAAAATAACTATTAAAAGCATTAGCATTCAGAAAGATAGATTTATTGTGTTCTAGTGAGCTTTTATTTTTAACGACATTCCACAATGCACGAGAGCTGTATTTATGATCAGTTATGTAATTATCAAATGCAGCTACTTTAGCTTTTCTTAATTCACGTCTATAATTGTTCGGGTATCTTGTTTAGAAAAGTTTAAATTTTCACGTAAATGGTAATCGTTAAACCAAATAATATTTTTATGAGAATTATGATTTAGTTTGGTTTTTATTGGAAAGTATAGATCCATAGATCGTATGATAGTTTCCAAGAACATATTTGTTTTTATATCTAAATTCAAATATGTGTCATTTATAAAAGATCAATCAGTCTCTAGCAAAGTATTGTAAAGCTGAAACAAACCCCACTCAGTGATAGGAGTGTAACTTATACGTGAAACAGATTTGTATGAATTATTGCAATACCCTAGAAAGATACCAAAACGGTCTGATGTAAAACCCATTGTAAGACCTGAAGTAATCACATTTCCATCAATATTTGAGAAAAAATTGTCTAAACATGCATTGCCTCGAGTAAAATTATTATTAAATGGAATTAAACCATAAGTTTTGAAAACATTACATAGAATCATAGCATAGGTATCAAACGTGTTAAATTTGACATTGAAATCGCCACTTATAACTAGAGATTTACAAAAATACTTATCCAATAATTCAGACAAATTATTTAAAAATACATCAAAATTACCTGTTGGCGATCTGTATATTGTAACACTGTAATATTGATCATATTTGACTCCGGATACTTCAAAATCGCGTTGGCGACATAAATAGTCAAGGTTCAAAATAGAGCATGCCAAATTGGCGCGCTCATATATACAGACACCACCATGAATCATCTTAGTTCTACAATAGCTTGATAACAAAGTATAATTATCAATTACAGCATTGCGAAGGCGACTATCAAGCCAGTGTTCATTTATACAAATGAAAGCAATATCATGTTCTTGAGTAAATAGTTCTATTTCCAGAATCTTATTTCCCAAACCTCGTATGTTTATATGTAACACATTTACGTTCATTATTTCTTTATGTTTTCTTTCCATAAATGGGCTAAAAAACGATTACCGCATACGACTCTAGGCCATGTGGCAGGATTTTAAATAATTTCTTCAAATCGTGCCGGTAGTGTTACCTTGAAAGACGACTATTCATCTGGATGCTTAGAAGATATCTTCAGGCATTTGGCATCTTCGATTTTTTTACTAACCAGGTAATGTTCTAAATCTTCACTGGTTAAATTAGGTTCCAAGTGGAAAACGTGAAAATGTACATATCTTGTAGCTGCCTTAATCGACGTAATTTCATTAGGAGATCCGTGTATGACAGGTAATTTCTTTTGACGATTTACTGTTTTCCATTCTTCCGTTTTTGATGTGAAGTCGCTTTTTATTTTTGAACCAGTCTGTGGGTCTTCTATTCCACTGTTGGTATTAGGATTTTTGTTTCCGAAAGGGATTAATTGTTTATATATTTCTTTCATTTGGATTGCAACTATCGGATTGTAACAGGTGTTCAGAACATGTTCGAAACATCTGGCTCTTGTAAATGCTGGAAAGCAAACTAAACCAATGAAATATGATAAGCAATCCTTTAAGTTGAACTTCAGAAATACGTTTATGAGATTTTAACAAAATATTCTAACAATTTATGAGGTGACGCATTTTTAATTGCAGCCAGTGTATATATCTACCATACTTTAATGAATATTTTCAAATTATGTCAACGCATGCCTATTTGTATACCCTGCTAGCGATGGCGTTTAGAAAAGGATATTTCATGAGTACCTAGCAGTAAATGGCTACGTTATATTTATAGTATTGGATTGTTAAAAAATGTGAAAAAATTGAATACTCATAATTAATTTATACATATATGCGTATTTCGGAGGACTTCTTTTAAAACATATTTAGAACAGGGAAATGGAATTAGAGTACTAATTTATAACAATATATAGTGTTAAAAGGAAGTCTGTAATGTATTTAATTTTTGTTAACTAATCCGTAGTAGTTACTCATTGGATATGTTTCCGAGAATAACAGCGAGTTGTAACGTTAGACCTGCGCGCGCTTTTTACCTCCACCACAGACAGATATGCTGTTGGATTTCTATGCGAGCGCAGTTCAATTTTAACCGTGTTACGTTGGAGGTCCTTTTCTGCTTTGATGTTAAAAACACGTGCATTTCAGGAACCGAACTGTCAAAGTTTTGCGCCATTACGTGTATTTACACCTTAATGATATGCATTAAGTTTTTCAAATCAAAAAGATTATCCGTAGAATATGGAATGATTGAGCTCCTTTATATTTTGTTCTGTTGACAAGGATATATTATTTCTTAGTAATATATATTCCTTATACTGACGCACTTATATAAATCTTGTTTTATTTTGTTTTTGTGTTTTCGTTTGTCTAATAATCTTAAGGAATTTGGTATCTGCGTGTGTGTTGTGTTGTGCTTTTGTTTCCGTTATTGTTTTGTTTTCCTAAACGCAATGTGACAAACTGTCAAAGCCTTCCAGAGGTCTTTCGTTGCCGCAAAAGACAATGTCCCGCAGGAAGCAGAGCAACCCAAAACCGCTGAAAAGTAGGTGGCTATATTCATTAATTTTTCTTGCTTTTATTGCTGGCGTCGATGTTTTGGTACTTTCATTGTGTCATAGTGTAAACGCAACACATACAATGAGCTTGCTTTATGTTTGAAGTGCAGTATGAAATCTATATACGAAGCGATAAGATTAGAAATATAGTCAGACAATCTTATCATTGCGATAAGATCAGAAAATTAAAAATATATATGTATCCTGTTTGTGATATTCTGTTTTCTAGTTATGCCCCTTCCATATTACATGTTGTAATTTAGCTAATCTACTAGATAACAATGTAATTGATAAGATGCTTAGTGTATTCTGATATAATGTATACATTATGTACTTGGGCAAAAAGTGATGTATTTTTAAGTAATACTTATCAAGAAGTTCATTTAGCAAATGCCATGATTTAGTTTGTAATTCTTTAACTTTTTATTACAATTCTGGTACGTGGGAAAATTTGCACCTACTATATACTATAGCATTATATTCCATAAAAGTTTTCGTTATATTGTGCAACTACTACAATAATTATTCTAATCCGAACATAGAAAATGCACATAGATTCACCTATTTACATAATATTTTAAAACAAGGACAGAAACATTTCAGTGTATAATAGCGTTTGAAAGAAAGCATGATAGTCATTACAATTTCAACATTGCTATCGTTACTGAAGTGCTGCTTTAAAAGATGCACTATTAATAGGGCAAAAGTTTCACAGATAATTTTCATAATCTATTAGAATTAGCTAATATCAGTTTATTTCAGATATGTCCAGAACATTGGATATACTATATTCACCAAACATCAGAAAAATATAGTTTTGAGATTTCGTATTATACTCATGCTAAGAGAAAAGTAAATTGTCGCATTAGTTTCATTCTCAAGTTAATACCAGCAGTTGAACGTAAGAATAGTTGACATTAGAAATTTGCCACTATTCCAGTGAAAAAATATCCAGCTTAATAACCTTCGTAAACTTACACCCTACTGTTGTAATCCTAAGGAATCTTTACCGGTGTTCGCCGAGATTCCAGTGGGAATTTAATTTTTTAATAAAACCAAATTTAATTTTGACTACTTTACTTAAACAAAACGTTTCGATTATTTGCAGAATTTATCGAGTTATACTAAAAAAACCGATCTTTCGATTTTTACATATTATATTTTGAACGGCCGAGAGAGTACCAGAAAGTTTTAAAAAAGGATACTTTGTTTTAAAGTGGACATTGGCTTTGCTGAAGAAAAACATCTCCATAAAGTTAATTATAAATTATCAAACAGGTTATGGAACTTCGTAGGAATTGGGTTCTTCGAATTACTGTTATTCATTAAATAGATAAGGGGTAGTCTACCAGATAATTTTAAATATGGGTGTAGAATTAATCGCTTTTACATATCCATATGCCAAACCTAACTTAAATATTCGTTCGTTGCATTCGTTATTTGGTTTAAACAATCGACATCTTCAAATAATTGTTTTTGTTTAATGTTCTCATTTATTTGAAATTCTTTAATATTTTTTGATCACCTGGATTCCTTTTTTGCATATGTGAATAATTATTTTATGGAGCGTATTTCAAATATTAGTTTGTAGTAGTAGTAGTTTATAGTTAATAGTAATAGAAGTAGTTTCTTAAATAGCGGCCTAGAAGAAAATAAAACGAAACCTAGGAATGTACAAATCTGTGTATAATAAATAGCAATGGCCACAAATATCAATGAATAACAAAGTTGTATTAAAGTGGAATGCTGTTTTTATTATTATATGTACGTAGACTCCAAAAGATTATGTGTTAACGAGTGACCAAACTCATTTTTTAAATTAAAATTTTTTTTTACACAAACACATATTATGATATAACATGCCCGTGTATAAAAATGGCGGTTTGAGTGTGAAAAGTAAAGTAAATTCATCTGTAACTATAATAAAGGAATATTTCTAATATTTTAAGCATACCACATGACGCTTATTTTTAATAGTCACCACAACGATAGGGTTAGCTGTCAACTAATCGTTGATATCTCTTCTGTGGAGTGGATGTCTAAGCAAAGCGTACTACCTCTCATAGTTGAGCCAGACCGTACAAAAGAAACTGGTCCATACATTATTGGCACCTCCATGTTTAATAGTTTTTTTTTTTGTAAACCACGGACGAAGTTCCATATTTGGTACAAACTGTCCATCACGCTGTTATACAAATTATTATATAAATTGGACTCATCACTCCAGAGAATATTCCTCCATCAATGTGACGCGCTCTTTTACAAAATTTAGACTCGCTCTGATCAATTGGAAAATATTCACTTTCTTGGGTCTTCTAGCGTAGAGATCGTTTTGTCACGGACGTGCCCTTACTGCCAAACTACTAATGTTAAGATGAAGATGTTACAAATTAATCCCTTCTCGCAAGCCTGACATATTCTCTGTGTATCTTTTCAGTATTTTTGCCGCCTCAATTCTCTTCTCTACTTTTTTTTTTGCTAGTTAGACTAGCACATTCTGTCTACATTTGTAGTTTTGATCTACCGTACACATTTTTTAAATCAATGTTCTTTCTTTTATGGTGTATTGCTTTGTACGTCCTACGCGAATAAGATATCTTACAGACGTATAGGCAACTTAAAGTAGTTAGAGTACCGCCATTTTAAAAGGAAATACCAAAAGCAAGCCCTTTCTATTTTATTGCGCAGGCATATTATGCATTTTTTGCTTGAAAAACAAAGCTTATAATGGTTAAATACAAACAAAAGGTTATGGTTTCTTACTTTATTGCACATTTTTTTTTTCCAAATCAACGACAGTATGTATTATTCACGCACGTGTGAATTTTTGTAGTTAAACACGAAGCTTTGAACAGTTAGATAAGAATTTATTAGATACAGTAACTAAAGACCCTCCTGTTGGAAACAATATATTTTTCAAACACGTGCTCTTCCTGTCGTTAAGTAGTTTTTGCTGTTGACATCTTGATTTCCTGTAACTTCATATGGTTTGTTGAATAAAATACAATTAATCGGAACACGTTTAATAAGATTGGTAAAAGGCACCTAACAATGAAGCACTTATACTTTTATATTACCGTACGTGTTCAAGTATTCATGAGAAGGCTCACATATTACACATACAACCTGCTTGGTGGGCAGGTCATCATCATTAAATATATGGATTTTTTATATTCATGTAAATATATATTGTACATATAACAGTGTGATTTTTACGTCTCACTGTAAATGTGATTTATTGTGAAAGGTACCAAATATATTAATTGTTGAGTTTATTAGTATTTATTTTTTGCCAAATTCGTGCACTGACGGTTTAATGAAAACTCATATTTATCAGTCATAGAAAAGCATTTGTTATTATGCTTCATGAATTTAGGGGTATAATTAGCATATTTGAAAAAAATATACTAAGTATATACATAGTTTCGGTTGGTCCCGAAAAATGATCCGATCTAGTGGTGTAACGTTTCGGTTGCACATTTGTTGTACACAAGCGGCTAATAATTTTCTGTAAGTATGCAAAATATTTATTGTACCATGTAACACTGGAAGAATCTGCGAATATTAAAGTGCAGTTTGCTTCTTCTAGAACATTTCAGTTTGGTAGAGGACCCGAGATATCGTATTTTACAAGTTTCGATCAGTGAATGTTTCTCTGTGATATGGAAAATTTATATACTGAGAGAAATGTTATTAAACGCAGTATCTAATAATTAATCATTAATCTTTTATCCATTAAATTATTTACAAAACAGTATAAAAACGACAAAACATTGTTTCCCGGCGCCCAACTGTTATTGTCAGTAATATTGATACTGTAAGGTTGATCAGCTCGAGTAAGTTAGCAACGCTCCTCAACTTGAGCATTTGTTTGTTATCACTGTAACTGTTAGCCACACTCAAAAAATATAGATAATAAAAGAGCTCGTTACTATTTCAATATCAATACGTTTTATTACAATTATGTTACCCTTTGATATTTAATTTTTAATTTTTTAACATATACTGTTATACCTCTCGTTAAAAATTTGGCTGCCACTAGATAGTGAAAGATATAATAAGTTATATATAAGTTATTATAATTTATTATATACTTCACTATCTAGTGGCAGCCATATTTTCTAACGAGAGGTATAACCGTATATGTTAAAAACCGCATTAAAATATTAAAGGGTAACATAATTGTAATAAAACGTATTGATATTGAAACAGAGATAAGCTGTTTTATTATCTAGGTTGTATTATCTATATTTTTTGAATGTAATATAATAACTTATATATATTTTTCAGATCTGAAATTGTCTATTTTTTAGGTGTAATAAAATTGTGAGTACTCCTGAAATAATATTCTACCTCACATTTAAATAAATATAACGCAAATAAGAATGTTTACATAGTGTACATGTATAGCACAACATATTACGTAATCTAACTCAAAGTAAATATAACCACACTGACAAAAAAGGGTTTAATAAAATATATATTTGAATTTATCATATTTTTGGGACAACGATATTTTTTTATATTCAAAGTTCTTTATTTATTTTAGACAACTTAGCATTCAGTCTTGAAAAGTAGATGACAAAGAATGCTACTAGACGGAGAGCGAGATTCTTATTCGTGCACGTTTTAATTTTTTATTTGGATGGTTATTTAATTTGGGACAAACTACGCGTATGCGGGTTAGTTGTTACCTAAAAGTGATTAGTATGTTCACTGAGGTCATACTTTTTACGTTGTAATCTGTGTTTATAGGTATATAATACGTGTATGTATTATACAATATGCGTGTGTGTTTATCTTATTTAAATTTCTATTTATTATAAAAGCAGTGGATGTATCACAATGCATGGGGATGTGAAGAACTGATAGTATTTGACCGTCGTAAGTATCTATACATTATTTAAGTTAGTACATTACTATTATTGCAGGTTTCGTGCAGGAAATGGAATTGATGCCTAGGCGTTCACCATAGTTAATAAGGATCGGGAAATTTTGAAAGGATTTATTCCATGTGTTGGCCGAAGGATAAAATTTTTAAATTTGATTTATGTAAGTAATATCAGTTTATGTATCTTCTAAGTACACACTGTGAGAAGAACAGCGCGATATTGATGCAATCGAGTATTACTTAGATATGTACTAGAGATGGGTCGGATTCGTATGATTCCCACAGTTCATTCGATTCCCATATATGATTGGCACGGTACGAATCTTTATTATTTATATGGATCCGTATTAATATACGTATAGTTTGTACGTGCAGCCTATTCGAATCATTTCAGTGTACAAGGTGGGCCAAATTCGATACTTTTAATAGGGGACTTATATTTCTAAAGGAATTAGACAAAAGCTGACCTAAGCTTCTGGAGCTCGATTTTAAAGAGAAATCGATTGGTGATATCCCTATTTTTATATCTTCCTTAATATAAGAGATACAGAGCGTTTTCTTAAAATGTGCAATTTTTAAAACCCTTGTAACTTTTTTATTGTGCTTGATTTATATAAAAACTGTATTAGGGCGCATTTTGACCCAGAATCCTATGCTCTAATTTTTTCTCTCTTTAAACTCCTATTTTTTGAGATATTATCAAGACTTGTGTTTTTTTTTTTATATGGAGCACCCTATATATTTTTACACTATTGAAAAGCATATAAAATTACCTTTAGAATGATATAACACACTTGATATTTTATTTAAACAACTTTTAAATTATTTGTTTTTCTTCATTTTAGATTATTTTAAGATGGCTATGGATGGTAACTAAGCAATACACGTGTTTATTTTATATTGTCTAAATGTTCTGAAATGTCAGTTTTTATTAATATTACTGGTGTTTTCATTATCTAAGAATTCAAAAATGTGTGAAAACTATGAAAAATACGACATGTTCAAGTGTTTTATAGCAGCTGTATCACACCGATATATGTAAGTATATATAATGCGTACAGCATATACGTATCATTTATTGTGTTACGTA
The DNA here is from genome assembly GCA_902654985.2 of Oryctes borbonicus. NCBI lineage: Eukaryota > Metazoa > Arthropoda > Insecta > Coleoptera > Scarabaeidae > Oryctes > Oryctes borbonicus. The sequence goes on along the minus strand of LR736859.1, from coordinate 13,773,644 downwards.
TTGTGTTTTGTTTCACGGAAATTTTAATTCACTGTTTTTTTGCAAGAGATTTAGAACAATGCGCAAAGAAAAATAACATCCAAGTCACCTGCATCCTTTTGTATCTATTTCATTATTAAAACTCGAATCGCCAGTACGACGAGTCGTGAATCACCATGAATCTATTGGTCCGATACAAATCGAGTCATAGGAATAATGTTAGCAAGGACTGTGGCGTAGTATGGTAAACAACACATAAGTATCCGCACCCTCCGCACCACACAAGTTTAATTTATTATATAGTAATATAATAAATAGTCCGGGACGGCCGTTTCGAGGACACGAATGGTCCTCATCATCAACCGGTGACCGAATCATTCGGACTAATTATTATATTACTATATAATAAATTAAACTTGTGTGGTGCGGAGGGTGCCGATACTTATGTGTTGTTTACGAGTCATAGGAATCATTCATTTTGAGAGTTATTAGGATTCGAATCATCACCAATCGTATTATACGAATCTTTAATTTTATCAGTCACTAGGATTCTAATTACTAAAAAGATTCAAATCGGACGTTGATAGTATGTACAATGAGACGAAAGTAAACTTGGGAAATTAGCAAGCGATAAGCTAGCATCGGCAGATTGCAAGTGATCACTGATCAGTTTGTTTGCTATAACAACAGGGAGGAAGAATAAGAAGTAGTATTTCATTCGTCAGCGGCTCTCATAAAAGGAATTTTACTGTTAAGTAAATCACAAGTTATGTGATCGATTTTCCCATAAGATGTAATTCATTTTCGAATCATTTCCTTATTATTTATGTAATGCAGTGATTCTCAAAGTAGTGGATCGGGTACTAATTTCTAGTGAGTCGTCAAAAGCTTTCAAAGGACCTGTTTTTTTTTTATTTTTATACATTTGAGCTAATACATATCATAACCAAACTAGAAATACATACGAGTAACATCTTTTTAATAGGTATCCTATTACATTTTTAATGGATAACAAAGTAGACTGTCCGTCTAAATAATTTCGTCAAAAAGGGGAACAGTTTGAGAGACTCTGGTGTAATGATATATAAGCTAGGGTAGAATTTGTAACTAAGACAACTTAGTTAGACTTGTTTGTTGCATTGACGGGTTGTCTTTTTGCCATTGATTTATTAGAAACACGCTAGTAATAAAGATAACAATGATGCCTTGATTTGAACGCTCTGTATGTATTGATAATAGATAATACATGATATTTATTCAAATGCATTTAATTGAACGTTATTTCAGTTTCAAAATGAAAAGAAGCCATCTTTACTATCCACATTAAGCACATCCATTAAAGGAATCATTACCAGAGGACCCAAAAAGCGTAAATGTAACTTTTAATGAACTTCAGCAATAATTCAAATAGAAACAGTTTCCCATAACGTAAGAGATAAGTATATAAACGAATACATATTTGTATTTAACGAAAATTAAATTGTAGGGATTAGAAGAGTATCTGAAAAGCAAAGCAAATGGAAGAATTCTTTAAACAATAAGCAACACCCAAAAACAAAAAGTAATGTATAATCGTGAAGAAGCTGGCAGAACGTCTAACAAAATGTGAAACACAAATTTTGAAATAGCGCATTGTGGAAGAAATCACCAGTACTAACCGCACGCCTTTGAAAGTCTACGTACTATTTATTAAAATGACATGAGGCGTATCAAAAGGAAATAAAAACTATTGTTGAATTGGCACATAAAGCGCTTTTAAAATAAATAAAAGTTATTGTTAAATTGACGCATATGGCGTATTTAAAATAAAAAAATTATTGTTAAAATAAATAACAAAAAAAAGAATTGTTAGATTGACACATAATTCGTATTTAAAATAAATGTTATTGTAAAATGGATCTCTTATTTGATTTAATTAAATACACATTTTTAAGAATAAATTTATTTTATATTAAATCCAAATAAATTTTGTTCTTGTCTCATATTTAAATACCAAATATACTTGAGCTTTATATATTTGTACTTAATTTTATCAACATTTTTCCTCAGTGCTTACTTTATTAAAACTTGTCAACAAACATATAACGTTATCTGCGTCGATTTACGTCCAGAATTTATAAGAAAAATACAGCATGTTTAACATTTTACAAAATGTGCCAATTCTTCTGGATCATTGTAATAACTAAAACAGTCAGTTGTTTCTTTTTTTCAAAAACTTACGATTTCGTCTATATTTATTTCTGAATTGATTTTCTACAATGTATTACCCTTGGTTCTTTGCATTTGTCATACATCATGCTGAAAATCCAAATGTTTGTATTCTGTAACTCTATTAGATCTCCCTTCTCCAACTTATCTAAAGTCTAGCAATAATGTTTGTATCTAGCTCCTTTAGTTAGAGTGCTTTTTACATTTTATTATACTGCGTGATGCAAAAGCAACGGGACCATTATTTTGTAATAAACAACCATCAAGAAAAATGTTAGAACAGACATATTTATAATATGCGTTTAAGTTGTTCAAACCCCATCTCTTGTATTTTTGGACCTTTCCCATTTTGCATTACATCATGTCAAATTCCGTAATTTTTGATTTCACAGCAACTGCTGAAATACTTCCACCTAAATATACTTACATGATATTAAGAATGGGGTGAATTTTTAACCGAACTTGGCAGAAACATGTAACTACTCAAAGATAATAACTGATATAATTTCAAAGGAAAAGGACAAAAGATTAAGTATGGTGTCCCAAGCAGTCTGCAGTACATGTCGAAGACCTTCTAGTGTTTGCGGAGGATTCGCTGGTTACTCCGTTTTTTCTTATAATGTCTTCTTCGGCTTCCGATTCCTCTTCGGCGACTTTTCTGGCCCTTCCTAGTCCGTGACCGATAATAACGCATAATGGTGGGTTGGTTCCGGCTAAGAGAACTTACAATTTCCCTGAACGAAAAACACCTTCCCGCAAGTCAACAATTCAATCGCTATCGAATCCTTTCAATTGGGTAATATCCACTAGTCGTAATTAAACACTAAAAATATGTTATCAAAACTCGCCCGAAATCACTTGAAATTAATGTCAGAAAAGACTGCATGAAGCGTTAGATATGCTATGACCTCTTGATTCATCACAACAAAATTATTACCTTTAAATGGTTATATGTTATATATTCAGTCTCCATGTCAACATACTTAGCACTAAGTTTCTTAAACTGAATTTTGTTTTCATTAAATTTAATACAAATTTTTCGTACAGTTTCTAAGATGTTAATTAAATTTTTATTATGTTTTTCATCAGACTTTCTTGACACATAGAAATCATCAAAATAAACACAAGTACTTGGCAAATGTATAAGTCATACGCTGAAGTACTTCCAACATTGTCCTCCAAATGGAGCATTATAGTAAAAACTTCTTTGCTTGTCAACTGAACTGCTATCTCTTTTGCTCTTGGAACTGGAAAATGTTCTCATTTCACATACTGATTTAAACATCTTGGATTCAAACACACTCTGAAATTTTTATCGTTTAGCTATTGATAACGTAATTCATCAAATTTGTAAGATTAATTACTTTTCTAATGATATAATTTTGTTCAAGTTCTAGTTTTTCTTTTACTTTCTTGCGCAACGTTAATGGTAGTCGTCTTGCTGGTTGTTGCTTCTTTTATTAATCTAATTGTATATGACATCGGATACTTACCAATATCTTAAAAAATGTTGTATTTCTTTTAATATAATCTGCAAAGTTAATGTGTTTCATTGATAATACTGCTTATTGCTCTAAAATCGGTAACGCATCTTTTTCAAATATGAAAATTAGCGTTAAAATTCTGTTTACTATACAATCATTTGTTCACCATCAAAAACTACCAAAACGGTATCGGTCAACTTAACTAGTTACTTATCATTAACCAATTGTCTTTATTCACTGGTAAATGATTAAATGATTATTTAAATCCTGCAACATCTCTCTGTACATCTAACTCATTTATAGTATTTTTCTCTCTATTTTCAGTATTAATTCTGAATTTACACATTTCTTGAAATGTACATGTTTATTGCAATAGGAACAATTTCTAGAACATATCGGGCATCTATTTGGTGGACGAGACTCACATTCATCATAATTCTTATATTATACATATATATAATATAAGAATTATGATGAATGTGAGTCTCGTCCACCAATATATTTATATAATATAAAATATTATATAAATTCTTCCAAACGTAATATCGTTCACATTGTTGAATCCTTTGTTATTCACATTTAATAATTGAAAATATTCATTAATTAACACATATCGTACAATACCATTATTATAATTTCGCTATTAATTGATTAATTTCTTTAATTTTCTGTAAAATCACTACCAGGAAATTGAATCTTAATATGTTTGCAGTCTATTGTACTAACAATCTACCACCTTGAAACTGGAAGTGCAACCAAACCTGAATTACTTCGCTGATAATTCGATTCTAAGTCACAAATTAAATCAGCGTTACCTCACACCGGAGTGAACTTATAATATCCCATAAGTCCCACACTCTACAGGTAGTAGGATAGAGTCGCCGCTTTTAAGACGATCTCACAACCAGTAGAGGTAAGTAAACTTTGAGCGAGGAAACATACTGGATTCATCATGCGTGATGTATGCGTGACGCTAATGACAACTAACCTCGATGCTGCGAATTATAACTAAGCCTGCAGAAACGAGTACCCTATTCCGTGCACTTCACGAAATTAGTAAAGACTAGATAAACTCGTGTTTTTCCGATTCTCGAAGAAACCAGTAGACAACACCAATCCATTTTCACGAGGCGAATAAACTCGAGTCTGTCTAGTCTTTGCTAATTTCATGAAGCGTATCTGGTATCTGCAGGCTTAATTATAACAGTACATGACTTATATTACGAATCTGTCGTTTGTGTAATTTCTTCTATTCTTCTATTCCTCTGGTAATTTTTATAAAATTTTAAGTTAATCCACCAATTATTTGGATTATTTTTTTAATGGTTTTGCTTGCTGTACACCGATTATATCTGCAGAAATGACCCACATTGCAACACTGTAGAGGTTATAGTTTATGTCAAAATCTATTTGAATTTGGCTTGCACCGCCAAACTTGACCGAGGTATTAACTCACAGATCACCCTTGAACTTGATTGGTACAATTGTGCTCTCTTATTGAACCGAAGTTCACGTTAACCAACGCTTGAACTTAGCCTGTACAACTGGCTCTATTACGAACATTTAGGATGATCCTGTCTCGAACCATCTCATTTTCATTACTATATTCGCGCCCTTTAACTGATGTTTTTAATTCTTTTAAGAACACATTCATTTTTTTTTTCGGATTGTTTGATTAACCTTAAATTGTTCGAATATTGCCCTTTCCTCAGGCGCAAAATGGTCATCAAACTTTTTAATAAGACCTGCTATTGGTCTTTTTCATCGTTTTCAAATTTAAATGTATTACATACCTCAAAGCCACTCTCCCTAATAATATTTAGTAGTAGCGTAACCTCTTAGCATCCTTCGATTATTTCACGCAATTAAAGAAATATCTCCGTATTTACCACAACTTTTCCGTACAAACAATACCTAATAATATGTATTATTCTATCTAAGGAATGATATACGCTAACCTACTTTGTGTCGTTTATTACAAATATTCAACACATCCAACACTACCTTAACATGTGGTGATTATTGACGAACTACGGTTATTGGCGGGACCAGGTTGCTGAATGTTACCAACCTTACAACCACAGAAAATTATTTAAACGCGTTTATAAAACAACTACTGCTTCGGCCTGTCAACCACGTTGTAGTTCTGAAACAAAGAATCTACAAAGCTAAAGGAAAACGTCTTGTGGTTACCTAAAAACATTGACGAAACATTTAAAGCAATTGAAAAGATACAATTGTTTTAAATATTCTACCGAGTATTTCATACTTTTGATACTTTGCTTGTCGACAGATACATCATGTAATCATTACACATTATACGAGTTTATTGTGATAAAGTGCGAAAGAATTATTGTACCGAAAAAGTCATTACGGACTTTAAAAATTTATTCATAACGCCGTATTTGCCGTTTAAAAAGAATCAGAATTATTACTAAATTAGTGTCTCAATAAATATTATTTATAAAAAAAATCTGTTTGTTAATTTGGTTATTGATAAAAACGCGCATTTTAATTATTTGCATACTGAAATACGTACCGCAAGCAAATGCACGTAAAAATTACCTTCGATGGAAATGAGGCAAAACTGGAAAAGTACAAATGAATTAAGTTTGCATTATCGGGTGAGTTATAGTCCATTCCTTAATAAATATGTAGAAGATTGTAGTACTAGTACACAGGTGTCAGATCTAACCGTTTTAACACACGGTGTTAAAATTTCACGGTGTTGCTTCAACACTGTCGTGTGGTAAGCAGAGTTGAATAGAAACAATAACTCTTAGTGTTACATATGTTCCGTTTCGGTGAAAAAATCTTTCGTTTTGGTGAAAAATCTACGTCTCGGTGAAAAATCTCTCCGTTTCGACGAAAATGCTCCGTTTCCGTGAAAAATCTCCTCGTCTTTTTCTATATTGATACGTTATTCTGATAAATAACACTTGCTAAGCAATCTTTTCTCATTAGATGCGCAGTGCCCATTGTATTCCTACAACCTTCCTCATTATTAGATTCTTATTCTATAGCTGTGTTTAGAAAAAAGCCGCCAAATGTATGTACAATTAACAACAGAATGGTGTTATTTCAACTCTGTTTAGATGAATTTCTAACATAGAAATAACTCAGTACTTACTACTAACTATTAAACCTGCACCAATGAGCTGTGCTTCACGTAATTAGCAGAGATTAGACAGACTTGTGTTCATTCGTCTCATGACAATGGGTTCGTGTTGCCTACTGGTTTCCCTGAGAGTCGATAAAACATAAGTCTGTCTAGTCTCTACTAATTTCGTGAAGCGCACGGAAAGTGTACCTGTTGCTGCAGGTTTACTAACTATACAAAGTATGAAATATTCAATATTACAGATCTAAAATTACATTGTTTGCCATCTTAAAATCATTTTAACTCCTTAAGGATAAACTAAAATGAATTTTTTCGTCGCTTGGCATATTAAAAAGGGCAACTACTTGATGGTTAATTATTTTTCCACATAACGGTGTTACTTTAACATACAATAGGTGACGATTTAACTAAACTGCGGGGTATATTTATATTATCAGGAGAACTTTAACACCGTCCCCTTTTATTCCGAGAAATTTTTATCTGGGTAACAATAACCATGTTTTGATTTTTTTTATAGTAATTTCGGCCAGTTGAAAATTTTATATTGCAGTTTCAATATGTAAACTGGGTCGTTTGTACTATGTGCCCAACAAAATTGCAGCTACAGATGTTTTGCCTGAAATTATAATTATTGGGTGTAAATACACTTTATGTCAAGCTTGGTGGAGGAAGATTGAAGAAATTTGTCTAACTAAGCACTATAAAGAAAAAAAAGCCGTTGTGTTCGACGTTGATTTCTTCATCGGGAAGATGATGCTGTTTACGCTGTTGTTTATTCAACCAATATGTTTATTTAATCGTTACTTATGTGTCAGAAGATGCCATTTTTCTACTAAAGTTGTGGGCGAGTAAGCTTGCAGATGTTCCCCACACTACAAATGCTTGCGAAACATTTTAGTCGTATGTCTTATGGAAAATGTTAATTCCCTGTATTCTTCTATTTTTATTTTGGTTGACTACTAATATATTAATCAAAATGAAGTATATAAATAAAAATTGGAAAGAGTATTTTACAGACACTTCCCAATTTCACGACTTTAAATTTCATCTAAATAATTTTCGAAAAACATAAAAATTTCGAAATCCTTTCTACTTTTTTCCCACGATAAACGTTATAATACATAAAAATTGCCCAGATCGAGTTATCATAAACTTCTCGTAATCTATCTAAATCTGCACAAGAATTACATTTTCATAGATATTATTGATTTTATACTTTCTTTAAATGGTATATCCTGTATATTTTAAAACCAATTCTTAGAAAATAATTTTTGCTTTAAAAAAAGTATCTTAGTATTTCCTTCCAAACCCAATAGTTTTCAAATCTTAAAGAAAAAAGAAATTAAATCTCAAAATAAAGTGTACATTGAGAACAAAATTTGAGTTTTATCTTATTTTGCGATACAATAAAGTTTCTGTGTCTTAAATACATTATTAATTTGCGTCAACAATGGCTTAATGAGAAGGTAGATACGATGAAATATTATATATCAAATAATAATTCAAAGGAAGCCCTGCACTTATGCCGATAACAATATTTGGATCTCTTTTATCCAAGTCACTCGTATTTTTTCCAAATTAGAAAATTGCATTGAACTGGATCCTTATCGAGAATTCATGAATCTCATGATATAAATGAAGTTTTGAAGTTCATGTGGTAGCATATTTTAATATTTTTCCTAAAATTTAATTACTAGAATTAAATACAGCACATGAATGATTTGACATAGCACGTAAAATATACAAAATTCATAATCTTCATCGTGGCGATGCTACGACGAAATTGCAACTTTACAATTATTCAATACTGCAAAATATTGCAAATCCAAATTTTTTAAATAAAATTTTATGGTCAGATGATTGCAATATTTCTAATAATGATATATTAAATCGACAAAATACACATCATTGGCAAACAAGAGGTACAAATCCGTGTGAAACATTTAATACGAATTTCCAAATACGTTTGCCGATAAATGTATGGCGTGGAATTATAAATAGTACTATTTTAGGTTAATATTTTTAGGCATCTTAACACATTAAAGAATTTGAAGATTAATAATGTGGACTGTGGCGTAGTATGGTGACCGGTGACCGAATCGGTCACCGGTTGATGATGAGGACCATTCGTGTCCTCGAAACGGCCTGAGCGATATTTCTAGCATTTAATAAATTATTATATATCTGTACTACTATCAATTAACGATGTAACTGCATAAGATGTAAATCGGCCGAGTTTACAATTTTACTGACCGGCCGAGATTACATAAATATGCATGTTACACTTAGGTCGCCTTCATCGCTATCTCATAATCCACCGACTTTACATCTACCCATTACAATTATATAGTTTTTGACTAATAATTCAGATTTGGCTTTTTGTAATCCTTACGGTGCGAATGTTTGTATTTTCGAAATTATTATTGAGAATATACGTTATTTTCGCTAGACGCAAAAGCACTATTAACGAACGATCTTGCGCAAGTTGGTTTTACAGCTATAGTTTTTTTATCATTCAGATGCATTAGACCCATTATTGGATTGCTTAGTATGCGTTATCAGTCAGATGCATCACGCTTAAAATACTTTCCTTATTCATTTGGAGAAGTAATCATTAAAATGATGCTTTTATCTGCTTCACTGTAAATTTAATGTTATTCGTTTTTAGTGGGCAGATATATTTATGGTGTTTTTGACTTCGAGTTATTGTTGATAAAGAGACTGCAGCGATAACAACCGACAAAACTGATAATCTGACTCGGTCGTAATCAGAAACCAGCATCCAGGAAGAAAACCCGCGCCTGTATGTTAAAAATATATAAATAGTAAAATCATGTGGTATCCGTGATTAGTGAATAACATAGCTGACATTATAAACTTCACGATATCTAAATAAATCTAAGGTAGATTTAGGTGGGATGGAATGATAGTTTAGTATGTTAAAATTTGGAAGAGGTATTCATACGGATTGAGTCCCCAAAAGGAAAAATGTTATTTACTTATTGAGAAAAAAAAAATACGCTCTTTATAAACTTCCCTCCTAACCTTAGTAGAACAAAGATGCACATAATATCTTGCTTTTTTCTTATACAGCGCTTAGTAAAATGTATTGAGTGTGCATTTTTAAATACGGTTTTAGCGTAACCTAGCTTGATTGAAAAATAGTCAAAAACAACTTATTTGGTATCATATACCCTACAATATCAAGTATATTTTTCTTTATATAGGATGTTTAGTTTTCGCGCAGTGATTTTGTTTTTTACCCATTAACGGCCAGTGTCGAAAACGAAACATTTCCACCATTTTTTTTTATTACGATTTATGGCACAAATTTGTTATGTATCCTCGTATAGGATGTCAAAATCACATATTTTTCCGATAAAACTAAAACTTAAATGTAACTTGAAATAAATTCAAAATTTTAGTGTAAAATTAGCGGTATTACAAAGTGTATTACAATTGGAAGGGCTCGTCATATTAAAATTTTATTGAATTTAAAATTTCGATTATCTGGGATTTCTTAATTGGTTTAATAATACACTACGCGTCAAACTTAATACATCACTAAAATTGGTCGCCATTTTAAAGTCGATTTTCTTTCAAACCATCACACAGTGTTTTTAGCGGTTAATAAGTAAATGGCTTTTATCACGTACACCGCAATAGTTTCTAGTGATTGCCTTTTTTTTTCGTTCACGAGCGTATTGGATCTGGTTCAATATACTCTTTATTTGTATTTTTCCTTCTCTTGCTTGTCATCAATTTTTCTTGCTGTATCTGACCCACCCCTTCTTTATCAGCAATTTACTCTTCCAATAAAATAGCACAATCAAGAAATTCAATTTTCTTACATATAGAGATTTTTTTTCTCTGTGAATATGAACAAAATTAAAGTGTGCTTTCTTAGTAAATAGTTGTTTCGGACCAAAGTAGACTAGATAGCTAAAAATAATAGACAATTAAATGCTGGTTACGTATAGTGTCATTTGTGTTATCTTAGCAAAGGTAAAAGAAGTCAGCTCGTTATTTCATTATTTATATGAAATAATTGAGTGTCATGTGGTTGGTGAATGTTAATGTAGGTGTATAGTTTAAACTGTTGGAATTTGTAACCATTTTTTTTAAGTGAGGGTCAAAAAATCTTAAAAATGTTAGAAAAATAATTGTAATCGAAAGAAGAAAAATACACTTAAAATCGCGTCTGAGATTTTTGTTTTATTTATTTCTGCAGTATAGGTTGTTCACATTTTCAAAGCTGGAACTTTCCTGGGTTTGTTTCCGATTTTTTATAACATTTTTTTAGGTTTTCGCAACCATGAAACTCTGTGAAGTATGACTTTTAAAGAAAAAAGAACAAAAAGCTGAAAACACTTTTGATAAAATTAGAACATTAGTGTATTTCGATTAAGCTTTTACCTATCTAGGCGAAAATTTATGAAAAATACCTAAAATAATACATTTTAAACTTAGGTAAGAAAGTTAATATAATGTCACATCTGACCACATCAGAGACGTGCGGTTTTATCATAACAATCATATCACTTACTTTTTTTGCGTAGGTGATAAAATAAAACTTTCTTACTTCAAATGAGGTATGAAAGATACAACTTTCTAATCGGCTGGGGAAAAAAATGCATATTTTGGCTTAAATTTTGGCAACAACAAAGTAGAACTCGCGGGCGATTTTGGAACCATAACAAATCCCGATTGAAATGATAAACTATCGGCGATGGCAATAAATACAACTTATCAAAAAAACGTCTGTTATCAATACCCCGAAAACGTCTCAAAGAGGCCATAGTGTAGTTGGTAACTATTACCCATAAGAAAATCTTGGCTTGTTTACTTTTCCGGATAAGATGTTTTGAACATTTACTGCATATTACCATTTAAAACATGGCAGATGAGAGGCTAATACAGGAGACAGGCAGATGAGAGGCGAATACAGCATACTCGACAACAACAAAAGGTGAATTCAACGCGAATTCAAATCGAAAATGGCTCTATTAGTGCCTAGGTTTCGGAACAACGAATGACGGTAATACAGTGAGGCGTGAGAAAAATATCCTGTTTGGATATAACGCAATTGTGTTTATCCTAACAACTGCGCATTAATTATTGTGACAAATGCTGTGTGCCTTAGATTTAACTTTTTTTTGTTGCAAGCTCATTGCGATAAAAGTTAACACAATGTAATGTTAAAAAATATACCTACCATAAGAGAAATTGAATTTTTACATAAATATTTTATGCTATTAACTGCAACTATATTGTGGATTTACACAGTAAAAAATATGTTGTTAATTTTAACAATATTTTAACAAAATCTGTTGTACATCCACAAACGAATTTAGTCAACTTAACGAGCGGAGAGATTGTTTTTACTTAATTTCAGAAATGTTGTCAAAATTTAGCAAACAACAGGTGATGATAAAGATATAGATTGTGTCAAAATTGAGGTAACATATTTTATATTTTTTGTCATTACTTTATCTATATCTATCTATAATCGATAAAGCGTTTTATGAACCCTAAGGTGTAAGGCGTCTAATACTCCTCACTGATGTACAAATTATGCCCAGTTTTTCCTGTCACTCTTATCCTCTTCTTTTGTGATTTTGTTTGCCATATTTGTTCTGCTTGTCTCTGGTCCTTCATTCGAATTAAATGCCCGAAGCACTTTAAATGTTGTTTCTCTATATTCTTTAGGATCGGTTCTATTCTTAATTCCGCCCTCATTACCTCATTTCGTATTTTGTCTCTCGTTGTAGTGCTTTTTATTGCTCCTAGGAATCCAATCTCTGCCGCTTGTACGCTTGTATTTTGCTTTTTTGTTGTTTTGAGGGTATCCAGCTCTCACTTCCGTATACTAATATCCGCTTAGAGATTGTTTTATACAGAGTAATCTTTATTTTTATTGTTACCTTCTTTTTATTTATGAATGCTTTGTTCAAAGTGTAGTACAATCGAATTGTCTTCTCTATTCGTTCATTTATTTCTGCCTGATTCTGGCCAACTTTATGTATATTTACCCTAAGGTATTTAAACGTGTTTACCTGGTCCACTTTTTTGTTGTTTAGTGTCACCGATAGATGTTATCGTCTTTTCCAACTATCATTATTTTGGTTTTTTTTTAATTTTTAGATTTTTGTTTTGCAGAGCTTTATTCCATATTTCTAGATTATGTTGGAAATCGGTCTCACTTTTTGCAAATATCACTAAATCATCCGCGAAGATACATTCACTTATTGTTTCTTTCCATGTTTCTAAACCCTACTGGTAGTTTCCTTATTTTGTCCTCTATTTCCTGTAACATATCATCCATTAAAAGTTTAAACGCGTGGGGGTCAAAACTTGTCCGCATTCTTCTGAGATATTCTCTTCTGACCATATTCTATTAAAAAGTTTTTGTTATCATTTCAATGCTTCTTTCTTTCATGTTTTTAATCATTTCTGGTGTTATATCGTCATGCCCTGCTGCTTTTCCTAACTTTAGTTTTAATATTGTTTCCTTTACTTCCTCTATCTTTATTTCCGGCTCTTGTTCATTTACTTTATACAAATCACAAATAGATTTTGTGATCCACAAATTATATTTTGCTAAATTTCAATCTTACTAGTTATTTGCACGACTCTTTCTTGCCGAATGTGCATTGTATACGTTAAATTAACATACTACATTTGCAATGTATCCTTAGAAATACCATATGGCAAATCTTTAAAAATAAATAAATCTTTCATTTCTAAAAAATGAACGGTAATGAATCGACGTGAATACCTTGCAGTATAAACCATCCATCAATGTAAAATATGTGATCGTATTCAAAATTCAAATTTAATAGCAAACTTTGATCATGTTTTCGTTTACATTTTCCGTAGGTAGGTCGTGTAGATAAATCCAAATTTTGCCATTCATATCATGCCATTTTATAAAGAGTTTTGTAATTCTTCTATTTGTTATAAAGATCTTTAAAGTAGGCATGTTTTGCCTCAAAACACATACATCAAAATCCAACGGACGGACCACTTTTAGAAGTGATCATTGGGTAGTGGATCATCATGTGATGTTTCGGTGTTAGATTTGCATTATATTCAGCTTAAAACGGTGTGTGATGCTCAACAATCAGGCTTTTTAAATGAAGAACCATCCTGGGCAAAATATTATGTCCGTAATATCTAACAGGAGAACTAATACTTCGAATTCTAATTTCTGCTTATTTATCAACTTACTGACAATATGTGCTAGTATTAATGACAGAAATCTTAACAGGCACCATGTGTGCACTGCCCTTTTACCCATTAAACATCAGGTTTTCTAAATTTATAGGAATAGGTTTATTATACATTTCAATATATCTAAAGTTAAAATTATTTAACCTATAATTTATCTGATAAAATTTTCACTAACTAAAAATTTATCAAAAAATAATCGAATTTGAAAAGAAGGATCGTTTTCTGAAAAGAAAGGATTGTTTTTAAAGTTCAGACCATCTCGATAATCACATATCAGTTGGCTAGTCGCATTACTAACACACTTATTTATTAAAGGTAAGAAGGATTCATTTTGGATAGAAATTTCAATGTTTCTAAAATGGGTATACAACTGAAATAACACGTTATGGAAGCTTGTTTGAATATTATTTTGTATTTTTGGTCGTAGCGCATTTGTGTGATATCTCTACAGGTTTCACAGTTAATCTATTAGTGTAATCGACGCTCAAGTTTAGAATATTAACTGTTAAATAAATCTGAAATATTTAAAAACACATTACCTGAATGTTCTTCTAAAATACTTGACATAATTCAGAAGTATCATCTACTACCATGCCAGAGACGAAAATCAACTACCATCATCAGCAGTTGATTTTCGGAGGAGAGAAGCCCCATGTGATTAATAAAAAACGACATGACACGGTTCGAACCCGAAACACGTTATTTTTAACTGCTTAGCACATGATTTAAACCTAGTTACTGAAGAGGCAAGGATTGGAAAAGTTGATTAATAAGTGTTTATTTAAAAGTCTTGAAATGTCAAGATAAATGATTGTAACAAATGAAAAACCAATTCTAAGTAAATAAACAAGCTCTAAATACACATAATAAATTACAAATTCTAAGAAAATAAAAAAACAACTTTGAATAAATAAACAACTCATCCTTAATAAATAAAAAACAACTTCTGAATAAATAAACAGCAAACTCTAAACAAATAACTCTGTTGATCAGGTGCTGTTTACAATTAACACTCGTCGAAGATAACAAATCCCGCCGTCAATTCACCATCATCAATCCAACCCGTCATCCATACACATACTAACCGTACGCGTAGGAATCCGGACCTCGGGTACGTCCGACCGCTTTCGAAATATGTCATCGCCGCCAATGAGTGCGCGCTCGTTTCTGCAAGCTTGGTTACAACTCACATCCGATCCTGAGTTCTTTAATTATACGCAAATTTCTTTAAAAGTAATAATGAGATTGAAGAATATTTAATTAACTTAGAACCATAAGATTCAACACATTCTAATAGACTTTGTGCGGAATTACTTTCAAATGAAGGCGATATATTAATTCTTTGTATTACTTGAAAAAAATATATTATGTCGATTTACATAGTAAAGCTACTTTTAATGAATGTCCAAAATCAGAAGTTAACTTTTATAAATGCAATAATATATATTTAGTTAATAAATAAATATACATGAATTTGTATATATGGTGTGATAACATTAAATTATTAGCATGCAATTATATATTTTCGAATTTACCCCAGTATCCCATATAAGGCATAAACACCACGCGCCAATCTGTTTGATGGATTATTTATATAGTTCGACCTTTCCGCAAATTTTGTTTTTTAAATCATGTTATTATCCGTGTTGTCAATGGAGATACAATACGTGCAGTAATAAGGCAGAGATGTGTTAACGAACGTACAAGTAGTAGGTTTGATCGAACAGCTAAATGTTTTAAGGTCAAATTTTATACTCGGCATTTATTGGCTATCACCAATCACGCTTTGCGTTATACGGCGGCATTTAACGGAGAGCGAGCAAGATTGGGTGTGTTTGTCGTTTACTTACTGGCTGACAGAACTGGAAACAGATAGGTATTATTAATTGTGACGCTGTGATGAGTTGCGATTGTTTTGAAGCTCTCAAAGAGAAATTTGAAACCATAAATCATCCGCAGAATTTATAGTGGGATACTTTCATACGCTAGCATGTTAATAATTTCAAATAATATATAAACAACATTGTCCAATATTTTAATGGCGTCCCTTGGAAGCATTATCTAATTGGCACTAGAATATATTTTTCAGATTTTTTCTTGATAAATGATGTCTATTAGGTTCAGACATACAGACTATAACAGAAGAAGGATATAAATGAATGCGCCTACTAAATGCTATATATTTTACTACGCAAAAGGAAAGAACTTCAATGACGTTATTTTTAACTGATATTTCTCAAAACTTCTACTTTTGGACATCCGATGTGCGATTTATTATAATATAAATAAATCTTTTTCAACTAAAGCAAAATTTTCTGGTTTTCTTTTCTTGTGCTTAGCAACTTTTCACTTGTATCATACGCTAACACTAGTTTTTGAGTATTACATTAAAGTCACTTTGTATACCTACATGCTGTTACCGTTGAATCAAGGATATTTGAGTAATTTTTGAATATTATTCTTATTGTTAGTTGTTTATGTTCTGAACGATGACCAATGCCATTACAAATAGTTATTGGAACGTTTTCTATTTTTTAACAATTGTGCGAGTGTATGTATCGAAATTATTGAAATGCTAATATAACAAATTTTAACAGTTATTACATTAGATTAAGCAGATTGCAACAATTATTTGAATAATTAAAATATTCTATATTAAACTACTACATTATTACTATATACTATATTATATATTATGTCATTACAATGGTAGAAAGGACACGTAAATGGGATAATAATGTTTTTGTATCTCCAACAGCAGCAACAGTAAGCATTGACGGGCCATAAAAAATATTATATATCCGCGATTTTAAATGTGTGATCACCCCCTCCAAACATTCGTCAAGTTTAGAATAAAAAGATAAACTACGGAGAGCTTTCTTCTGGGAGAATTGGGAACCTCATGAAAATTATTTGACTATATAAAAATAGATCATTTATTAGGAAGGAGTAAAGTTTTCGTTGCGATATCTATTTGTGAAAACTGTGACCTACACGGTTGAACGTTAATGAACAACTGTTTGTGTCAGCATTGACTGCAGCCACACAATTACTATACTTGCTGCATTGGCCAGTGAGAAAAGCTTATTTTAAAAATGTAATGCACAAATTATTTTAAAAATGTAATGTAAAAATGCTGTGAACACAATCAGATATACTACCATATTATATGCTGGGGGATGCTTCGTTACTTGACAATTCGAATTTGTAGATATTCTAATAAATAGAGATCGCGGTAATATTTACATAATATGCAGCTCTCGTTCTGGGTAAGTTGTAAGGAGATTAATAAAATATGCGTTAATGTATGTGTAACGTATATTTTAACAATGTAATAAATACATAAATATATATTCTTTGGTTAGAAATGTTTTAATGTGTTCTGCAGCTCTGCAGCCTTGCAACCACCGCGTATCAACCGTCTGTGGGTACCTTGCTTCTTCAAATTTTGGCGAATGCTTGAGAGACGAACACCTTAAGATCTCAAGCGTGGGATATAATATCCCATAGCCGAGCCTGTATATAGCAACAGCTGTTGAAGATGTGAAAAGATGAATTCATTATTGTTATCTCGTTTATTCTTCCTCTTCCATCCGACATTAATATGACAATAAGAACACTGTATAAAGCGTAGTAATTTTTACACATGCCTATAGCATAGTTTGCTACAAAAAAAATCAATTAAGTAATATAAATAATACTACACTATATTCTTCTTTTTATTCAGCCAACATATGAATTATTCGTTCACAAAATTCTAATACTTATTATGGAGATTAGGACAAAACGTGTTTGCTCTGGTGTTATTTTTCTTAGGCGTTGCAGCAACTTTTACTACAATATTAACCCTACAATTTTATGAACTTTTACTGTATTTTTATCAAGAATTTTACTGTAAATTTTACTTGTGTCTAAAGGCTGTCTTACCGGGAACTGCATCGATCGACATATGAAAGAGCAATATGTGCTATTAAACTAAATAACAATGATCATAATTATAATAATCACAATCGTAATAATTACAATCATAATAACAGTAATAATAAACTTGTTGGCATTTATGAATGTTTTACACAGACAGAAAGAGAAATAAAGCAATACAAATAAAAAAAAATAAACGTGCCAAATAGCGAAATTCAACTAGTTTAACCATGAAGTAGGAATCTAACACTACTAGGCATATACGTACAGAAGTAAGTAAATTAGCAAAGCAATAAGCTAACGTAAAGCAGGAGAGCACGGAAATGCAGTTGAAGTAAATGTCTCTTTAAATTAGCATTAAATAGAATAGGTGACATCATTAGCTGAAGGACCTTTCGCATGACAACAGTTTGTGAGACGATGGAGTCAGCAAAAGCCCTGAACCGCAAATTCAAATTTTGAACATCAGTTCTAAACGTGATCTTATTAATTATAAAGATAGGTAGGGATGGTATGAGTTACTATGATATTCCGAAACAAACACGTACTACGTAAGTATCTTCGCTGTTCCATATTAAGCCAACAATTTCTTTCAATTTATGAGAGATTTTCTCGTGCTTGCTGATATCAAAAATAAGACGTAACCACTAGTTTTGCAATTTTTTGACACGATTAGCATCTTTTTGAAGTATGCAGTTTAGAAACATAAATAGAAAACAATAGAAGGCCAAAAACAAATTCCCACGGCACTCTGGGATGAATACTTTTGTAGTAGGAACATTTATTATTTATTTTGACGCCCTCTTGCCTGATAGATATGTAGTTTTGCATGAATTTTACTGTATTTTCCTTCAGATCTATGTAATATATAATTGCAAGCAACAAGTCATGATTAGTAGTGTAAAATGCTCTGGTATAACATCTTTTTGTTTCTTTGTGAGAGCAATTTGGTAGTAAGAAGAAAATAGTATTAAAAAAAATGAAATCTTCGTATTTTTTTTCATTTGTAATTTTAGGCGTAATTGTGGGATACGCTGTGTAATATTTTCGAAACATTTATTCGGATTCTAATACTACCATATACGGTCAACAGTTCTGAAAAATTTCAATTTTCCAAGTTAAAAACTCTCAGTTACAAAAATGTTCATAAAATTTAAATATTTTATATATGACACTGCATCGGCTTTCAGAGCCGATATAACTGTTACTGCTGTTAACTTCTTCCGGGTTTCGCCGTGTGTCAAAACTTTCGCTTTACCTTTCATTGTTCATGCTGACGGCTTCTTCAGGATAATTAAACTGATTCTCCGTTGTCCTACATTCTTATATACCCCGTTGGGGTATTTAACCATGAAGTTTCCGTTCTACTGAGCGTGCCTACTATAATACTACTAATACTACAACATGCAGTAGCAAGAAGACGCACACCGATAGATATCGACATGCGATATCTCACCATCATCCGATGCAGAAGACGGCAATTAAAATCTTACTATTCAGAGCCGAAATCATCAGTGATGAGCTACATCTAGCCAGTGAGAAGATACATCTGAAGAAAGCATTGAAGAAGAATGGTTACAATGACATTGACATAAGAATAGCTACTAGGAAGAAGGTGCCTCTTAAGACGATTACAGAACCACAGAGAGAGATGGCGCGGTTACCATACGTAGCGGGAGTTACCTAAAAAGTAGGACGAATCCTGAGGAACACGACATACAAGTACATTTTAGGACTGCAAAGTCAATCCAGCAGCATCTACCGATCGCTAAGAACAGGACAGAAACAAAATCACACAGAATATATCTACAAGATAACATGTCAATGTAGGCAGTGCTACGTTGGACAAACAGAAACAGCTATCGCGGTAAGAATAAGAGAACACTGAAGGGACGCAAAATTTAGAAAAATCAACCAATCAGTAGTGGCAGAACATATACACGAGACTGGACATAAAATGGACTTCAACAATGTAAAAGTGATGGCCACCACCAAGAACTACGTAAAAAGACTCCTCAGGGAAGCCATAGAAATAGAAAAGAACAAGACCACCCACAGAGAAGAAGCAACAGGACGAGTTTACTACGCAGAACCGTGACGCCCAGTGGAGCGGAAACTTCACTATTGAATGCACCAACGGGGTATATAAGAAGAATGTCGGACAATGGAGAATCAGTTCAGTTATTCCGAAGAAGCCGTCGCAATGAAGGGCGAAACGTTGAGCGAAAGTTTTGATACACGGCGAAACCTGGAAGAAGTTAATAACAGTAACTATTTTAAATATGGTTAGAAATAGCGACACAGTGGTTTTATTAAACAATCCCTAAAATTGAATTGAGAATTCAAAATGTAATAAATATAGGGTATTCTATTTAAAATAACAAAGTTGTTATTTCCGGTATAACCGGAAGTATTAGATTATGAAAAATATTTCAATTCACTAGCTCATGTTCGCTTTAGCGTACTGCTAAGTTTTCGGAATTTGTCAGTGCACACTCTATCCATATATCAATTGATGCAGTTTCCGGCGAAACAACCCGTATATGTACTACAAGTTGTAGTACAAATTTTTACAACTGCAGTAAAATTTTGAAAATTCTTCTCTTAGTATAATTGATATCATTTAATAAATTTTTAAATGTTTGATCATCACTCGTAGTACTGGTTTCGCTTGGTTTTAACGTTCGATTACTTATTCTTAATCAATTTAATACCTGCAATATAATGCGGTAATTATCGTCATCATGCCAAAGATTTTTGATTTAATTTACAGTGGACATTCTTCTTTACCACCACTTTATTTTACCTTGTACCACTTTATTTTTCCGTAAAAACCACGGGTTGAGTTTGGTATATTTTACCTTGGTGTGGCATCTACGCGAACTTTAACACTTATATCAAATTTTCTGTAATATTGAAATCTACAAAAGGAATGACGTGGGTGTTCTGGAATTAGTAATAACATATACTTGTCTATGTGCAATGTTTACTCATTGTGGTATTTTTATCAACACATGAATCATGAAGATATTTGCTCTTTCTAATCAATTATAGGAGATTTGAATGTGCTATACTTACATTTATTTGCTATATTATCGGAAGTGATTTAGTATTCTGCCCTGCAACAAATGATGACAAAATCAAAAATTTGTCCGCTAGTGGACTTAATATATTTTAATTTAGAACTAATATCAATTTATTTAACAAAACGATATATAAAGTAATATGTGTTTAGTAGTTACTATAGTAAACCAAGTGAATATAGCCTTTGGAACGCACTGCAGTTTTAAGCAGTATACTCTCACGAGACATTTTCAGGCGCTATTTTCAAATTATTTCGAATTTATAAAATGAGTTTATTAAGCACAGTGTTGATGCAGTATGAACAAAAATATAGATGATAGATTTTGATTTACGTGAAAGTTGTATTTGTCTTTTGTAAAATTTCATATTTTGTTAATATAAATAATGAATGATGAACTGATTGTTTATTGTTATGTTAACCAAAAGGTTAAAAAGGTTCTTACAGAATTTATTTATGTTCTAATCGTAAAAGTATGTGCTAAAATGTGCTACAAGACGAATGTTTTGTGTTTATTACGTAGGCTTCTGCGGGTGTCCATAACACTATACTCTTGGTTTCCGGGTTAGAACCGCGTCGATGTCGTAGTTTCTACCGACGTTTCATCTTTGCTCTTATGAGACATCTTCAGGGCTATTACTAGACATTGACTGGGGGCTGTTCGCTCCGGAGGGGTCTTGTTACCGGTCAAGGGAGCTGAAAAGTTGCGGGTCAATGAACTGTGGTAGTTGCTACGAGGTTTAATCTGCTGAAATTTCCAGGTATGATGTAAGGGCCATCATTGCGATTTAAATTGTTGAGATGTTTGTAGATTCACGGATACAATACTGAGGGATGTGAGATAAGATGCGAATAGTTATTAGATTTGGTGGCCAGTTTTTAGTTTATGCTTAGCCTACACGGACCCGGTTACACGCAACAACCGCGTACAACCTTCGTGCTCAGTAACACGAGGCCTGACCCATCGATATACACATTGAGATATTCAAGTTTCTAGGAAAGATATTCAAGCTATTATTGACCACCACATCAACCCTTCTCCACAGCAACTTCCTTTATTTAGTCCTAATTTCCGTAAGCAACTGTATTTACCCTGTCACTGATCACATCATCAAGAACCTCTTCAGGAACACCGCAAAAACCATGTTCAAACCCATTTTTAAACTCTCAGACTACTTTCCCATCAAAGACCGCAGTCATCGTAAAGCCCCCAGTGTTGTGGTAATGTGTACATCGGTGAAATAAACTGTGAAACAAAGCGATCCGTGAGCACTGTTGTAACCGGGTCCGTGCTAGTTGATCATAGACTGGAAACTGACCGCCAAATTCAATTGAACTCTATTCGTATTTTGTTTTGAATCCCTCACAGCAGAAAAATCCCTTATAGCAGAAAAATCCGTGAATTTATAAACATCCCAACAATTTAAATCGCGATGATGGTTACCTCTTACATTGTACCTGGAAATCTTAACTGATTAACCGTCTTAGCAAACGCCACGGTTCATTGGCCCCAAACTTTTACGCTCCGTTAACTTGTAACAACCCCTGTATAAACTCTCCGGAACGAATGGTCCCCAGTCAGTGTGCAGTAACAGCTTCTAAGATGTTCCATAGGAGTGAAGAGGAAAGCAGAAGCTACGACAAAAAATTTCAAAAATATATATCATTACAAGATGATTCAATATGTATTTCTTAGCCAGTTAAAAATAATAATTACATAAACTACTACATAGATGAATTTTTATATAAACAATGCAGTTTCACATTAAAGAACAAATATCAAAGTCCACCCATTTCAATGCTAAATTCAGATAATAGTAATTATACTTTATTCATCTTCTGAGTCTAACTAGTCACTAGCTGATTGTTGCAATAATAAATTTGTAATCATCATTATCGTTTAGTTGATCGCTTTGATTGTACTGTTTTTCAATTTCCTTAACATGGTCATATTCTGCTCGCCAGACTTCAGGGTTATTTTTTTGAAAGCGTGTCGAATTAAATTTTCCATGTTACTGCTTGAGTAAATTTCGTGCATTGCTACTCGTCTCTTTACTGAACTCCAAATGAGTACAATTGAGTTTAATGATAGGATAGCAGCCTTAATACAGCGTGTCCGCGACACGATGTCCTTTTGTTATTGCAAAATTTTATATTTCATGTTCCGGAAGAGGTTTGCTTACTTTGAATATTTCTAATTATTCGCGCTTTAAGACTGATTTGTGAAATTGAAGATTTCTTGATTGTAGTCAGGATAGAATTTCACTTCTCTTCCATGTAGCTGTGGGTGATATATTAAATTGAACGCAGTGATAAGGTGCATTGTCCATAACTATGGTCGAGTTATCTGGTATTTTGGGAATTAAGACCTTTTTGAACCACCAAGAAAACTTTTCTGAATTCATGTTGTCATGATAATCTCTACTTTTTGTTTTCGATTTGAACAATAATAAACAGCTATCAATGAAGCCCGTTGTTCCTCCAGCATGAGCCATAATCCATCTCTGTCCAACATCATCCTTTTTTAGAACATCTTTCACATAATCATTTTGCCAACATATAGATATTGTGTAATTCTTATGTACGCAACTTCTATCAAGATATGCAATAGGTCTTATATCTTGACTAAGGCTGTTATTGTTTATAATGAAACGTAAATATCGTGTTCTCAGTGCGACAATATCCTGCCGCTCCATCAAATATTTTCTATTTGATGCGCACTTCTTATATTTGAATCCCATTTCTAGAATAATCTTTCGCAATGTTTCTTTGTAATCATTGGATGCGGTTGTTTCCGTCATATAAAGTGTAGTATTTTCATCGTTGGTACTCTTTTGCTAACAGTGTACAAAGAAACTTTTTGTTTAGAAGTACACACCTACAATATACAGCTTGGTTGTTCAAGTACCAATTCTTCGCGAATGCGTTTGATGGTGCTTGGTGACTTCTCAGTTATAGCTGCTACACGATTGACAACTTGTTCTACGGGAAATGAATAAGATACATCCCGTTTCTGTTTCTCACAACATTTTCAAATATATAGTAAATATAGTAAAAGCACCATCTTTAGACGATGTACACTTAGGCACGACGGAGCCTATACATTCATTATCTGGATAATTTCATTATTAAACAATTATACCTTTCAGAAAAGCTTTTATTTTATTTGAAATATAGAAGTATGACGAAATTAAATGAAGCAAAGCGATAAAAAAACAATCCCAAACATCAACAACACCATTCGAATTTTGTATGAAAATGTACACGTCAAATTTATAGGTGAGGGAGGTGAAGGGTTTGGGGATTGGATATTTATTTCACTTTTTTTTCATGGGCCAGTGATTTCAAAAAAGCAACATCGTTACTTAAAAGTGACGTTGTCAATTTTAGCTCGACAAACTATTCTATCTTTAGCATACCTTCCAATAACTGCATGTCAACAGACATCGTTTACTTAATTAACTGTTGTCTGGTAATTCAAGAACCGCGCCAAATTAGAGCTAATATGTTGACACTTTGTTTCCAAATGCTAGGAGCTTACCGTGAATACTGCTACATATTATATCGTTGCTGTTTGGAAAATGAGAATACTTACCTTAGGCTGGATTGGCTGGACCCCATTTAAAGTGGCCGCGATTAATATTTTTACATACTTCTTATCGTTTTGGTCAAGTGCGGGCCGACAAGGTTCTTGATTTAATATTCCTATCTACAGGAAAAATCTGTCATGCTGTTTTCCGTTTTTAATCATATTTTTTTTCTGCAAATATGGAATCTGTATGGATGGCAATTAGATCGCACTGACTCTGTTAATATTATCGAAGACATCATGCCATACTTAGACACGATGCCATGGTTTTCTTGAAACCCCGGGTAATGACGAAGGTTATACCATAAGATTTAATTGTAAGAGTTTTATATTATTATCGAGAAAACTGACGATAACAGAGATTCCTAAAAAATACTAAAATTATTTTGATGTACAGGCATACTGTTGTTGGTAACATTCTTCGACCTTGGTAAAATACATTTCCAGTAGTAATAATGATAGCAAGGACTGTGGCGTAGTATGGTAAACAACACATAAGTATCGGCACCCTCCGCACCACACAAGTTTAATTTATTATATAGTAATATAATAATTAGTCCGGGACGGCCGTTTCGAGGACACGAATGGTCCTCATCATCAACCGGTGACCGAATTATTATATTACTATATAATAAATTAAACTTGTATGGTGCGGAGGGTGCCGATACTTATGTGTTGTTTATTTCCAGTAGTGTTATACCATTTTCCGTCACATTAATAGTTTATGTACTACTAACCTTGACAAAAATACAATAAAATGCGGAAAAGTAACTTTGTGCCGAAATCACGTCAATGTTAATTATTATGCTATTACATACATATTAATCGTTATATAAACAGCTGTAAAAAGAGTTTAATAAAACGCGAAAAAGAATGAAAAACATTCTAGTGGTATACTATCAAACAATTTGGAACATATCAAATCATATCATCAATTAAATAAATAAATTAAGTTTTGATTTTCTGTGGGACGAGAAAAAAAAAGAAATGTAAAAGCTTACCAAAAATAATATGCGCATTCTTTTGGTATCGTTAATAATCTGCAGTAGTTTGAAAAAGATAACGGGGTGCCAAACATGTTAGGTATGATAACAATTAACAGTTGTACACATAAAACATAATGCATTTGCACCTGTCAACAAATGGAAATACGATGTGATAACGATGTATCTTCTACTGTCTTTATACAGAGAGAACGTTGTACTATTGGATTTTGATTTCAGATGGCACTATTGATAATTCCGGGTGGGATAATAGACTTTATATGATATTTGATATTCGTGCATGAAACCTATTAATGTCAGTTTGATACGATCGATATTGATGTTTAAGTTCTATTCCGAATATTATCCCTTCCTATATACCTCGCTTTGTAAAGAAAGTGTATTAGCTATGTATGCAACTGTCATTATTTTAGTTTCCCGGTTGTGTATGCATGGTTAGTATGCCGTGTACATACAGGTCAGCAGAAAATCTGGAGACGACGTAGTGTCCAAATGGTTTCCTTTACGAACTTAAAAATAATTACTTTTGAATATCCATTGCTGTCTATAACGGTACTAAATTTGTAAACATCCATTTGAATATGGTGTTGGTAACGGCGTTAACCACGTCGTTTCATTTATGTAACGTTGTCAAACTACTCAAATTACTTCTGATAAATGCAGCAATCAACTTGTTTACTGTTCAACGTACTAGTCTGATAATGGGCTTAGCTGAACTATAACAAAAATTGTTTATCGGTCTGGCTGCCAAAATATTATTGTCAGTTAAGTTTTCTTACACTGTTGTCTGTACTAATGACAAATTTGATATAAAAAGAACGCATTGAAGTATTACGAAGGCCAAACAGATATTGAGAATTAAAAAATCGGTTAGGCACATATTAGGAATTGAGATACCTATTTTTAATAATTTTTAAGGTAGTAACGATTCTTCCTTTAAACTGCGTATAGTGGGTTAATGTTTTACAATAGTGTGCCGCCAAATTAAGTGACTGACAGTATATTATCTGAATATCTAACACCAATAACTGCCAAACAGAGCGATCCTTCATACATAAATACAATCATCTCTTTTTAAAAAGACATGCATACTTTGTTCTGATTTCCGTTGACTTATACGTACATAAAACACATTTAATTTAAACAAAGTATTTGAAATATTAAATATCAAGTATCTTCTTTTGAAAGTGCTCGAAGCTCCAAAAGTGCTTCAAGTACCTTATTGGAGTGGTCTGCTACTATTTGTACAATAATTTCGAAGCAATTGTTGTATAAAAAAATCCTCTAATCTATATATTAAAGAAAAGTCATTTACATCCTTATCATATTATTCATTTATATCAGGAAGTTGCTGAACAGAATTTCGAAAAATGTTTTCGGCTTTGCAACCGGGGGCAATGGTAACAAGACAATTCCTAAAATATTTTTCTGACAAAGCAACTTTTTACAAAAATGGATCGGTAAATAACCACAATCTTCATTAGTATGCATATGGAAATGTTAGTATTTCGCGACAAGTGGATCAGTAGCTATGGTGGGGCGTCAAGGTTTAGAGGCGGATAATTGGTAAGAATGTTGTAGGACCTTTTTTTTTTTTTCAATAATTTAAACGGACAATATGTACTTGGGGTCCTTATAAAGTGAACTACCGCGATTATTGGCAAATGTTTCCGAAATCCGGGAAGAAATGTAGCTGCAGCGTGATGAAGTACCTCTACACTGTTTTATTGCTATACGAGATTACGTATCCTAAGAAATGATTGGGAAGGAATGGTTCTGTAAGATGGCCGCTTATATCTCCGAACCTAGCACATCTTGATTTATATTTATGGGGACGTGTTAAAGGTGTGTTGAGATTCAACAACAGTAGTGCTCATTAAGTAAAGAATTATTAACGCATTTCGAACCATAATATCTAAAGAATTAAGGCGAACTCAAAGCATTTGTAGAAGGAATGCACAAATTTGCGACCTTAGATTTTTCTTTTTTTCATTATCATCTCATTAAATCAAATTAAGTACTACATAATACTTCATTAATTTCGCTAACTTGTGCATTACTTTTAGTAATACATGCTAATGTTTTATTTCTACTTTTGCGTTTCTATACATTTTGTTATTAATAGATAATTTTTTCTTACGAGGAAAGGATCTTCGTCCGGTTTTTGTTTAAATTAATTCACTTGCAATGTATTTTAAAATAGAAAAAAAATTGAATGTTGGAATGTTGAATACTTTCTTTGGGATATGTGATTTTTCAGTTTTTTAATAAAAACTGTTGTAACTTGAAAGCCCCAAAACAGGTGCAGTTGAGAATTTTTAATGAAGTTAAAATATACAGATTGTTCCATTTGAAACATCGAGTATAGAGGAATATATTTTGTTGTTATCTAGCACGCAGCCCGATTAATAAATACGAACATATTTGCTGTACTTTGTATATTACAACTCGCTAACAATAGGTGCAACTATAATTTTCTCTATTTTAGATAAAATGAGCAAGAGACTAACAATGAATTATGTAGCTACTAATAATACTAGCAATGTGTAGGATTATATGTGGACAACACTTTTTATCACAACAACATTAAATCCATCTTTACGACAATATTGCATTGAATAAATTTGCTGTTGTTATTGAATCTGCTCACCGAAGCGAAAGTACAGAATCAATATTATTTTCGGTCAAGTTACAGCAAAAATTGAAAATCTCCCATTATTCTCATTAACAATCATATTATTAAAGAAGTTGGAATTGTCACAATAATTATTTTTAATTAAATATTTTCAAACAAATAACGTCATAAATTGAAATAATTGTTAACCGCAATGAGAAAGGTAATTTCATCAGTTATACTAAGCACTGACATAATTTTTTCTTCAAACATGATATGTGTTACAAAATAGGCAAAAACTAAGTAGACATAATTTAATGCTGAGTATTTAGGTATTAGTTATGAATACATAAGTATATATTGCTTATCTGTTACTAAATATTCTCAGACTGAACGTCATAATAAATATTAGTGTTGTAAATCTCATGGAATTTCTGTACCAGTTTTATCAGAGTACAAGAAATCATATTATTTTGTAATGGAAGATTTAAATCTTAATTATCAGAGGAGAGTTCGAGGCCAAGAAAATATAAACAATTATCAATGTAATCATTCATATGATATGACAGTGATTGGACTTTAGTGGCGGTCGTTCAACTCAATTCATTAATTAATAGCTTATAACTTCTAGATTGTCGTCTATATAGTCGATCGATCTAGATAAGAACATCCGTCAAAACGCTGCGATATAATTATGTTTCATTGAATGAGACCAACGGGTATGCCTGTGATGACATGACAAACATGTGATTATTTCACAAGTATGTAACCTGCGCAACCATGTATTGAAAATAGTACGTTGCTGAACTATTTAACTGACTTCAATAAATCGAATTCGTAACTGGCAAATAGAAAATTTACACTTATTAATTGGAAGAAGTACACACCGAACGCTGATGCGGTTAGAAAGAAAGTAAAACAATCAACTTATGAACTTATACGTTTTGCTACTTTATTAAAAATGTGTTTATAAAACATGAATTTTGTTTTCTATTATGGTAGATAAGTAATACGACTTCCTTGTATTTAGTAGTTGATATTCATTATATCTCAGTGAAAATTAGTTGTAAGTATTTAAGGTATCAAAATATATGAACCACTACTATTATTAAGGGTAGAAGTAACCATGTGTTGTAGAAGCATCGGACTCTCCTGTTACCTTTATTACAACACTTCACTAAAATTGGAGGCACGTTTCGATATTAGAACTTGCAGTATATTGCAGGTTAATGGTGCAGTAGGATTTTAGTTACTGGCGCATTATTTTAGTAAAGGTCTAACAACAACAATGCTTCGATTCGGTCAACTTTTGGTAACAAAGCACCTTTAGAAAAGTCCGTTTACAACTGTTTTGTAGAATTTCATTGTGATCGTGCTTCTGTCAGTGATCAATTTCGCGAAGGTCGTCCAAAACCGGGTATTGTTCCAAGAAACATCGATGATTTTTACTTCATTGCAGAGTGTCGGCAAAACACTTACCGCACAGGTAAGATTGCAGTACATTTGATTTTTCATGAACATTAAGGTGTGAAAAGTATCCCTTTTCGATAGATTTCGCATGATTTGACCCAAGCATAAAGAGGAAAGGCTTACAAAATTCGACAGAGGAACTTCAAAATCCGTATACACCACCGTAACACGTGACGAAATATGGATACATACGTATGAGCTAGAAACTAAGCAAGAATGTACTGTTTGGTTGTTCCCAGATGAACCGAATCCAACGAACTTCAACTTCAGAAACCACTTCCAAGAAAATAGATAAGAATACTGTGTTAGATCTAACACCATTTTAACACTGTCTGGTTGTTCCCTCGCATCCATTTGCAGAAGCAGTTAGAATCGACGGAGTCAAAATTTTACTCCGTAGCAAACGCAGTTGAATAGGAACAATAACTTTTAGTGTTACATATGTTCTGTTTCGGTGAAAAATCTCTCCATTTCGGTGAAAAGTTTCTCTTGTTAGTGTTATATGTTTCAGCTGCAATAGAAAAATCCCATTTTAGATTCCATCGTGGAGTAAAATATTTTTGTTGAAATGTAATGATATGATGCGTAAGTTCACATATGTGGAACATTCTTATCTTAAATAGAGGATAATAGTGTATAGCCAACAAAAAGATCTATTTACGTTAATGAAATTGAATGCATTGTAGATATGTAAATAATATGACATGCACTGGTAAGAATAAATAAATGTCCTAAATATGGCAAGAATCCAAACAATAAGACGTGTAAATAAGAAATGGATATAGTGAGAATAATTTCATCATTTACCTGTTGTATTAATTACATTGTCATTGATTTCTTGGTCAGCTATCTAAATCCATTTCTTTCTATTTTGATGCTTGCTCAACAATTTCACCATTAGATGCACAGTGCCCATCAGTGCCGAATGGAAACTATCCTATATTCCTACACCCTTCCTCATTGTTAGATTCTTATCGCGTAGCTGTGCTCAGAAAACAAAAAGTCGCCAAATGTATAACGGTATACAATCTGTTTGCCAGCAGTCATCGATGAAATTAAAAATGAAAGAAATGTTTCGAGGAATTGGTTAGAACGCCTGAAAAAGTGTATAAATCATGATTGCGGATATTTTGAAAAGTAATAAAACGATTTATAACAAAAAAATCATGATTTTTGTAAAAACTTGAAAGGTATTCCCCGTATAATTAAAATTTCTATGAAAGCAAAAGAGTTCCAAAACATTATTAAAACCTCTATAATTGTTATATATATATTTACAAACACTCTCTGATTTTCATTATAATTTTCGGAAGCACAGTACCTAATCATTATTCAGTTGAATGGATTACAGAAGTTCAGTCAATAGAATAACATTGTGTGCGGTCTTGTACTATAATAACCCGATAAGCTATTTACAAGTACATATTTACATTTACTATTCTGTACAAAACGAAAAATCCAAGTTTATGACTGATATCACAGAATACTTTTTTAAAGCATCCTGAAAATTCGTGCTAACAGTGGATCAGTTTCAACTGCATTTAAATGTACTTGGTGTGAGTCTACGAGACTTGCGTCGTCAGAGATGTTTAATAAATACCAGAATGAAATTTTGTTAGGAAGGGCCCGATCTTAATCACACAGTTTTTGTGCAGATTTCGAAATATAACAACGTGCGATTTATGAAAATTTAACGTCTAATGCTTAAATTTCAGCTTGATATCTAATTGGTATTATTCATACCTGGTTGTTGGAAATAGGCAAACTGATGTATCAAAGATAGTAACGTAAGATCGTAGTTGTTCGTAAATTGCATTGCTAAATTTCTTTATGTGAAGGAATTGTATTTCTGAAATTTTTCCAGGGAATTTTTCAACATGCGATACTACATATATGTAAATATACGCGTTTTAATAAAGCTTATTGAGTCAAGACATTTCTGGATAGGTATTGTAATTCTCGTTTGTCGTCATTCGGTTCGGATCAGCGATGAAACGAGACGGAAAACCGTTCAAGAATAGAGATAGGCATAACATGTGACAGGCAACAAGTTGTCCTGGCGGCAATGCGACATGATTCAGGTATACAAGTGTGCGTGTTTACAGATTTTTTGTCTTCTTCAATGGCGATGATCATATGCTGAGTTTCGGGTTCTTGTTTTTCTAAGTTGGAGTTCTTCAGTTTTCAAGTCGATTGGAAATAA
Organism: Oryctes borbonicus; assembly: GCA_902654985.2. Taxonomy (NCBI): domain Eukaryota; kingdom Metazoa; phylum Arthropoda; class Insecta; order Coleoptera; family Scarabaeidae; genus Oryctes; species Oryctes borbonicus. The sequence goes on along the minus strand of LR736859.1, from coordinate 13,741,736 downwards.
TTTGTCGGTAAATTATAGTGTGCGGTGTTAGTTTGACTTATTTTGTTAAACACGTTTGATACAAGAACATAGAATGTACCATCACCATCACAGATACTTATCGCGTGTACCTATGTATATGTTCCCTTGTTTTCTTTGTAGGATTTCTAATCGCCTATATTTTAGGGAGCTAACGGGCTTGTAATTTATTAGAAGTAATCTTTTACAATCCATATTTTTATTACGTTATTAATACATGTTGGTAATCGAACAGTTGGTTTAAGGCAAATGTACTAGTAAATTGTGAATTTACAGAAATAATTGTTGTGATAATTTCATACATAGTGGGATCTCTTAATTAAATGCGAAATTACTTTTGAATAGTTTTTTTCGGTAATTTTTACTTTTAGGGCCTCATTCAAAAAATGTTATTTTTTTGCTGTTGCAGCTTGCACCTTGATTGATACTATACAAGTATCTTTTGTAGCCAATTTGGTAATTAAGTGTTATAATTTAGAAAAAATCTTTACATCTTGCACATTCTTAAAAATATTTACTGTTTTGATTAGGTATGACAGGCGAATTATTTGACATAATGCATTTTATATTTCAAATTACTACTATTTGGTTATCTTAAAGAGCTTTAGTACATTTGATTAGCTGTTGGTATTTACATAGTGTTCAGAAGTTTACTTTACAGGCGACATTGCAAGAAAATACATTAAGAACTGTATCTACACAAAGAAAACATGTTGACTAAATGAACCATTAACCATTATTAATTAAAAAAAAAATGTATTAACGTCCATTTATTGCAACAAATCAGTTTTATTCCCTTGGAGTGAACTGATTTATTTGAGATATTTCATTTGTGGCAAAAAGCGGTTCATATAAAATAAGAAAAAGCAGTTTAGCTACTACAAGTAGAGAGTACGTACATTTCTCTCAAATGAACAGTTCGAGTAGGCGTTTGTAAGTGAACTAGTTTAATCCAATTAAATGCACCAATTTATTTGTTGGAATTACAACGCAATTGTTTTGCATTAAGTTTATTTCTTGACATGATCTTTTTGTATAATCCTCCTATATAATTAGTGCAGCGGTCTTCCTACCTTTTCAGCCATCCAATTAATAGTATTTGTCGAACTGGGCAAAATAAGGCTCTGTTTCGGCAAAGACCTCTTCGTTTGAAAGAAAGAAGTCACGGGGCTTTACCATAGCTTTGCTGTCACAATTACGGTTGAGCGGGTCATGGCGTTATCATGATGATTTTGTTCTTCAAGTGGGGCCTTTTTCTTTTTCGTTAAGGTCCAATAAATCAACATAATACTGTCCCGTGATTGTCCTCCCCTTCTCAAAATAGGTCAAAGGTGTCATGCTCCATATAAACTGAATTCAACTCCTTTTTGATTTCTGTACACCTTATCCCATAAACCGGTATTGTTCTTTTCCTATGATTTCAGAAATTCATAAGATTGCTTACTTCTAAAAGATGCCGTCTAAGGAATAGTCGATAATGCAGAGTTTGACACAAATCGCCATCTGTCTCCAAATACGGGTTCTTCTCATACAATCCTCTTATTATAGCTGCTTACCTATTCTAAATAAAGCGTTCGATCCCGACAAATATACTGACAAAAGCTATTAATAAAATTGTTGCACGCCTGTTCCAAACATGGGGACTTCAAAATTGTTGTGGGGGTATTTGAAGGTAAGTAACTTGCTTTATTTACCTTATTTACTTTTTGTGCTACGTAAGTACTTGTACCTCTTACGTTTACGTAAATACCTCTGCTGTGACTGCTGGTTTGAGCCATTCGTACCGGTAATTTACTCCTTCAAAAGTGATTTGCATGGTTCACCGTGAATAAGCTCTATTTATATTTCTCTAAAACATTAACTTTTAACTTTTCATTACTTCAAATCTGTCATGGTTCTTGTCTCAAGTTTCAGCAAGAAATTAAATTTTTATGGCCGACTTTTACCGATACTTTGTCGTGGAAACCTCATTGTGAATCGCTATGCAATGAGTTAGGTCAAACCATATATCAAATTCGTTCCTTGCGCAATGTTGTTGATGTAGATGTACTGCGTACTATATATTTCAGTCGCTTTCAATCTAGACTGACCTACGGAATTATCTTTTGAGGTAATTCAGCCCATGCCTCTGAAATTTTTTTGTTGCAAAAACGAGCGTTGTGATGCATGATGGGAGTAAACCTCGTGAATCTTGCCGTCCACTCTTTGCTGAACTAAAAATTCTTCCGCCTGCCTGTCTATGTATAATTGAGACTTGGATTTATATACACAGCAACAGAACAGATTTAAATACCCCTATCATCATACCTCCACTGCCTTGCGGAGTGGGAGTTGAACTGGAAAGGGAAAAATATACCCACAAGCTAGCCTTTTGAAAGACCATTTACGCTTATATGCATACTTGCTACTCTCGCATCTCAAAAATAACATTGTACGTATGTTATGTATTTAATTTTATCAAAAAAAAAAATAGTATTTTTCTAGCGTCTTATATGAATAGTAAAATGCGTAAATTTGGACACATTATCCAGAAAAACAGTTCGTAATAGTGGGGGCTACTATGTAAGGGTACGTGTACGAAGTGTTGATAATTCGTGTAGAACGCGGTAATTTGGTACACGTTAATCCAAGTAATGTTATCCGTTTGCTAATAGTTACTTATAACTATAATGAAAAACAATTAACTATAAGTGATCCGCCCGATATACAGTTACATGATGCAACAAAAGATATAATTGATACGAGAGTTCGAGAAACTTGCTTTGTGTTGAAACCGACAGTGGATTGGAATTTGAAGAAATGTTTCGTCCACATGCTTCCGAAATTGCAGATGAAAATGAGCCAACTTTATACTCTAGTATACTAGTATATTCTAACAACGACGAGGAAGAATATGAAGAGGCATGGGGGCTGAAAAATGATAATATAGATCCCGATTATAAGGGGAAAACGGTTGAATTTTGGAGATCGGGCAAATAAGTAACACGCTCGCTAGCTTCCGTATAATCCAACTTTAGAAAACTGTCCGATAATTATATACATTATTTACAAAGAGGAGGAACACACAGAGGAAAATTACTGGAAATTGCTGAACACGTGTTGCGCAAATTTGCACAATCTATGGATCGAAACTTAATTGTTTACGATTTAGTTATTCATCACTGGTCATTAGAAACCATTGCTAAAGTTAATTTAGAACATTTGAAATCATCCTGCAAGTTCAAACGAAGAAATCGAATAGTGTTTAAGAGAACTAAATTTGTAGGGCGATCATATAAGCAAAATACAGCGGAACTAGAAACCATTGTCATAGATGTATCTATCAAGTTGTACATCGGAATGTGTAGTGCAGATAATGTTTATAACGCCAACGAAAGCAGGTTTTATTTGGAACTGCATGCTACCCGCACTCTAACCTATAAAGGAGGCAAAACAGTTGAATGTGCTGTGCAATCTGTAGTACCTACGACATACAGTTGTACTATACCGCCTATAATATCGGCTGCTGGCACCTTTGCTTACAGTGTTCAGAGAGACTCTAAGCACGTTTGGTCTACAAGTTCGCGAAAACTAATGGTACCAATATTTTTCACATTTTCAAACCAAGATGTTTTATTTTTGTGAGGCATCAAATGCTAAGATTGAGGCTTCCACGTTAGGCAAATTAACACCGAATAACAAATGGGACGCAGAAAACTCTGCTACTCGATTCTTGGAGTTGCCACTGTCCTGCCAAATTGCAGGAATATATAACTGCCGATAAACTTACACATATTTTGACAATTTCCAAGAAAACAACTGCTATGTGCCCCTAGATGTATGTACACTACTTTCGTGTATGGACAGCATTCCTGAAAACATTTTCAGATCAAGTTTTATTGGGTAATATGGATATTGATTTACACTAGCGCAATAATATAATAAAATTGCAATCTTTACAACACTCGAAGGATCCTATAAATCTGCCAAATTTCAATCCGATCGATCAGTGTTACCTTGGAATCTTCACTTGTTAGTAATGCAGTTCTGATCTGCAGTTCATTGAATTTGGAATAAAGAAAGTATTCGTATCAAATAAGCATGAAGTGCAACGCAATAAAAGATAGAGTGGAGATTTACCTGCCTAATGTTATACTTCAGTTCATTTATTACGGATAAACTGATTCACTCGTCAGAAATAAACGATGTAAAATAAAATAGTTCAGCTACGGTTCCTTCGTTTTAATTTTGAATGATCTGTTTACCTAATTAAAAAAAAAATTCATATACTCTTTTTGACTGTGTTCATTTTCTTTTTAACTTTTAAACATAAAAAAGTATTTGTAGCTAAAATTTGGTTGACTATTGTTTTAAATTTGTCAATATACTCCAACTATTTTTTTTTTATCTATTCTATGGTTCTATGACTTATTTTATAATTCTGATGGACGGTTTATAAGAAAAGGTGAATGTAGAAAACGTTGTTTTTGAAGTGACCGGAGAAGATATGGTTAACACAAAAGTATTTTTATATGCAGGTATTTACGTTAGTAATTGTGTATGAAGACATATGAAGGAAAAGTTAATACATTAGTTTAATTTCATATGTAGGCAAACAAAGCGTTTGCAATTTCTTCAGTTTTGATTTGTAGAAAGTCCAAAACATTCTTAATGATCGTGTATGTGACGTTATAGAAAAATTCTCAGGGCAGGGGACTAGAAGGTTTTTTGAAGAAAAGTTTGAAGTAGCGGAGATTGTTTTGGCCATATATTGGAAGTGAAGATTATTAAAAATCTAAACCAAGACCAATAAAAATTCGCTACAAAAAGCATTTGGTTTACCTTAAATTTCAGTTTGGTAAATCTTTTCTCATCGTACATATTCTAGAAAACAACCGTAACATTAACTAAGAACGTAGACAACAATATATAATTAAGTTGTTACGAAGATATGAGAATTTATAAAAAATTATAAGCGCATGTTACAAATTGTGTTAAAGGTGATAGTGAAGTGTTTCCTGTTTCCATGCGATAGTGTTTGAATTATAGTAAATATTGATCATACCGAATCTCTTGATTACTAAGGTGCTTAAGATAACTTTATAATAAAGCAACAGTTCCAGATTTAGTTCAGGTATGTTTCAACGTTGAAAACAGCTTTCTTGAATTTTATGCAATTAAAGCTTATTTATGATTAACTACAGTTACGCCACGTGGATGTAAGGTGACATTCGTAAGATAGTATGTCCTTGTTGTACCGAAAGAAAATAATGAATGAAAAGTGCTGCAGTATGGTGACATTCGTAAGATAGTATGTAGTATGTGTAATGTTAAACAAATCGAGATGGATATATGCCAACACTATTATACATTGACATAATTGGTGACTGAGGCCGTAGCTAGAGGAAGATAAAAAGTTAATTTGTTTCTACTGTTGGGCCTCGGTATGAAAAATCCAAAAGATACGAATCCGGAACAAGTGAATCGCCATTTAAAATTTTATATGTGAACATTATTTGTGATGCAATCTGACGATCAGAAAGAAATAGCGAAATGCAAATTCTTTTAAAAGAATATATAGCCGTGTTGCAAAAAACGCGGTGTTGGCGAAAATATAAAGTTTTCAAAAATTTTCGCTGTACCGTCTCAACTAAATTCATGTATTCGTTATAGCACGGATTCCACACGATGGAATCATATTCTAACCTCGAACGAGCAAATGCATTATATGTAGCAACAGGAGCTTTAGTACTCGGGTGTTTAGTGTTGCGAAATAAGAAGCTTAGCGTTTTAAGAAACTCTTGACATTACTTACAATGTGGTATTTGGCATCAAAAAGTATGCCAAGATCTCTGCCTAAGAATTTACCGTCAACATTGTATTGTATCAGCGAACGTCATTGTTTTTTTGCACTTGGCAATATTTAGCGGTAAACGATTCTACAACCAGAAGAAAAGGATGTGATATTTATATTTAATACATATTTGATACAAATATTGAAACGTTGCAATCCAACTGCACACCAATCGCCTCTGCTTGCACACATATGTACCTTATTCAAAGAGAACGA
>LR736859.1:13676446-13735659 GCA_902654985.2 Oryctes borbonicus | reverse complement strand
CACCGTTTATTTTAACAACTATGTTTACCTTTTATTGCTGATATTTACCTATAGTGCTGTACCAGCTTTTTATATTGCGGTTATTTTATAAGTGGTGATTGATTGATTGATTGACTATTATAGCATATAACGCCGTTTTAAGATGTAGCTCCAGGATATTTTTTTCAATGTCGATGTAAGAAATAATTATAATTTTATATAAATATGTGCATAATCTTTTATTTTGAAAGCTAGGTCACTCTTCAGTAAGCTAGTACACAGACCGTGGCGGTGTTAGAATGTAGTCGAGATTCTAATCAGGTGACGCCATACTGACTTCTGTCTCTGTCTTTGGTACTAGATTTCATTATTGTGAATGTGACTTACCGTTGTGGTCGTGCTCTTACAATCCATGGGGCGTGGTTCTTATCGAAATGAAATAAAATACAATTAAACTGGCGGGAAGTTTAACAAGATTTTTCCCTGTCACCTTCCAGACTTTGATAAGCGGTATTACCAATGAGGAATTGGAGTCATCCAGAGACGATACTGATATAAACCGTGCGATTTAGTCTTATACATTACCAATACTTTCAATTCAATTAACTGTTAAGAATCTTTAATCGCCAATAAGGAGGTCGACTATATATATATGACTGTTAATTTGTGTATAAGTATCGAAATGTACACATGTACATACTTATGGATATACAATGATACTACGCTAAACGAACAATGCAGTAAACAATTTTTGTAAGAGATTTCAGTAGAAAATCATTATGTGTAATGAAATTAATTATTTAATGCATATATTACTTAAACAATGACATTTATTGTACATTGACTCCTTTAATAAATTTAATTTCCACTATTTGTGTTACGTTAGACCTAGTTATGTATTCTTCATAGACTTTAACGATCCTGTAGTAAGATATGATAATGTAATTAAGATTATACTGGTTCCTGTAACCGTTTGTGCGCAGACATTTGAAATAACAGTTAGCTGTCTATTAACACATATTATGTACCTATGTAACTAATTTAATTTAAGGAATTTACAAAATTAACGTAAAGCAAACTGTGGCAATATGATTGTTGCAACATCTTGGGTTATTTAATGAAGTATAGGATGCTTTATAATTGCTCTTTTTACATCTATGAAAAGTTTTGGTTTGTAAGGAATGTGTCGAAAAAGGTCGATAAAGACACAAAGTTGTTTCGCTTTAAAATATACATACCTATAATTGGCAATATTCGATACATGTCTTATCGGTTTGATATACTTAAGCAAAAAAAGAATAATTTACGTTAAAAACTTGTGTCCTAATGTTATTATTACTTTCATGTGTTAGAACGCTGTCAGAGTCAACTAGTGACAAAGGTAACAATTAGAACAACAGACAAAACATAATGCAATATCGAGAAACAATTTAAACATCGACCTCGATTTGAAATCAGTGTGTAAAAGTTAATAGGTATATAGACTTACTAATAAATCAAAAAGTTAACAAGACGCACGTTCGTGGTTGTCTTCGTGAGATCTCCTAAGATTCACGCCCATCGAGCACGACTTTCGTACCATTTCCCGCCTTTTCGCATCATATGGGATAACACTGATCGAACATTGATAATGCTTACCACTGGAACAATAAAAATATTTGCTTAGCAATAATTACTATCTGTTATAGAAAACATACGGTACGTGCAGGTATCTCAATTGGAATCTTTATTGCTTTAACAAGACCTGCGAGATAGGAATTACGGGTAGAATTTTACAGATGCGAAGGAAAACTTTGTATACCTGTGTAATCCATTGGTGATGTGTATGAATATACAGATTTATGAAAAATGTAAGCATAGCTATGAAGAGTTAATATCAATTGACTTGTAATATGCAATATTTGGCAATATACTAGCTATATCTTCCTTGCGTACCGAGTTTTCTGAATAATAATAACATGTTGTGCTGCTTTTGGTTTCAAAATCGAATACCGACAAAAGAAATTATGAAAGTGTTTGGAACGCTTGACATTTTATTGGCCTACTACAAATGTATACCAGGTTTAACTATGTACATCTCAGTATCTAAAGGAGCAGCTATTTGTATACCAAAACAGCGGATTCACAATTCGATAATAAAATCATCACAAATATTCTTTATCTACCGATTATACACAGTGCCCGGGTATGTGAGGGGAATTAAGGAAATTAATTTTGATAGATTTTTCCATTAATAGACATACCAATTAACAGCGACAATATGAGCACCTTTAACTTTGTGGGTTTTATATTTGTAGTATGTAGTAAATAAGATTAAGCCATCGGCAAAATTGTAACAATATTTTTTAAATTAAAATATATACAGCGTGTTCACCTAGTGTATCCGGAACGGAAGATAATTTCTTCCTGTAATTTAGAGAAAAAATATACAGGAGCTTCCTTGGAGTTTCGTTAATTAAATGGAACATCCTGTACTAAGGCATTAGATACCACCCTTCAATCCAAGACAACATTCATCAATATTCCCTATACCCGTCTATCCAGTTTTTGAGATAATTGATATAATTGCAAATTTTTGCGAAATGCCCCTGTTTCTGTATCTTATACGGTAAAACTGTGATTCACGTTTTAGTTGGAATTTTCGGCAATTCACCTACATTTTTTGCATCATCTAATGCGTATAAGATGGCCGCTGGTAGGTTTAATTTGCGCTATTTCAATTTTTTTTAATAGAACACCTCGTATTTTTCCAGGTTCTGAAACCATTCTAGAATTTTTGTATAAAGATTTTTCTATGAATATCGTTTTTCAGTAAATATACATATATGTGAATCTATATGCAGATAAGTTTTTTTCAAATGCAGTGTAGAGTACTGCGACGAAACACTGCAAACTATGCCTTTTTAAAGATATCCATTAAATATGATTTGTACTATTCGAAGTCAATGCCATTTTCTTTCATAGCGATTTCTTGTATTTTGTTGAATATTTACTGACATCTCGAGAGTATTACTTTGTGATGTCCACGGTAGGCATTGCATTGTGAAATTTATTCAGAAAGTTTTTTCATAAACATTTCTATTTAACTAAATTGGAAACGCATTTAAACGACTTTCAGTATATTCTTATAATAGTTGAATTATACTCTAAACAAATCTCTTTATAATGATAGCGAGGACTGTGGCGTAGTATGGTAAACAACACATAAGTATCGGCAACCTCCGCACCACACAAGTTTAATTTATTATATAGTAATATAATAATTAGCCCCGGACTAATTATTATATTACTATATAATAAATTAAACTTGTGTGGTGCGGAGGGTGCCGATACTTATGTGTTGTTTATCAAATCTATTTATTTTATTAAGAACTGCAATCATCATTTGTCTACTTATATTCGCAATTTATTATTTGTACATGCTGGTTACTAGACATGTACTAGACGTGTATATGGGAAAGTGATTGTTACTACCCTAGAAATTATTTCGTTGCTACAGCCGTTTCCGAGAAAGGCTACCGTATTAAACCAGCATAGCCACTCGTGATAGCTTTTTATTCATTGCAGATATCACTACGAACCAAACGGTATATTTTGTTGTTAATTTGTTACCCAAGAATTGATTTTGTAGCTACAACCGTTTCCGAGGAGCGATAGCTAGGCTAGCATACTAATTGTAAGCCAAGGCAGTCACTCGCTGTAAGTTTTGACTCACTGCACTTATCAACGCGAACTAAATGGCATACTTTGTTGCTAATTTGTTACCCAAGTATTGGTTTTGTTGCTCCAGTTGTTACCGAGAAATGATGACTACACTAGCACATTAGGCTAGCATAGCCACTCACTGTAACTTTTGACTCACTGCAGACATCAACACGAACTAAATGGCATATTTTGTTACTAATTTATTGCTCTTAGAATGTACGCTCTAAATTTTGTAGGTATCAACCTATGTATGAGAATTCTTATTGCCATGCATCTGTTTCTTGACCCTTCGAATTTGTTAAAATTGCATGTTAGGCATTGAATGTCGACAAACTAGTTGATATTTTGTTGTTTATTCGTTGCTCCATCGTTTCGCAATGATTGACTGTTTGCTTCAGCTGGTGCTATATGGTATAGAATCCATGTCTCCTGGCCAAAATATTTAATTACCAATTAAAGGCGATTAAACTTTAAAAATTTTATTTTTTAGATGCAAATTTTAATAAAACACTATGTTAACTTATTTTAGGGACGAAAAAAATAAAAGAAATGCATATACTGGAAATATATATATATACTGTTATGTTTTAACGGGATAAAATTTGAGAAATTTTTGAAATTTTACGAAGATCTTAGATTCACAGAAATTGCAGGTCGTGAATCCGAGAATGTCCCTAGACACTCTTCTGGCAGATGAAAAATTGTTAGATGAGACGTGTTTAGACGTAGAAATGAAACTACTAACCTTAAAACTTGTAACTTTCCACTACATAAACACAAGGTTTATGTCCTTCTTCGAACACAACTTTTTCAATATTATACTATTGAACACGTTTGTGAATTTTTTTTTTATTTGGAAAATATCAACACCACTATACAATTTGCCATACTGACCGTATGCAACACTACAACGTTAAATTACACTCAGAATTTAGATGATACGGACCGAAAGACTTTTAATTGACAGGGATAACTTTTATACGACTAACGTATGCACCGTATGCACTTGCTGTAGAAATCTCTGACATTAATTAACGAGAAAGAGAATGACAGATAAAAGTAGTTGATATAAGTCTTCCCCACGATTGTCGTTGGATGGATTTATATTAATTTTCTATATTATTTTTACGCCCCTTTAATATTCGGCTAAGAACAGGAATCTTTCTACTGGGATCGGGCTTCCTACCAACAGATGGACCCTCATAGCAGAAAGGTGGACAATGAAATGCCAAGAAGAGATGTAAATATAGCGCTGTTGACAGCTAACGTCGTTGATGTTATAGTTGTAACATTACACTTATAATAAAGGCAATAATGTTCTACCAAACAATTAGCATTATTCTGAGTGTAGTTTTAGATTATCTAGGTCTTCGTCCTCAAGAGTGTAAGGCATACGATCCTTGGGTGGTAGTAAAAGAAGTCTTCTTAATTTGGTTGCCCGCATTGGAGATTTGGTTACATCTGTAAGCAGTATTGCTAAATCTTTCTGACCGGTTTGTTGTGCAGCTGTACATGCTGCTTGTAGAATGTGTGCAGAATCTTTTTCTTTTGCCAATTTTGTCTGCGATGATTTTTCTTAGTACAAAAGCCGTGGGTTCCCAGATGCGGATGGTTGTGGATTTGTAATTGTGGTGGAATGAGAAACATATCGTTCAATTCTGTTTCAGCCATCAACTAGTTCACATGTTTCCTTTTAAGTTATCTGTGTACAATAGAGGAGGATTTTCTTTTAGTTTTGATTGACATATATCTGGTAGACCTTTTTCTTCTGTAGAGTTTAAGATATACTGCTACTGCTAATGCCTTTGACATTTTCTTTGAGCCAGTGAAAGAGGACTTCATTTTTAATGCGATAGGTACCTAAAAATTTATATATAATTCTGTAGAATACAGTTAGACGCAGATAAATTTATAGAGAACTAGTAGATAAAAGATCAAGCTATAAATGACAAATAATAAGTAGATGCTAACATACGCTAACATTTTTTAAAAGCTATTTTTGAACTGTAAATTGCTTTATTCACAGAAAACTACAAGAACTATACATATTGTTGCATATGTAGAAATCTCCAGAACCTTACCTTTTGCATTAATATACATTGCACTACTTTCAGTGATTATTTCTTACAGAAGAACATGTACTAACGTTGGCCGGGTTCAAGACAAATTAATAGCAGCAAGTGTTCTGAGTAAGTGCCAAAGCACAGGTAAATTCTAATAGCTGAGTGTTTTCTTTTATGTAAACAACATAGATTTATAAAGCTTTACAATGAAAAATTTTAATTTAGGCCAAAATATGATCTTTTATACCATAGTGCGGTGGTGGGCAACAGTTGCTTTGCTACTATTGTGTTGACCTAGCTTAACGGCATATTTTTTCGCTGGTTTGCTTATGTCAAAATGTTTAAGATTAAATGTCAAAGTATTTAACCGTTACGCAGGAGTCGCTACTGAACGATTGATTGTTAACGTAAGTAATATTTTTTGCTGAAATATTGCTGGTTTGTTTAACAAGAATTGATTTTGTTGGTTTTATGTCCGTGGAAAGATGACTAAAAAAATACCTTAACAATCACATAAATCATGTAATTTTTGTGTTAACTATTGCTACCAGGCGCAGAAAAATATGTTATTCCATTTAATAAATTCGTTTTTCATCTACACATTTACAGGAATTTTATTTATTTATCAAAAGTAGAAGATAGATCTGAACTTAATTTAAACAAAGGCAGCGATTACTGCATACCGCCGTTAAAGTACGAGAAAAATAGGTCTGTATTCAGATCCGAAGTTTACGAAATCATACCACGATTGGTGATGTACGTAAAACCCTAAATAAACAGCATAATATCAAACAATTTTTGTTAGTGCATTACAATCCTTTTTAGCATTACAAATTTTTACATAATAGTAATGTATAGTTCTAAAACAGGCGATTATGCTAGCGGCTATAGCCAGGAGCATATAAATGCCTCACGTCAGTAATGTGAGAATGTTAGTAACCATCTCTTATTTAATAAATAAACAATAATATTACAATCCTAAATAACTGCATACTTAGAGATTTGATCGTACCAGTGTCGTACTGTTATTCAGAAATGGCAGAAGCCACAAAATCAATTCTTCAGCAAGAAATTAGCAACAAAATATGCCGTTTAGTTTGTATGGATATGTGCAGTGGCTCAAATGTTAATAGCGACTGACTACGCTAGCTTAATATGATAGTCTAGTCAATTCTTGGGTGATAAACTAGCAGCAAATTAGTAACAAAATATGCCGTTTAGTTGGTATTGATATCTGCAGTGGGTCAGTAGTTGCAGGAGATGGCTGCACTTCCTGCATATTACACTAGGGTAGCCATCGTTTTCTCGGAAACGGCTGGAGAAACAAAATTAATTCTTTTGCAACAAATTAGCAACAAAACATGCAACTGGTTTGCTGGTGAGCTTATAAAGTGGCTGCGCCAGCTTAATAGACATATTAGTGTACAATTGTTAAAAGGGAAGATTTTTTGTATGACTATATTTTTGTAATGCTACGACTTTGACTTTAGTACATATTTAGCAACTGTTTTATATAGGGTAAATAGATGTTATTACAGAATGAACTACTTTACTTCGATTATACCTTGCTGTTTAGCATTTTTATAATATTAAAAGTAATTTATTTCAATTTAACTTTACGAATGCACTATTAGTTGAACCGTACTGGCTTGTCTCATGTTACTGTATTTGTAATCACTATCATCACGTGCAAATACGATAAACATACAAGTAGAAATAAACGATTAATAAAGATGGATGTTGATCTTAGCTCCGTCTCTACTGTACACCGTTTATGTATAAAGTTATCGAACTGTTTTATACTTCCTCCGTATCGAAATGATGTATACATTTGTATAAGACAATCTTTTCGAAACAGACTGATTGTGAGTATTTGATTTATACAAACACATTTACGTGTTATGCCTCAGGAAACCGAATTATGTTGCTATAAAATGACTGCTAACATATATTTTTAATGTTATATCAATAATAAATAATTTCGATGTTCCTTTTATCATACATTTATTCCTGCATTCTGTATTTTTTCAGTAGCGCAAACGTAAATTGACGGGAACCCAATCAGAATTCCCAAACAACTTCATATTTTACGCGGTAACTTAGATTGCTGCTTTTTAAGCGAGTCCTATTCTCCTAATTCTGTATATATAATTCTATAAAGTATATGTTTTCGAATCTGCTACAGAGTTCTATCCTTAATCTCTGTGGCAAATGGTATCAGTGTCATATGGCTTGAAGGGCTACAATGAGTGAAGAAGCGGACAGGCTGGTCAAGAGGATTTCCAGCATGATTGCATGCGGCTCAGAACCCCCTATTCGACCGCCCGTGTATGCGCTTTATGAAAGGATCAGGAAGAGATGGGATGAAATTAATTCCTGTTGCATCGCTAAAGTCACTTTGATGTATCCCAACAAGTGGACAGCATTAAAATACCTGAGACTATCTAAAACAGACCTTCGCATGCCTGTTGAGATTTTGACTAGACATTGCCGACTAAGTGGGCACCTCCACAAGATGCGATCAGCCCAAGGAAAATATATGTATTTTTTTTATTTTGCGCGAATATACTGGAAATATATATATACTGTTATGTTTTAACGGGATGAAATTTGAGAACACTTCTTTTGTAAACGCCCTGCGCTGATCGTTAGAAGGACCGTGCGTACACCTTGTCGTCATTTAGGATGATTCCTCTGGGCAACGTCCTGATCTATGCGAAGGCAGTGAGTTGGTTGATGGCCTAGAGAGTTTCCACGTACAGGGAGAATTCATAATCATATTGTTTATAAGCATAGCCATAAATGTTTTCAAGAAAATATCTGATGTGCATCTATGTGCATCTGGGTAGTAAGTCTTGTGTATTTATTGTATTTATAATATTTGAAGCCATTTTCAATTATCAGCAAACATGCTCGTGAACTACAAACAACAAAGAAATTGAAGAAATACATTGACGATCTTAATAATACAGAAGAAACAGTCGCTTTTCATGTAATTAGTGAGAACTATGTATCAAGAGATCATTTATATGAAGTTCGTAATTTTAACCTGACACTTTAGGAACATAAAAGAGAGCTTTTGTTTCATACTCTAATATAACCTTTACAATTTCCTAGAGGCTCTAATTTAATAATTAGACTCGTAGCATTTCTTACGTTACATAATGCACTTTATCATAAGCCAAGGGCATAAATTTTGAGAATGCAGAGTTTTCTTAAAATCCTGCAGAATGCTCAATTTACTATAATTTCCATTCGAGCTTGGTTGAGTTTCATTTTTGTACTGATCACAGTTCCGAAAGAGATAAGAAAGGAACGATATAAAACATGCCAAGTGGTACCGTATAACGGACACTGTAGGTATTTTATGCGTCTTTCTTTTTTTTGCCTTTGCTGTTTGTTTAAACTGTATCTTATCAAATGTATCTCACGTTGGATAGACTTAGTATCCGCCTACATATAATCCCATGCATATATCACCATGCATTTGTATAATGTCCCTGTACAACTTCTGGAAAGAAAAGGAAAACGCAACATTACTTCGTATTGCACTGATAAACTTATACGTTCTTCGCAGAATTTTGTTTGATTCCAATCGTTGAATGGTTGCAATATGTTAAATAATGTAAACTGAGCTAAGTATATTAGACCAACGATATGTAACTAAATTGAAGTAACAGTATAGTGTAAAAATATCTATTGATGTGAAAATTGCATATTACGAATAATTGTTTATTACGCTGCGAAAGAAGTATACCAGAGTATGTAGCTTCGTTTGATCTTTAGCGTATATGCATATATACGAGGGTGGTTTAAGAAGTTCTTAGAAAATCTAAGAGATGACGGTCGTAATATCGAAAATGGTTTGTTTCTAGTAAGGATCATTAGTCACTAGACAACTGTTTAGTTATATCCATCACATGGTTTCATTTATTGTCGATTTAAGCAAAGAATTTTTGTTTCTACCTTTTTTTTAAGAACTTGTATGCTATGTTTCAGGAAAGAATTGGATATTTCGAAGATATTTTTAGATGAACAAAAAGAACATCCTAGAGGAAAGCATTGCTAGTATTAGATCATTTTAATACTGCAACTACGGTTTAATTCAACTACTACCAGTGGTTTATAAACCCTATTGCTATTAACCCTAAAAATTGTTAAAATACTTCATTAACAGTCTGGCGAATGTACCGAACTTTGAATTGTTCAAGATCCTGTTCAAATGCACTACCTGCTGCAATGCGTCTGACAAAGATGCTTGAGCAATTTGATGTTTCAGCTATCATTTTAGTCGACTTAATTAAAAAACACAGTTTCTGTTGCTCAACTGTTCAACAGGTTTGAGCAATAAAAGAAAGCACTGAAAGTCTAATGAATGTGTTAGGGTTTCATTTTTTTATGTATTTGGAACAATAAATTATAGAAACTTTAGCAATAGGAAATAATGAAGTTGCAAAGTGAACGATATTATTGTGGTTTATTATGAACATCTCAGAAAGTGCCCTGTTATTTGAGTTCACTATTGTACTCTTTTGTTGCATACAAAGTAAGTGTAAGTTTACGAGGTGGAGCAGTGTTGATCGCCCTTCCTTTGTAATTTCTCTAGTTAGTTTTTGTATCTCTATCTTACATGTGACAAAGAAGAATACCTTTATTATTAATAAAATAAAAGAATTGGATTAACAACAAATATCGTGTAAATTGAAATTTTACTATCGTCTAATTTAATGATGTTACAATTTCATTAAAATGCACATGTAGAAAACAAGTGAAGGAAGAGAATTGAAGAATCTTGATTCAAAGAAAACATCTATTAATGTTTGATGTTAGAAAAGTTCACTGCGAAAAACATATGATCGTAAAATTTTAATTATGACTTAGTTGAGTTGAAGCTTCTAAATTTGGAAAGTACAAAGAAATGTGTGAACTTTTGTCAATTATTACATCTAGTATTCGGTGTGAGCGTGACTACTGCGCGCACCTGGACAATGTTTATAGCTACACTTACCACTCGTAAACCTTTTCGTACATTGTGGAATATGTGGAGAACAATTTTAGTAAATTAATAAATTAGTAAACATGACAATTAAACTTGCGGGTATTAAAATATTTACCTTTGCCTATTTATTGTATTTGAAATTAACTAAATTATTTTAACGTTACTGTTACTTGTAGTTTTGTTGCAATTTCTTGTTTGTTGCGAGGTTTCCATTGCAACTATATGCTAAGTTACTTATAAACTTAGAAGCTTTTAGTGTCTAAATAGTGTGAAGATTAGAATTCGGAATACAGTCCTTCATAATTCCTCCAATATAACATTCAGTATAGTCCTCACCCGGGCTCAAACATTCAACATTAACGGTTTGACAGTCAGAAGCTAGCATTCGTTTGTAATGTTACTTTTGTATTATAAATTTACGCAGTAAATAGTATCTATTAAAAATTTAATATAAAGAGCAACAGTAAATGCTCCCAAAAATGTATTACAATGTACAACACCTTCTCGTTCGCAATAAGTATTAAATACTTGTGTGCAAAATTTACTTTTTAATGTACTCCTTTCGGAATTGTGAGTCTGTTAAGAACGATTTCTTTGGATTAAGTTTTTATCTGTATGTGTTCAACTCGTTGATGCCTGAAATACTGTCACTAAGCAACTTTATTTTATCGGTCAGAAAGCATTTTGATTCTAATGTTAAGTATGAAGAACTAACAATTTCATGCATAACTCTTCTATATTTTATTTTTGTTTGTATCGTGGTAATTAATAGAAACTAGATTTGCATCGTTATATATAATATCTGAAGTCGCCGACCCTACGCTTCTAGTCCCGTTCTAGGTTAGAAATGCGATCGGTAATGATCGTCGGCGAAAAGGACCTTTTTCGGAAAAGTTATCCATCGCTATCCGCTATCTAGATCTCTCGCCTAGCCTGAAGCGATTTTTCGATTTCGTCCCGCGAGGTCGGATATAGACGCGAGTACGGGCCCGCGAAAAATTCAACGAGTTGTTACTTGAAAAATATAAATAAAAATAATTATTTGGAAGATATGATACGAGAAAGAGGTAGGTTGACAGCGGCATTTGGTTTAATTAATCAGTTTTACGCTTTCAGGCCAATCTTCTGATGAAAATGCGTTACCGGAGGCGAGATTGGAGACGATAATATAACTACGAATGGTGGGTTTTTCGCATTTCAAATACGTAAGTTGTGGACAGCTTAATAAGATACAAAATGGCCGTCCCAGCGTATCCATATTGATAGAATGTAACGTTATTAAACGAAGAGGAATAAAAAAAGAATTTCTAGAGGGAGTAGGATGTTACGAGACGGAGTCTTTATTTTGCGAGAATCCGCTTTCCATCTATTCGAATTTCGCGCGTCAGCATGAGTCATTAACATCGATTCCGAATGTACTGACTTAGAACGCTTAATTACATTTTAACAACGAAATTTTCATTACTTTAACTAGAATGCAGTACGAACCTGTATTTTACTCGCTGAAATAGTCGTTCGAAAAGAAAAGTATCAAACAAACAAAGTACAATACGTACAAATTTATTCGGTAAGTTTAGGAATATAATTTAGATGATAATAATTGTATTTTACTCCACTACATTTAGATTAGACAGTAATTTCAGCTTCTTTCTAGATTTTTTGTACTGTCTTGAAATTTTGAAGAAGGACTTTCCATTTCGTTAAAGAAAAATTCATTTGGCATGTAATTGCCGACAGTAATTTGGAATCATGTGATTAACTATCACGAAACACAAGTTATTGCGAAGGTGATGGTTCAACTTAAGAAAGGGCACTATTAGCTGCAAGGTGATCGAGCGATGGGAATAAATAATAAAACAACAGCACAACAAAGGTAAAAAGTATATTTAAATCTGTCAATAATCGCAATTAAGTGAAAGTATCAAATAAGTTTAAAATCGTAATTGTTTCACTCCATTAAATGTATGTTCGAGTTCTGTTTATTAAGTTACCGGTTTAACATTTTCATTTAGGGTTGAGCCTCAGTCGAGATAGATCATTCTAGGCAACATAAAGAATACTATGTTTCTAAGAAGGATTTTCCCTTTCGCTAGAGAAAGAATCCATTTGACGAGTAATCGTTGGAAGCAGTTTGGAGCAGTACGATAAACATCAGAGGTATATTATGTAGACCATTGCAAAACACGGCATTTAATATTTCTTTTGTGTGTATCTTCGGTGTTTTAGTTTTGTCTGATTGAATGAAACTATAGCATATATATGTGTGTTACTGGAATAGATAAGGTATAATATTTATCTAAGTTAAAAATCAGTTTCTAATCATTTAGTGAAAAATTCAATTTCGATTAAATTTTAAATTTTAGACTTAATTCATCTTGAACTTTGATATAATATCTACGTTTTCTGTGAAGAAGAAGAACAGTAGATAAATTTTAAAAGCCCGTTAAGAAAATACACGACTATAATTAAACCTTGCCTGTTTTAAATTGAAAAATTTGCAAGAAAAATAGATGTTTATCCTTCTTTTCAAATATCCCGCAAAGTTGTAAATAATGTTATTTTTTGCATCGTACAGAAGCAACGTCAACAAATGTGCGGACAAAAAAGATTCTTTTTTGATTATATTTAGATTAGACATCTGTATAAAAAACATTTATTTAACCTATTTAACCTTTCTATTATAATGCAGAGTCCGAAGAAATGAATCTGCGTTACTATCAATAATCAATGGAGAAACGGTGGATACAACGACAGGGAAACTGACTTGAGTACCAGCATTGAGAAACAACTCACATACCTATCAGATTTATGAAATTATATCAAGAGCATACAGAGGATGATCTAAAACTTCCACGGTAAATCAAGGTTTCTACAATTTAGGAAACATACACAAAACATTGTAAATCTGTTATTAGTGTCATCTTGCTACGAATGAGCGGTAACTTACTTTATTTATGGCCTACTGCATAACATAAAACAGAAAAGTAATCTATTAATTGAAAATATATAAAAAAAGTAGCTATAGAAAGCTCTCAATGACCAGTTTGCAGTCGCTAAAAATTTTTGAATAATGTATGTATACTCATGGTCAGATTTTATGTTTCCCTCTAAGTAAGAACGCATATCGAAACTAATACAATTTTCATGTACTCTTTCGCTTAGGACGAGAAATAAAATCTGACCAAGAGTGTACATAGTTCAAGTATAAAGATGCATGCGCATATTAAAATCGATTGATAAAAGATAATATGTTGAAAGGAGACAGGTATAATTTTAAACAAAATAATTTTAATTACTGACAAACAATGCCTTCGCATTGTAGACTGAGTAATTTAAGTGTTTTATAGTTTCTTCACCAAGATTGCTAAAATATCACACTGTGTGTTGGTTTAATCGCATATTGCGCCTTCAGTTCTTGAAGGGACAGTATGGAATACTTATACTTCATACAATTACATGTCTGTCTTTGTCTCGCCAATTAATACTTGAACAACTACTGCCTTTCGTTACATTATCTATTTAATAATTAGTCATTATCAAAACTAAACCTGTTCAGGGTTCGGACCGTGTCATGGTTAACCGAGAACTGGACGTTTCGCCCACAATTATACGTCCTCAGTTAGCACGGTAACTCAACTTTAGTATAATAAATACCATTGACAAAAACAGTCGGTTAAGTACTATTAGATAATCCCGAATTCATTAGATCATAGGAGTATTAAATCTTGCTAAAGGCATTAGAAAATTTTTAAAGAATACAATTTGGGCTAATCAAAAAAGATGGATAAATGAAGGTTGGTAAACGCATTGGGTAATGTTTTTAAAAGGCTGACTTAATTAATACTGGGCATAGCAACATTATTAAACACAACATTCGACCATTTGAGTATTAGGTGACGCTATCGCAGCCTGCGGATTTAAATGAAATTCTGTTGGGTTGGGCAAACTGCGTTTAGTTTCTGTAACTGTTTTTAGACAGACATTTAGGGTTTGGGTTTTCATCTAGAATTCTAATAATACGTGACATTTAAAGTTAGTAAGTGAAATACCTTGTTTTTGATGCTGCTTGATACAACTTACTTTTGTATACAAACGCTATTAATATTGTTACAGAATTTCAAAGGGAATCCAAATTTGTGGTAAAATAATAGACATTCCATTTAAAATAATCTTTGCATAGTCTAATATCTACGTTTGCAAAATTTTGATTTTCTATTCCACTTACTTCTTGAAGTATTTTTGTCCTAAGCTTAGCTGTAAAATGTTTAAACTTAACACACATTTGAAAACGTATATTTCATTGGACCTCCTTATCTCACGTGGTTATAGATATACTGAGCGAATTCTTCTTGTTAATATTTTTAAATTAGCAGCCAATAACTTTGTAGCCCATTGGTAGCAAAATTAATATTAATATACGGACGCGAAAGCTGGGAACTCTCAAAACAACAAAAAAGCAAAATACAAGCGGCAGAGATGAGATTCCTAAGAGCAATAAAAGGCATTACAGAGAGAGATAGAATACGAAACGAGGTGGTGGGGGCAGAATTAAGAGTAGAACCAATCCCAAAAAGTATAGAGAAACAAAATTTGGAATGGTTCGGGCATTTGGTTCGAATGGGGGTCCAGAGACAAGCAAAATAAATATGGCAAACAAAATCAGAAAAGGGGAGGATAAGAGGGAGACTGTGGAAGAGGTGGTGGCGAAATGTTTTGAGGAGAGAGGAATGGATTGGAGCAATGGAAAAATGTTGACGAGGGACAGGAAAAACTGTGCAAGATTTGTGCCTCAGTGAGGAGCATTAGACGCCTTACACCTTACGGAAATTAATTTTTTTTTTGTGTTTCGAAGGAAAATGAGTTTCTGGAAGTAAATATCAATAAACTTTACAAACAAATTACGCAAAGATTTTATATTTCATAAATATTGAATATTTTCGTTGTAAAATGACGTAAAATTCATTTTTGATGAGAATTTAAGCAAAAAAATAAGTAAAGACATTTTTTCATTATATTATTATATTATGTTATTATATATAACACCGAAGATGGAATATTGTGTAAATTTCCTAACACTTTTTTAGACTATATCTTGCATATAAGCTTATCAAATCCATATACAAAAATAATTCTTAGTTTTTAACTTGGAGTATACCGGAAAGATACATATGTAATTTAGATTATTTTTGCTGCTTGCGAAAAGTTAATGAAAGGCTATATATGTACCCGAAGAAAAGTATATTCGTTACCTTAAATCAGACGCGCTCATATATTAACAGGTAAACTATACATTATGAGTATCTGTAATCAGAGTGTGGTAACATAAATCAGCGATTTTTTCTGCTATCTTCGCAGCAATAAAGTGCCCGCGAGTAATGAGAATCGCTGAGTGTAAATCATTGAATGGAGGACACGTGGTTAACGAATGCTTTCATACTGTCCTTTACAAGAGGCGTAGGAAACTACGATGTAGATAACCAATTCTTGTAAATCTAGACGATTTACAACATGGCCGTTTCCAAGTTAGAAAAATTTGCTCTTTATTTCCTTGTAAAATTATGGTAACTAATTATGTATCATGGCATACCGTCAATCGGGGCGAAGTCGATCAAAGAATTACGATTTTTTTGCGAAAGACAAATTATTATATTTTAATGCAATTAATAAAGCTATAACTTCTTTGACGTTTAAGCTGTGGACTGGTTACTATATCGGGGTCGTAAGGTGAGCATTTTTTTTTAATTCATTGTTAAAAGGTGATCAACTTCACTCGCAGCTTGGGGTGAAGTTGATCACCCCTCAATCAGAAAAATACATTCATATATATTAAACAATTACGGTTTAAACAGTCGTTGATTTTTTTTCAGAAATGTTTCTAGATTGAAATCGTGACAAGTGCACGTCACTACTGAATTCTTGCTCTCTCTCACATAGAGATTCTTCTGGGCTACATCATTTCAAACCCTGCTGACAGTCAACTGTTTGATATGATGGGTTACCATAAGCACTCATTTTTCTTATGGTAATGGGTACAAAATTATAGGCAAGAGAAGTAATTGTGCGATCCTAAGGCGTTTCTTTATAAAATCTTTGAAATGAAAATGTATAAAAAGCAAATAACCGAGTGGGCGAAGCGAATATTAACATCGACCGCCGATCGGAGATGATATATCCATACCACGTTTATCTATATAGGGTGATTTTTAATAGGTATAAAAGACTTTAGCATTTTGTTCGGGAAGTTATTTAAATCAAAAGTGTTATGTAAACAAAGGTACTATTTTTGCTATTTACAGAGCTACAGCAGATTTAAATTTCATTGATTTATGATTAATATTATTATTGTATGCATAGAGCATCTAATAGCCCATGTTTAAAAGCTGAACAACATTTGAAAACAATGAAATCGACAGTACCCAAAATTAATGAGTTTAGTGCAGTTTTTAGTTTAGATTAGCCAATGCAGTAGTCTATATTTAAAAATAATATGTGAAAAAATTAATTTGACAGTTTTCAAAATTAATGAGTTTACTGCAGCTGAATATGCAAATATTGTTTATATGCATGGGTCTTGTGATGGAAACGGTCTTCAGGCATCTAGAGAGTATCGCCGAAGATTTCCTGATAGATATCAACTTTCTCATAGCGCTTTCGCCCGTAGTTTTCAACGATTCAAAGAAACTGGTTTACTTGTTGTTCGACGTAATAATTGATGTAATTACGCTAGAGAAAGCAAATAAGCAACTAAGAAACTGTAGTTGATCCAGTGTTGGACAACCTCACCCCGAACATTAGACGCATTGTAACGCAGTTACGTTTTTCTCGAAACTTTGTATGACGAACAGTACATGGTAAACTGTTACACGCACATTGTAACTGGAGGATTTTGGTCACCGTGTATAGTTCTGTATTTAGTTGTAAAAGAAATTGCTGAAGATTTTCGATTTTGTTAACTAGAATATTAAGCCCGATTTACTAGAGATGGTATTAGTAGGACACATAATCACCATTTACGGAATCTTCAAAATCTACATGTTGTTAGACAATCGCAATTTCGACACTGTTCTAATGTGAATACTTGGACTGGTAGTTTCTATCTATCTTTTGTAGATGTAACTCTTTTTGAAAAGATCGCAGTTTGTTTCTTCATAGGTAGCAAATATGGTTTCGACACGATGGCGGTCCAGTTCACTACGGTAGTAATTCAATGGTTGTATGCACATTATCCTGAAAGTTTTATTGTTTGGCCTCCAAAATTTCCTAACCTAACCTAACCTACCATTAGGACACACGTGAACAATTACTTGACTAAATAATAAATACATTTAATGAAATTTGCCAATGCAACAATGGCGAATGTTCGCGACTCAATGGTTTGTAGATGTCACGCTTATATTGAAGCTTAAGCAAGGCATTTTGAATAACTATTGCAGACAATATTTTTTTACATATTTTGTTACATGTTGTTTCTTTTTTGTTTATTTTGTATTTTAATAATCATTTCTACTTTATTAAAATGTATATGTTTTAGTTCTGTAAATAAATAGAATAATAATTATCGTTATTGAACTTTTTTTGTTTTAAGCGAGTTCCCGAACAGAATGTCAAAGTTTTTGACACTTATTACAAATTATCCTGGATATTTACGCACAACAATCGATCCGATCCTGGCGCGCCGCCGAGAGTTGCAATTCTATCACCTCGAGTGGTTAGGGCTGCCCTATTTTCTGCATATTTAGCTGTACAAATTTTTGATTGAAAATTGAAAAAGTTTTTAATAATGTATGAAAATCTTACTGCTTGACTCGCACTGCCGGGATTGCCGTTTTTCGTCAGTTGGCTATACAGTTGTAAATAGGTAACAGATAATTGTTTATGTGTTGTTGCGCATTAAAAACTGTGAAAACCTCAGTTTGATCAACTTCACTACGGTTAACGGTACTTGCGTTTTTGTAGCACTCACATACAGTAGCATAATATTAATGGAAAATTGTTTAAAACCGTGTAAATTAAATTACAAATATAGAGAATATTATCAACAAAAAATTATACAGCAAAACTATGCAATTCATTTTTCATAACATGCCAATAAACAATCAGTAGTACAAGTTACGTACCACGCACGTAGAGCAGTATCTCAGGTTCAAGTTGATGCTCGTATCGCTTGCTGTATTGAATAGGTTGTAGTGATTATAGTCTATATTCTGTAGCCTGTAGTCGAATATTACACATCTCTTTAGTTCATTTTATCTATGTTACATGAAAAAGTATTAGCACCCAGTAAACACCTGCTAACTGATTTGCTTACTCTTCGATTTGTTTTCGCTGTCTATGTTATATTTATTACTTTTGCAAGGAAGATTTGCACGTTCATGGCGAACAACCACATGATAGTTGAATACATGTGTGTACATAACACAGAAACGTACCGAATGATACGGTTGTGGTAACGGAGAAAAATGTGGGATCTAGACAAGGGAAAATATGCGAATATTTTGTAGGTTTTATTCCATCGCCATTCGATTTTTAATTTTCTATTCTTGTGGTAGTCCACATTAACGTTACGAGTTTTTAAAATGTATCAGCTTCGTATTCAGCTTAGCCATACTACTTGTTTGTTTTTAAGAATTTTGAGTTTCGTATGTGTTGAATCAATGAAGTTTGTTTTCTTGTCTTGTTTACATCAATAGCAAGGATTGTGGGGTGGTACAAACAACACGAAAGTGTCGACACACGCCGCACCCACAAGTTCAATCAATTATCCGGGACAGCCGTTTTGAAGATGCGTTGATCCTCGTTCTCAGCCGTTGACCGAATGGTGTGAGAAAACTCTAACATACCTGTTCTACCCCTACTTTCGAGAAAAATATTATTTACAAGTACTTACCTTTGTCGCCTACATATCTTAAAACTAAGATATGCGAAAAATACGGAAAGAGAGACGGAAGAGTCACTTGCCATTGTAGTATGAATACATGTGCAGCCTTACCTTAAAAAATCAAATAGAACTGAGTACGACAAAACTCCGTTCTATCTGTTCATCAAACTTGTGTTGCTTTTTATAAGCCTAAGCGTCTAACTCCTGCGGCAAAGTTACGTTTTTAATGAATTTCAAGTTTTCAAATTTAATATTATGCCCGGTTTCGTTTATGTGTTGGAAATGTGCGGTGTTTTGGTTCTTTTTAGGACAAATTTTACTGACTTACTTGTTGAGGCATTGCATTTTTAATTTGAATTTATGGTTAATCCGTTTAATTGCGCGTATTTGGAAATCACACCACTTTTGAAAATTGTTTTCATCTAAAAAGCGTTATGTTAAGGTGCAACTCATATAATTCCATTTCATTTAATTCTATGTATTGTTGTCTGTGATACTTATTCCCATGTTCAGGTGAGTTTTGATATCCAGCTACGGATTCAAATGTAGTATATTGTGTTTAAGTATTGACAATGTATACTTAAAATTAATAAATTTATCGACAATTTTTGTGTTTTATTTGATTTTGTTGGACTTATATAAAAATTAGATCAACATAAAAAATTAGAGTGCTTAATTATAATTATGTAATTTTAAAGTTTAGAAAAGTATAACCGAATATACGTAAATGAAAAATAGATGATTGCGATTATAGGCTGCTCTATTTAAAAGAAACTTGATAGCTGTTTCCATTACAACCGGAAGTGTCTGATTATTAAAAATATTTTGGTTGAATGGTACATGTCGACTTTAGTGCACTGTCAACTTTTCACCAAAGTAAAACGACCTTGTAAATCGTCATAATTACCTGCACCCACCAACGGAGGAAAATTGTGGCATTTACGTGTTTTGTTTAGATATACTTTACTTTATAGCAATCGTCTTTATTTTACCTTTGTGGTTATTTAAACAACAAAATTTTGTTTTTATATAGGAATTCTGGAATTCTCGCGACTTTATGGTGCTTGCCTGCGAAGTGTCAAGCAACATAAAATAGAATACCTTATTTTTATAATGAAAGAAGTTTTTCAATAATTTTTGCATATACAAAAATATCTGACGTATGTAAATAGCAGATTAGTAGCAGAGGTCATACTACTATGCAATTATGTGAATTGTAATTTTGTCAGAAATCACAAACCAATCCAGATGCTATTTGATTTGTTAGAAAGGAATCCGATGATGCGATTAGCGCTAACAAGTTTGTGATTTCTTCTGGGGCACAGCCGTTATCTAATCTTTTGATAGAAATTGCCACAAACACATTACTGGTCACCGCAACTGAAGAAAATTTGTTTTCAAAAAATAAATTTTTAATCTTTGTATCTGGTAAAAAAATAATTTTGTAACACTATTACTTCCATATTTTTTAATATATCTGTTTTATCAAATTTCTATGAGTTTTTATAAATTGGTAGTTATGTACTCATACCTTATACATATGTTAGTTGCAATCTATAAATAGTTTCCATTGTTCTCATTAAACAACATTATTATCTCCTCTGAAACAAAATATTAAGATACGTACGCGGATATACATAAATGTAATATATATGTGTACCCATAATCAAGAAACTTATCTATATCTTTGAAGGAAGTCGCTATCGACTTGAAACGTCACAATTCCCAAATAAGTGTTAATATAGTTTCTACCGCTTCTGACTTCTTTAGTACCAACCTCAAGTTAGAATAAAACTTAATTTTCAAGCATGTTTGCGCTTTATGTTAATAAAATTTTTACCATTGTACATATAAAAAATATCAATGTTGGATATATGGGAAGTAAGCAATATTAATAACAAGCTATAATTATCTTATGTCATGCATTAAGTAAATAACAAAAAGTGGGTTATTCGTTATCTACCATTTACATCCATTTTGGCGAATAAATTTAGGTAAAAGAGATTCCTTAAGCCTCAGTTGCATTTTGACATTTTTAAAAATCTAACTTAAGTAGCCAAAATGATAAGCTTCCAAGTGTGGAAATACGGACGCGTAAAAAAGGGCATAGGGTGATGGGTGAGAGGCGCAACTAAACTACGCACGCTTGGCTACACACGACCAGGGCGGCCAACACTGCCGTACTGCCGGCTATCACGGTCGCGTATTGAGTAACACTGCCTAATCAGGTGGTTCGTTGATTTATATCTGTATTATGCATCCCTTTCGACTATTTCTCTTGCATGAGTTGCCTCCTTTTATCTATTGTAAATGTTTTAAATTTGATATATTGTAGCTCCAATGATTTTACAAAAGTTGATAAAATAACAACTGACCTCAAAATTTCATGTTTACGCCTGTTTTCTAGTACTGCGTTTTTTTGATTGATCAAACTTGAAAACTTGTACTTGAAGTAGGATTTGAATATTACAACACTTGAATTTGCTTTGAAAATTGATCATTTACAATTAGCCAAGTGCGTCTCTTCGCTCCTTCGTCACTGATGGCATTTGTCAAATATAAATCGCGGTCAACTACGATACATGTTCCATATAGACAAAATATTTTAGATTCTTACAATAACATTTTCAATCAACTGAAACTGTTTTTTTTTTTAATACTTTGGCTTACGACAGTGCCTTGTTACGGAATTTTTAGATGAATGAAAATGTTTATGACTTTTTGTTTCCGAAACTGAAAAGTGCTCACGAATGCGAAACCCGGGTTGTAGCAAATATGAAATAGAAGCAACATGTATAATGTTGTCACGAGGCACACACAAGACGGATTTTGCAAACAAATATAACGGTTCTGCGAGAGTAGCAGGTACCGAATAGTGAAACGCACGTGTTTGCATATTGGATGTTGGTATTTCGTGTCATTATTATTTAATTTTTTTTTAACAAAGAAGTTGGCCTTTTAGTGGATTAACCCTTAAGTATGAGTACAAGAGGGATTTGAAGCATTAAATGGCTAGCCCACAGAATTTTTAAATTATTAATTACTGCCGATCATTGGATTTAAATGTTACTACACTACACATCTTCTGACAACGAATAAAAGTGTGAATAGTATTACAAGAAATTTTAAAATTTGAGTGCAAGCAGTATAGTGAAAAAATGAAAGTCGTTCAAAATATAGTGCTATAAAAAAGGTTATTTTTCTAGTAGTAAACACGGTTTATATTTATGGAACACATACTGAAAGAAAAGTATCTGATGAGCTCACTAGATTTTAGAAAAAGATATTAAAAAGCTTTACACCAACGTGCAATAAAATTAAAAAACATCCAATATATTTTATTGATTACTTGACATTACCGAGTATCGGCAATCGTAAAATATCGTAAAGAATTTCCTACCGGACTTGGTGAGCTTTTACCAAGTGATAGTTAATTTGCGAAACATTTGTGAAAGCACCAAAGAATTTATTTTCTACTTGGGTGTAGACGAAAGATACATTAAAAATGGACATTTATAACGTGAAGAAGTTAGAGCGAAAACAAATTATTTTGCTGTTCACCTGGAGTTATCTTTGGTTGGAATTAGATTTTTCTAATAAAACCTCGGAGTCTACGAGGGCGAGCTAGAGGAAATATAAACAGCTGGAGAAATCGGAAAAGAAGTCATAATGCCATATTGCTAGAGCGAAATTTGGGTGAACGTTACTCCATATGGCGCAAATGACGGCGACTTTTCATGTGATATTTTTTAATATATTCTTACATGTATAAGGAGTAAATGTAGTAAGCTAAAAATGTAAAAATGTATTTTGGTAGGTACTCTATCTTTGTGAAGGTTCATCCAAATCTGAATGGGTCGCCAGTGTTCTGTTGTAAGTATTTAAATATCCGCCAACTGAGTGAGATGATGCGTTGGCGTTGTTTAAGAAAACGCGATTTAAAGAGACTAGTTCCTGGATGTATAGCTATTGGCTCAATGTTACATGAATTTTCACAACCGTTAATCGGTAGGAAGTTTTGCTCCGTGTTTCGGTACTTGTCACTTATTTGTACTCTTCACTTATAACATAAATCGTTAATTTCTTTCGGAAATATTTTTTGTATATCTAGTAGTCAATGATTGCTTTTTCGCAGTTCAAGTAAAGTGACTTCTTCTCATTACTTTTGTAAAGATCACAGCGACATTCATATTTTTGCCATCATAAAAGGTAAGTAGTTATGGTGGTAGGCGATTGTTGAAATAAAAATCAAAACGCATCACGTATTTATTATCAACACTACTTGCCTAATCCCTGGCTAGTTTAGCTCGGTTAACATTTTACGTAGAACCTGTTTTTGATGGGGAAATTCTACTTCGTTTCTTATCGCACTGCATAATTTATACCATTAAGACGAAAGATTAAATACTAGCAAACGCTCATTCCTATCATAATCATATCGCAGCTATTCTGGATATGCGTTTCGTCGGTTTCATTTATACTAAAAACACTCACAAACACACGCTCGCTTCTGTGTGCATAAATGTAGATTGCAGATACGAATTATGGAGGAGCGTTATCTGCAACTTATCGGCAAATGCAAATATTGTCGGTTGTGCACGCGACATTACATTTTTTTCACCTCTACCGTACGAACAATACTTAAATTAACACAATTCTGTCCACAAATTTGCTATTTATTTTTCTTGCATCACCTATACATAATACTACCTATACTTTTGAGAATTGGTAATACACAATTTATCGCGTAAAATGCAGAGTGAGATTAAATTCAATTGAAGGTTTTATATTTGTCTTGATTAGCACTTAACATGACTGAAAATACGAATCTGCACGACGCTGGGCGTCGCGAAATTATTTTTTTTCAGTAACCGTTTTTATTATACAGTTGAAAAGATGGCTTGAATACAGAATGTAGAGGTATGTGGATAGGAACTCGTGGTCCATTGGAATTTCCTCCCGGGTCTCCAGATTTAACACCGCTGTTAGACTTATTATAGGAATCTTTGAAAAACATTGTGCACAAAACAAAATCTAACGATGTAGAGCATGTAAAACAAAAAGTTACAGATGCTTGTGACGGATTAAGGGGTGATTTGATGAGGAGAGTGACTTTTAATGAAATAAAACGTTACACATTAGGAATTGTGCTTAAATAGTATTGTTGTTCAAATTTTTTAGGGTAATTTATGTTCTACTGATTATATTCTTTAAATTTTTTAAAGTTATTGCTGCTCTGTGTGTTCTCAAATACTCTTGGTGTAGTTTACCTACAAGTTCATCTAGAGATTGCAATAAGATCTAAGTTTATTTAATATTATTCATAGCACTAATTGTAGGTGTTATATGGTTTTTTTTTGTTAATACTGTATTACATAGCCTTGTTCTAAACCAAAAGAACAGTTCAATGTACATTTTTAAAGACTAGCAAGAGGGATGCGTAAAAAAATTAGTTGAAGGTTACCTAAAACTGACATCATTAATACGTGCATAACTTCTTAGATAGATAATAGAATTAGAAAACATCGTGTTTAGAAAAAAACAAATTAAAATATCTTTTCAACAGCGTAATAAGAACGGTATGTTGCTCGAAAAAACAATTTTGCGGCGAACAGCGTTGTTTCCACCTTCATTTTAACTACTAATTAAAACATTAATAGAATTTAGTTTCCGCATTTTACGATTTTCACGATAAACTGATCAACCGTATGTACGTTGACAAAATTCGTAAGAAATACAATTAAAATCATACAGTGATCATTGAAGAAGCAGGAATTGCTGACAGATTATTAAAAAATATATAGCAGCGGTGAATATAATGTGCATAAGAATTTTAATTTTTAATGTGTATTTGAACACCGCCTATCTTTAATTCGTTCTAAATCCCCATGAATTTTGGAAATAAAGATAAATTTAAACAAAATTTAAAAAATTAAGCTTGACTTGAAATTCCTATATAGAATTTAAAATTTTATTTTGCATTTTATGTGAACTTCCTTTAAAAACATTAGCATTATTTAAATGTTCCCAAACCGTGAGATTCAAATTCGCAGAAAGTGATCCATCTTAATTCCCTAAATATACCACGAAATTCGGATTTTTGTTGCTGATCTCTAGGAGCCAGTTCAAAAGCACAATAAAATTTAATACAACATATCAAACGTTTTAATATACCGGCCGGTCGGAAACAATCTGAACGCTGTAGTTGAATGCTTCACTGCGAGACTGCAGATGCAGAAGAGAAAGATTATTCGAAGTAATAATTGATTGAATTAGAATTTTTAATGATTTCTAAAAAGCATTTTTAATTTTTATATGTAATATAAATACCTACATATCCGATCGAGTTGTATATCTCCACATGGCAAAATTAACCTAACTTTCTCGTTATAATCGATAAACAGAACTGAGCTCTGGCAGAATATTTGTTTTATCAAGCAAAGCAAATCTAATACAAGCGTTAATGTGACCACGAGATTCTTCATGCTGTGGTTACATAATATACATACATCTTTCTCAGCAGATCTAGCTTAACTAAAATCTGATTATATTATAGAAACACGCACGGAAAACAATATAATAAATTCGAAGCTTTACTTCCACATATCCATTTATTTTTTTTATAAATTCCATGGAAAATCATCGCGTGGATGTTCTATTTTCAGTTCTTCCTTTCGTTATTTGTTCCAATTTTAGTTGAGGTTATGACCTATCTAACTCTTATTTTTTTCTTTCAGAGGAAGTTTATTGGTCACTTTTGAAAATTACACTGATACTGTTCATTTCTAAGATAGTTATAAACACAATAATAAAGAAACGAAAGAATCTATACTAAACGACAACCTCTCGGTAATCCTTTCGTCCCAAATGAATATACACCGGTTAGACACATCGCTCTTGATTGGAGTAATATCTCGTAGTAATTTGTTGTATTTTCATATTTAGCAGTATTTTGTAGCTCTTATAAATGTACATATGGAAAAAGTCATACTGGACTTGAATACATTATTTTTATACGAAGAAGAAGTAGGAGAAAAAGAAGATAATGATATAATGTACCTTTATTAATGTTAATTAAAACCTTAATTAACAATTAATTAGCTTTTTTGCTCGCATTAAAGTTATCCACGTTTCAGCTATTTTACTTATTTTTATCTTGAACAAAGCAATTATAGTATACCGGGTGTTCTAGTTTGGCGGGCATTACAACTTCTATTATCACTGCTGCAATGCAGATTAAATTAGCAAAGTAGTAGCTTTTAATGCTGAATAAAATGCAATTAACAAAAAATAATTTTAAGTATCTTCAACAAAAATAAATTTACATTCGATAATATTAAAAATATTCAATCTTTTTCGGGCATTTAGTTTTAAAAATATTCTATCGTTTTTATTAAATATAAAAATCATCAAAGCATCGCTTTTTGAAATTTTGCGGAGGATATAATAAATTGTGGGGTAGTATTATAGATAAAATTCTATTTTACTAACAAAGGAACAGCTGCCACCCGAATATTCAAATTTCGATGGAACTCCAGAAACTACCTCGGTATAATAGTAACATAACTGTTTAACGCCTGAATCTAACGATGTATGCGTAAAACCTATTCATAAATTTAGTGAAAGAAATAAATAAAAATCTCGGAAACTATAATAGATATTACATCTTGTTAGAATATTATTTGATATTATCTCCAGAATAATAAAAATTATTTTCGGAAAAAATATGTAATGGGGGACCGGCTACTCCGTACTTCCGTTTTTATTATGTTTTCTTTTATTTATCAATTGCTTTTGCGTACAAAACAGTGATGTACAATAAATTTAGATAGTTAATAATAAAAATAAAAACAATACCTCGTAGTTCACTGTGTCAGAAAAAGTCAAAGTCTAAAACCAAACACATCTAGATATTGTACCATTGCTGTTACTTCTGTGTGGGGATATTTAAAATGTTTGCAGTAGTATCTTTGGGCATCAATTTCTGCAACACAATGCCTACTCCAAGAATGAATTAACAGAACACCGTTTGGTCTCATATAAGGGAGGAAAACATCTATTAACCAGGTTTTGAAATTATGGTTTTGCAGTGAGCTTTTCAGACGTCGAAGAAGAAATATATATATTTATGAGACTAAATAACAATTGGGCAACTTGAGGTCCAAACGTATTTCTGGATTCCTTTAATACCGAAAATAATGGCGCAAATGAGCGCCCATCTGCAGAAATAGCTGGTCAAATTGTGTAACTGAGTGCAAAGATTGTACAACACCTTCAACGACTTTCTGACCCCTTACTGTTACAGTACGGCTGGAGTATATTTGTAGAATAAATCTACTCTCATCGCCATCGGCGTTGTATACGTTACTTCTGCCGATATTAGTGATACAGAGATTGATTTCCTTAATAAATCTGCTTAACGACCGTAGGTTTTCCACAGCAGTACGTGTATAGAACGAGTAATACATTTTGTTATTTTGCGTGACCCATTATTATGTACTTTCTTGAAATGCCGTGTCCATCAAATGTTTCGTGTCCGATTGCTTGTTAGCTTTTAAAACACACCGTCAATAGTCCAGGTCATGAATTACTTTTCGATCGTCAATACCACTTTGAAATTTTCTAAGAAGATATTTTGTAGTGAACCCTAATTTATCCGTACGGATGCCACCTTTGTTAGCCCATTTTCTTTTCATTTTTTGAAATTATTTTTCACATTTTTGACAGAATCACGCTTGGTTTTACCAGTTTTCCATGTATTCTACAGCAATCGAGGATAACAACACTGCCTCCTTTAAAACAACATGCGATATATTTAAAATCGTCTTTTTCATCTGCTACGTTTTTCACAAGTTGCCCTTCATTCATCAAGACATTAGAGACATTAGCTATAATAATCGCCGCTAATGTACCAAACTACAAATTTACACTGCAAAAAACGGTTTTGATATCTGATTTTTTGGAAACTGCCATTTTATACGTTGTATGCGGACTAACGCTCTATGTGTGCATCTTTAGTTTTAATATTTGATTGTTTAAATTTAGAAACCTTAATGTGGGATAGATCGCTGTGCGAGACGCCGCGAAGAAATTGTGAAC
The DNA here is from genome assembly GCA_902654985.2 of Oryctes borbonicus. Lineage (NCBI taxonomy): Eukaryota > Metazoa > Arthropoda > Insecta > Coleoptera > Scarabaeidae > Oryctes > Oryctes borbonicus. The sequence goes on along the minus strand of LR736859.1, from coordinate 13,706,936 downwards.
CGAACAAGTACAAGCTTTACATCCATAGAAAAGTTTACGAATAATATTTGACTTTGCTTTATCTTGACAATCAGCGGATTTCTACAACCCATATTTTAATTATAAAGTTGTGAGTTGTTATTTTGCTGCTGTCTGATAAATATAAAAGATGAATAGTACTAAACGGAAGGCGTGTTTTTCGTCTCTGTTACCGTTAATAACTCGTGTTCACAAAATATAGTTACAGAGGTTATTTCTGAACGCCATTAAAACAACTCCATCAGCACACTCGATTGGATCGTTGTCGGCAAGGACGGAATCTGACCGGAAGTGGTTTTTGGTTTCTACTGCTATTGATGTTTCGTGTTCACAAAATATGACTGCAAAGGATGGTTGTAAGGATGGCGTACTGACATATTCTCTGTAGTCATATTTTATAAACCCGAAACATTAGCGGCAATAGAAGGGAGAATCTCAACTTTCGGTCAGCTTTTCTTTTCTGTTACTCTCATCGACGGCGATCCAATCGAGTTTGCTGATGGGGTTGTTTTAAGGATGGCGTGCTCATAGGCGTAGTTGTATTTTTTGAGTACGAGGTATTATCAGCGACAGAAACGAAAAGCACACCGTCTGTTCAGTACTATTATTTATTTATTTGTTTTATATTTATCACACTGCGGCAAAACAATGTCATAACTTTAGAATCAAAGTATGGATTTTAATAATTTGCTGATTGTCAGGATAAAGGAAAGTTAAATATTATTCTAAGGATGTAAAGTTTGTACTAGTTTCATTTAGAATTTCTTCGCGGCATTTCGTGCGGTCAACCGATTTCGCACAGCCGATGATATCCCACGTGAAAATTTCTGTGAGTCAAAAACCGTGGAAAACAGTGGATAACTTCACTAAAACAAAGCATGCAAATTTTTGGAGTGGCATGTATCTAGAAGTCGGGGATTCAACCCCTAAAAACTTGTGTTGTTCATACCACTCTTATACTCTTTGAGCTTCTTCAGTTTTATCGAAATCGGAATTTTATGGTTGGCAGTGGTCCTTTGCAAGTACCTATGCTTGCAAGGATTTCGAGGGCTGGGTATATTGTTTTGAGTGTTAGTATACGAAGCCTACATAGATTTTTTACACGTTTAAATGAGCGAAAATCGTCCATAGCAAAACAATTAGAAGTGGCTCCATTAGAGATACTCAAAATATTTCTTGCAACCAGTGTTATTAGAAATGTGTGTAGAGAGTACCAGCTTATAATTGCGACATGTGATATATTTCACATGGTCAAAAAGATATGATGCCTTATGTTCTCAACTATATACACTATCTTGCGTGACATCGGAACTTCGCATTAGGCGAGCTTAGAAAAACCAATTACAAAATGTTTTACTAATTGATGGTTAATCCTGGAGCAGTTGGAAGAAAAGAAATTTGAAGCAGATGCGAATTAATAGTTCCTTTCCTGCTTAGTGACAGTATCTAATAATATTGTATCGTTGAATGTTGTTAATAATAAATAATAAAACTATTTAGATGTACATTTGTTGTGCAGAAGTAGAAAATAAACAAAATACTATACGGTCCCGGGTTACTAGATTTTTTGGTTATCCGAATTAGGTCCCTTCTCATATAACCAGGACGGTATCGCAACTTATAAATGACGTATTATCCACTATATTCAAAATTTACAAATTTTGTTTGGTAAATAATTGTATAATAACTAAATAAATACTTACCTAACAATTTTGTTTATTTACAGTATGTACATACTGATTATGTAGTAGTGTAAACTGTATTTCATATGGCGGATTTTATGCATACGAATACTTAATGTATATTAGTTTTCATCTTTATATTTGGCTCTGCTTTATATGGCGTGTGTATATAATATAAAACATAATCGATAAAATTGGCGTTGCATATATTTGGTTGGTGGTCACCACGCCATTGTTATGAAATCGCACACGGCGTGTCTGGCGCACCTCGTCTTATCAATGAAGATCTCGAGCAAACAGCCGGAGGACAAATGCGCACCATAGAGAAGTGGAGCGATGCTGCGGTAAAGGGAAAGGCGAGCAAGCGGGCCTGGTCGACTGTATTCAATATTTTTATCAGATTTGCGTATTCTCACGTTCTCGGAACGCGAGGATATGGCGATAATTCCCTGGTTCGGTTATCTATTACAGTTTGTTTGTTGAAATTAATTCTATGCGGCGGGCGTGAGGGGCTGGGAAAGAATGACGACGGGACGGATATGAGCTAGATTCTATGGAGTCCGGTGACGAAAGAGAACGGCATAGTGTAGATGGCGATGATGAGACCGAGATCATTCATTAATCAGTTCTGGCAGATGTTGATGGACCGCAGCGTTGAACATCACCTACTACACGATGCTGTCGACATAATTTGTTATCGGGATGACTGAGTAGAATGCGCTAGTGGTTGTATTTATGGGGATGATAACGTAATATGGTTATGTTTAAATTATGTTTGGGATGGGCAAATCTGGACGTAACTTCAAGATGCGTACTGATGTTTGTTTCGTCTGTAAGCGATTTAAATGTCGTACTTCTTGGAAGATATGTTAAGTAATCAAAAAAGACGCACTATATGTTTTTTTTTTTGTATTGACTTATAAAATTAAATTCAATTAATCTTCTATTATATACAGGCTGGGCGACGTGCACATTTGAAAGTGAAAGAGGTTCAAGAGTAAAATACCCTAATTTTTCAAAATAGAGTAAAATGTTATTAAGGAAAGTTGTTCAAAATTAATAGCTAAATCAAATGTGAAGTCGCGGAGTCCCATTTGAAAGACTTGATAAGTGCCTCTGCTTGGATCATTTTTACGCACTTCGCGCTTACATCTAATATATAAAGTATTTGTCGTTGATATAACTAATCTAAAGCAGGAATTAGTGGCACTCCTTAGGGTTTTGAATTGTTATTAAGAATTATGGAAATCTATGTGAAAAAATCACGTATTTTTGATGCATTTTGTTCGTCTACTTAGTGAATTAGGACATGGATGCAAACTATTCTAGAAATTATACTTAACCTAAGTAATATTTCAAATTATAACCTTTTGCGTTAAAGGATTCAATCATATTGATAATATTTAAACTTATGAAGGAATAAGTGGTAGTTTTGTGGAAAAACATTTTTCAACATTGAGAAGCGAAAGTCAAAATTATGTTAAACCAGTTATCACATTTCAGTGTGTAGTCCATCGTTTTCTATGCAGGTGCAATGGTTCTCTGCGAATCATCAGTAATACCATTAATTTTTAAACGTTCGGGTATTGATGACGCATGTTAAAAAATCTAGTAGGTTTAGGTGCGGGGATGGGTCTGGTTATTGGTAGTTAGAAAAACGTCCAATCCGCTTACTATCGAACGCTAACTTAAATAAATTTCGTACTTGTGAGGTACTATGTATGGGCTCTCCGTCTTGTTAGAACCATAATCTTCGTCGTACGTTTAAAGGCATTTCATCCAAGTTCATTCTTTAAGAACTGGAGGTGTTTTTGTGAGTTGGGGTTTTTGCCAAAGAAAAATAAGCCAATTTTATTATTCAAAATGCCGTAGCAGACATTACTTTTAAATGAATATTAGTCCTTACATTCTATAATTAAATTAGGGTTTTCTTGACTCCACCATTTGCACCTATGAGAATATACGGTGTCTGACCATAAAATTAGATTTAGAAACATTCTTCTGGCTTGCCTTCAAGCCATTTACAGTTTATATTTTTTTTTGCCATTTTCAGTAACATCTAATAAAATATCGTGATGTTTTTTGAACCTATTTTCAACAGAGCCGGCGTATAGCTGATTGAGGTCATATCAGGATGTCTTTTGTTAAAAGTATTAGCTATTTTTCTGTAAGGCGTTGACTTGCCACAAAGCAATATAATTCTGTTTTGTTTTGCAAAGAAAGCAGCTTAAGTACACAAAACTAAGAGCAAACAACATCAATCAGTATAAATAATGTCACTCGAATATTGAAAGCCTAGATTTCAATAATTCTCGACGATAACTCAAAACACCTAAGGGGTGCCATTCATTCCCGTTTTTATTGGTTAAATCAATTACGAATACTTTAAGCAAATGCAAATGTAGAGTACATAAGAGGCGATTCAGGAAAAAGTTTTTTTTTTATTGTTGAGATAGGAATCTGTGATTTCTGAATAACTTTTCTTATTAATACTTTTCTTCATTTTGAAAAATAAGGGTACTTTACTCTTGAGCCTTTTTCAATTTGAAATGCGTTTAATGGGTGGCAAGTTAGTTTTAAAACTAACTTGACACCCATTAAACCTACTTAAAATTAAGTAAAGCACCTTTTAAGAGGTGCTCAAACTTTGTGCATTACTACAGTTCTATAAAAGTTCATAACAAGAAAAAATCCTGTATGGTGTTTACTTTTTGACATACGTTGTATATCTACACTGTTCAATTTATTGCAATAATTTAAAATACGCCAAAGAGGAGTTTCTATAAGTATTGTAATGCGGCATGTAAATCTTGAGAAAAATGGATGACTGACGACTTTTCCTGCAGCAATTGCACATCAGATTCGGTTAAAATATACTGGCCGTACCTCTTTAAGTATAGGTACTTGAGAAAATTCCTTCGAATCGATTCCAACTTATCCGAATATATCGCATACCACAAATTCAACACTAACGCGCGATATTCTACCTTTGCTTTCACTATAACGTAAAAAACTATTTTTAATACATTTCTACTGATTTCTTTACTGTTCCTAATAATAAATAACACATATATGGTGTCCACAAGTTTTATAAAACTTAATATACAGTCAAAAGTTATATCTAATCCATGAAATCTACTTGGTTGTCCGGAGCTGTCATCAGGTTGATGATCTTCTGGGGTCTTCGATCCTTGGTGTTTGGGCCTCGGAGTCTTCGTCCTGTACTCTCTCCTCTGCTGGGCTCCTAAAACAGAAAGACATACGTTAGTATGGTATATTCGTTATGAATGGTGATACTTATGCCAGCCTACTAAGATAATCGTAGGTGGTTTTGTGTTCTCGCTAGTTCGCGTCTTCTTGAAGAAGTTTTTGTTGAGCCGTGCCAGAACTTCCTGCAGCTGTTCAGTCTCAGGCGTGTGAATGTAGTCAACGAGGTGCGTGGGGGTACGTATAGTGCTAATCGCAAGCAGCGATTTTGTACACTCGCAAGGGAGGTAATGTTGGTGGGTGTCTCCGTGACCCAGATGGGACTGGCGTAGGTAGGGATCGAGGCTATATGTGACTTGTACAGCATGACGCCCGTCTTAGGGTAGAGGTGGGAGTTTGAGAAGATGGGATAGAACTGTCTGGCTGCACCTAGTGCCCTGTTTTGAGCTCTTCTGAGATGCTCCGCGAAATTCAGCCCTTCGTCAAAGATCATTCCGAGACACTCGATCTTGCTGTTCCAATCGATCTCTGTCGCTCTAAGTTTGATCTTGAGAAGCGGACCGTGTTGTTTCCAGGCGAACGCAATCGCTTGCGTCTTCCATCGAAATAGTTGGAGATTTTGGTCAAATGCGCCCGGGAAAGTTTGAGTGCCAACGCGTTACGCGATGTGACCAGGATTGCTGTGCCATCTGCGTAGATGGGGTTCAGCACTCGTTGATCGTCTGGTTTTGGAATGTCTATGACATAGATCGTAAACAGAACTGGGCCTAGCGCCACTCCTTGAGAAGAAAAGATATACTGCTTCGACCAATAACTCGTCGCGTTGGAATGAGAGGGTTCTATCTGTAGCTTTTTAAAAAATTTTTTATTAAAAAAAACATTTTATTAATTTATAAATTTCGAGAGACATCATCATAATATTTAGATGAAATTTTAAAATTAAGAAAATATCCTTACCAGACTAAAAACTCATTTTTTTAAAAGCCGCAGATAGAACCTTCTCATTCTAAGGCGACGAACTTCATCCAACTAACTTATCCGAATATGTTCAAACTAGTCTAATGTTTTAATCAATCACCTAAAATTGATTGCGCCGTAGTAATATTAAAACAATCCACAATCGAAAGATTCACACGGAACGAATGCTGTGGTTATCGTGAGTTGTTCATGCGTTCAGTGTTGCTAACTAAGTGGAATTTTTCTCTTTGTACGGGGGTACAGCTTCGGGCCTTTTCAGAACGGACATCGAAGTAGAATATTTCACCGGAGAATTCTAGTGAGTAGGTACAATATTTATGACTTGGCCAAATTAAGAAGCAAATTCAATTCAAATCAAATTTTCAAAAACTCAAATAAATTCATAAATATTTTAACGCAGCTGTCGGATAAGTATTGTATTATGCCAATATTATAAACTCAAAAATGTTGTTAAAAGAAGTGTAATTTTTCAAAGTCAGTAAAAGTATCTTTTTAACATTAAATATCATTTAATTCTTTCCTTCAATTCCTTTTAGTAAAAGGAAACTAAGTAGATCCCAGATTTTGAAATGATTTATAAAATGTTAACCCTGAGTAATTAATTTACAGAATCTCATTACAATAGTTTTTTGTAAAAATTCGAATTTTTACTTCGAAGCAAGTCTTTGGACATATTTAGTATTCGAAAACCGACTTTAAAGTTGGTTTCTGTATAAACCTTGCAAATTACTTAGTTTTAAACATTTTTGAGAAAATTGTAGAGGGTTGGGTCATAACAATTGTTTTTAACGGAATAATTTCTTGCTTCATACCGGCGATAATATGGAATGTCGTTTTCAAATGCCGTATCAATCGGAAACAACTACAGACAAATGTCTTTTAACTTTTGAAAACAAACTTACCTATTGTTTAAGGCTAAAATTTAACAGTAACACCGACTCCTTTATAGAGAAAAATATGGAATCAGTTCTAACTCTGTCTTAACGCCTTCTGTTCCCTCCCTCCCTAGAATCGACGAAGTTAAAATTTTACGGTGTTGCTTCAACATCGTCGCGTAATAAGCGGAGTTGAAGCTTCGATGAAAAATCTCTCCATTTCGGTGAAAAAAATCTTCGTTTCGGTCAAAAATCTCTCCGTTTCGGTGACAAATTCAACGTATCGGGATTAAGAATTTCCCTGCTCACGGTGAAAAATTCTCCGTTTTGGTGTTTATCTTTTCTTGCGCAGTGAAAAGATTCACCATTCCGGTGTATATAATCCCGTTTCGGTAATACATTTCCTTTTCAATGAAACAATTCTCCGTTTCGGTGTTAATTTTTTCTTCCGCACTAAAAGGTTCGTCATTCCGGTGATTTTTTCCCCACGCTAAAAAGATTCTTCGATTCTCATTTAGACGGCGACCCAAACAATGGCGAAGAATTTCTGTAAATAAGCAATTATTAAAACGCATTTTTTATTGTATTTACGTACCTTTTTCGTTCAATGCACAAACAAGAGTTGTGAAAGTTGCAATTGGTACATTTGGTAAACAAAATTTTGTTGATGTCTGAGCATGTAGTATATTCTGTGACGTAGTCGAAAAATCAACTGAGAAAAGCACATGTACAACAGTCCTGATAGTTCGAGTGCGGTGACCTCGAACTATTAAATTCTCTAGCCATACAGAAGGTTACAAAACACGAGTAGAAAAATTAACAAAAGTTATTTATTTTATGTAGTAATATAAAAACAAATTTCTTGAATATTCTAGCGACAGAGGTATTATTTAATCCTTTTCGATTAAAATATCGTCAGTACTTGTTTGCTTTAAATTAATTTTTCGTTGAATTTTAGTTTCGTGTGTAAGGGTAGTGAGTAAATAAATTAAAACGCCGCTATTATTTTTATTGTAGTTTATGATTCAAGGGGTTCCAAGAAATGTGGTACATTTCGGTAATTTATGCCTGCAGCGAGCAGGCTCGAACTGAAAAAAACATTGAAACTTTAAGTATCGAAGTTCGAATTATCTGGATTTTACCTTGTATGCATATAATTGTAGATTACAAATTTTAAACTAGAAACAGATATAGATTTTAATAAAAACTAGTATTCTTAATGTAGAAGGAGATTGATTTACACTAATTTTACAAGAAAATATTTCAGGCGTACAAACGAGTTTGTATACTTGCAAAATAAAAATTACCAATAGATATACTGTACAAAACTTGTTATACTTATTGGAATTAATTTAAAGCTTCAGCTCTGGTTGTAGTATTGTTTCTAAGTATATACTTTTACATTTTAGATATTAGACAATCTATCGAACTAAAAGAGCTAATACATTTGCTAAAACTTACGTTTTCTTATTATTAGCTCGCCAAGCTCTATCAAGTGATTTTTGCATTTAGGTTAGAGCAGTATTAAATCATATCGTGGTACACTCAAACAAAAGGTACTATCTCACAATTAAAGTATTCATATTTTCTCGTAAAGAACTACATATTTTAATAGAATTTTCATAAAAACTTTTTACCTTATATGCCGTGTGCTATGTTACACTGTTTCAATTTTAATACTAATTCCATAATTGTTTATAAATTGTTTTACAATTTGATACGCTACTTACATTTGTTTCCCTGCCATATATTTATAATTTGTAAGAAAAAAAAAGAATTATTTAGATTTAATGATTCTTCAGTTCTAGTTGTTATTTTTTATGGGTTGGCTTTCAGCTTGCCTAATGATGAGCGTTTTTGTAGCTCGAAACCGGTAGCTCATTTTATTAAAGCGTTTTGTGAGATAAAACCTTTTGTTTCAATTTACCACGATATATAATATTAGTATAATTGCAGTATGATGGAAAATCAAATACTCATTTTGCATAGGCAAATATATGTAAAAATTACATGCATACGTTTCCGATCAATTAGTGTACACTGAACGACGTTTAATCTTTGGACACAACATCGAGTCGGACCTTCCCGAAGCTATTGCTTTCTCTCGCTCCCCTTGCCCCTCAAATTTTATAGTTAGCGGTATACTATGCTTACCTGCTCGCTTTGATATCGGCAAGTTTATTATATTTTGAAAACGGGAATGGGGAAACAATATCGGCAGGGTTTAAGAGTGCATGAAGCATTACTAATTGTGCGTTAGAAAATTCGTGCGTTCTGAAATTCGCACTGAAATGCATGTTATAATATAACAATATTCGGTAGTAGCGTATATAGAAATAAAAATAAAATAATTTAATTATTATTACCTATTATAATTCTGCACAGTTGTTACATGTATTTATTTGAATTTCCCATCGTTTAATGCCGATCCTTACCAGCAGCGTTTGGAATAAAGTAAATTTCTTTTTGGAACATTATGTATCCATTTAGAATTACGAACGGTGTATTTAGTTTACTGTTGTGCTATTATTATTTATATACTGTTGTGTATAATGGTATAGTATGAAGAGATGAGATTAACTAATGACAGTTAATGTAGCTGTTTCGCGCTGCTTATTCAACATTTAAGTAATAAACAAGGGGAATAAAGTGAATTTTATTTTAAAAAAAAGCAATTTTGCGAGATCGATCAAAACGTAGCTTTAGTTACTAGAATAAAAAAAACACAATTGTAGACATTAAAAAGAAAAAAGATGTGGCGATAGGCCTTCTAATCACTCCAAGTATGTTATTTCAGATAAAAAAAAAATAAATAAAAGTTTCCAGGTAATTGTATGCCTAACAAAGCAGTTCTATCCATTTTTTATGAAAGTTGTCATTGTCATTTATGAGATATTTAGATTTTAACTTAGATTTCATAGTTAATCATGATGTATGTATGTATGTATATATATATTTACTCTAGATATTATATTTTAAAATTTTTGAAAATGCACAAATATTATTGCGATTACATAATATAGGAAGTTTGCGACTTGGCTGCGGTTTCTGGCTTGTAGCCGTCGATATTACTACTAATAAAAGAGTAGAGACCAAATACAAAAAATGCTCGATAGTGTTAGCCACAGTTTTTCCATGTTTCCATCTCTTTAATCTCCGACATATATTGCACACCAAGTCCTAATTAGCAACTAATTGTCCAACTCATCCTTCACTATACACTTTCGATGTTATTCTACTCTATTGACAAAGCAATTACTGGATAATTGCTTTGCATGCATGCAACAGTGCAGGCCGATGTTTAAAATTTTCAACACTTTAATAATCCATAAATACAAATATAAATTACAAAACATATTTAATTAAAGGCGCATAAGTAATTTAAACACCGGTGGGAAGTTAGCAATAGATTTCAGCAATAGATTTTTTTTGGGAAATCGATTTCAAATACAATATAATCACGTTATGTTAACAAAATCTGTTCGAAGATTATTCCAGCAGACTAGAATTGACGATATTGTTGTAAACAATCCAATCCCCCCTTCCCTTCTCCCGCTGCTAGTAATTAAATGAGCTGCCGAACTTTATTTGTTTTGCCAACGTTTGCGCGACTTTAATCCACATTTCTTTTTATAGTCGTGTTGAGCAATGTTCGGAGATCGTTTTAACAAAGTATAAAAATGATTATATTTTTATAACAATTTCCATAATCAATCAAAGTGGAACGTTCCGAGTATAAGAGCGCGCTGCCGGAAACATTATTTATTTTGACAACGCTTGTGTGATCCATAATAAAGAAATACATGATATGTATGTGTTCCTTGAGGATATTCGGCGGAACAACTTCGTAAAGACTCTATTTCGTTCGTAAGTTTAAAAAGGAACAATTGTATTTCTCCAGCTGTAATATACTCAATATACATAAAAAACCTCGTGATATGTGGCTGGACAACTTCACAATCGATTATTGTCTTAAAATATTTTGCAATGGAACTGATTTTGAACCAGTAATGGCCCAAAAGTCTTGTGAATCTTGCTCAGTTCGAACTTAGATCGAAAAAAAAAATACTCCTGCTTTCGATAATAGAAAATGTGCATTCGATGTTGGTAATGGTAGATGTCTATTTATTTCTTTAATCCCAACAAAAGAAATAATAGCAACGCGGGGTTTTAACTACGTCAAGAAAATTAATCAATCGTTACAAGGATGTAGCTCAACTAAAAATATGACATTGCAGGATGAAATATACCCAACGCAAAGAGATTCATATAATTGCAGGGTTTTAATTATGCTGAAACAGTAATAACAAAAAAAATTAGACCTTAGTTTCAATCTAAGCCTGTATAGAGATTATTTAAAATATATATCCACGAGCCAGAAAACTTTAAATATGATTGCCTTTACTGTGGCGAAAAAGGGGGAGAACTACAGTGTGAAGAATGGAAAAGGTATTGCCATTCCGTTTGTGTCAATTGCATAGTTATAGAAAAATATGTATGCGAAATGTGCACCAGACAATGCTAAACAAATTCAATAATGTGGAGACATTTTGGCATCTGACTAAATCTTCCCTTGACATCCTGGAATATGGCTTCAGAAATGAATATCAGTTAAAGAGTGACCAACATTTTCAACATAAATAACGTTTACGGCAACGCGCTCATTTACTCCGCACGGTCACTTTTGATCATCTGATTGATACAAAAGTATAGTAACCCGTATATTTGCCTCAAATGTTCTCTGAACATTCTTAAACACGAAGGCAAAAAGATGAAATTTTGCCAAAACGGATAAACGGCGAAATGCGCGTCTCTGCATGGTGGATGTTGGTATGTTTTATCACTATCCTTCTTCTTGCCCAACACGACTATAAAAAAAAATTGGATTAAAATCAGGCAAACGTGAAAATAAATAAAGTTTACGACAGCGCGCTCGTATTGTCGGGGCTGTCAACTTTGATTGGTTATGAAAATTTTTATAAAAACATTGTCATTTTTATACTTCGCTAAAACGATCTCCGACCATTGCTCAACACGACAATAAAAAGAAATTTGGATTAAAATCAAGCTAACATTGTCAATATAAATAAGGTTTACGACAGCGCGTTCGTATTGTCGGGGCTGTCAACTTTGATTGGCTATGAAAATTTTTATAAAAATATTGTCATTTTTATACTTTGCTAAAACGATTCCCGAACATTGATAAACAGGATAATAAAAAGAAATTTTCATTAAAATCACGCAAACGTTGTCAAATAAAGTTTACGACAACTCACTTAATTACTAGGAGCGCAAGCGGGGGAAGAGGGATTGAATTGTTTATAACAATATCGTCAGTTGTAGACTCTACTGGAATGATCTGCGAACAGATTTTGTTTACACAATGTGATTATATTACATTTGAAATTCATTTCCAAAAAAAAAACCTATTGCTGAAATCTATTGCTAACTTCACACCGATAATTTAAACACTAATAATCTTTTAGGTATTGAAGATATTTTTTCCGCCCCTTTTATCGCGGCGATATTGCACACTAAGTCCCAAGTTATTATCCAACTCATCCTTCACTATACGCTTTTGTATGGAGATTGAAAGAATTTCTAATTGATGTGTATATGTAAAAATTCAAGGGGTCTATGAATCTAATAATAATTATAATAATCAAAAAATTAAAATTTTTACAAAATTTGCACTAACAAAGAAAATTAGGAAATATTGACTGCTTACATTTCCTAAAATGTATTTCATATTTTTGTCAGTCTGTTCTCTGAACGTTTATGTATTCGCTGCAAAATCTATATCCATGTATAAAAAGATAAATACAAGGGCGCGTGCTACCTCTACTGGCTACCTGCTGAATGCCTACCAATGTATTAAAACGCGTAATAGAAGGCGAGGGGGTATGAGAGAGAAAGTAATAGCTTCGGGAAGGTTCGGCTCGATGTTGTGTCCAAAGAATTAAGTGTAGTCCAGTGTACCATATTCAACTTTAACCATGCAAAGCGACAAAAACTATAGGAAATCGAAGTCAGCAGAATATGCGATTCTCGTATCTCTATAACCAAATACTCTTCAATCTAAAATATAACATAACCATGTGTATGGTATACTTCTACACTCTTCCAAAAAACGTAGCGTCAGAAATAAATAGTAATAGTGTAAGCGAGAGCAATATCTAATACAATTCGCTGTCATCTATCGTCTACTCATGTTACCATCAGCAAGTAGAAGCAGTATATACAGCTATAGTGACAGCAGCTATAAGAAGGGACGGGGACCAGACGATTTATTTGCCGGGAGAGAGAATGATGTTGAAGTAAGGTTGCTTGTGGAGTGAGGACTTCACCAACCGGGGCAGCGAAGGCATAACATATTCCGCGCACACGGTTTTGCTAAAATTCATTTCCTGGCGGCTCTCGTGTCTTCAGCCGCAGCAGTTCTGATCAGGAAACGAATTCAGCACTCGAAATGGAAAACAAAGCATTACGACACCCGTGTACTTATCGCTACGGCACTTTCTGTTGTAGAATGTTCAAATTTATCCGTTACGCTACATTAATACCGCTAGAACCACCTATATATACGTACATAAATATACCTATGTGTGTATATGTATATCTCTATGTGTGTGAGGGTATCGCTGAATTTAATTTATGTGTATGCTGTACATGGGTGGTAGGTAATGTAGCGGTAACGTAGACTATTAAGTCGGATGATACCTAAAAGAAGATATCCCACTTATGCAGGTATGTGTGTGTGCTATTTATTTCTCTCTTTTTCTTATAAGTAGATTCAGCGTGGATATGAATCCATAAAGCCACTGAAAACTTTACGATATTTCCTGTTTGGTATATTGAATTAGTAAATGTGATAAGAACATTTGTGAATGTAATATTTTTTAAGGTTTTATATTGAATTCGCCTTGGTTGTTTCGCAGGATATGTGGAAAGTTTCAGAACAGGATCACAACAAAAAGAATATACATTAACATTCCTTCTTGTAACTTTACTCATTTCCAGATACAACTTTGTTATTTTTTATTTATTTATTCACAGTCATGCGATTCTAAGAGATTTATGTTGTCTCCTCATGTCTCTCTATCTCTCTCACTCTCTCTTAGAACAGAGACACATGCAATAAAAACTTGTCCAGTGGACAGAATCATTACTCAAAAGCAAATAGCTCCTAAACGAATTTTTTTTGTATATCTAATGGAAACATTAAATAAAGTTGGCAACGTGTATAATTTGGTATACTGCCCGTTACCTCTTATGTTTTTCATACCTCAGGTGAAATGTATTTCTATTTTTCGCAAAGCATGTACATATCAGGACAGTACCTCATATACGCTTCGACTTATGTTGGAAAGTGATGTTTTGATATATACTGGGTGATAAAAAAAAAATTACGTGAAAATTTAAATGGAAGACCCTGTATATTACTGCGTATTTTGGTAATATGGGCTAAAAAGAGGCAAATCGCTGTTATGTTTCTTACGTCTGACTCTAGCCGGCTTTGAGAAATTTAACTATCTTTGAAAATGTAAACCAACATTTAAGAGGAGTATCCGTCTTACGTATTTAAGCTAGATATTTTAAATTGTTTTTCTTTTTAGTCGAAGCATTAAACTTGATGGTCAAATAAAAATGATCCCCAAAAATTATACAGGGTTGGCGGAAATATGCCTTTGATTTGGACTACCATTCAAGCCAAATAATGTTATTATATTAAATGGATAACCGCGTATTCATTATCGTAATTTTAACCATATATGAAAGCGTATTAAGGTTTCCTATATTTATCTTAATTTTTTAGTAATTAAGCAATTTCTTAGTTATTAGTTCTAAAAAAAGTAGGCTTTGGACGAAGGTGACGTTATTATTACTGCTCACAACTGTACTGCTACTACGTTACTCCAACTAGTTTTTCTTTTATACTAATTTAAATGAAGCATTGTAAATAGCGAATACATACTTTATTAAGCGAATAACACACTTAAATGTAAAAAAAGTAATGTTTTAACAAGTGTTTAAAATGATATTCGTCATTTTCAATTTTTTTTTTTCAAGAACGGCTAATAAGGCAAGGAAACGTAACAGTAACATACCTTTATTTAACCCGTACTAGCAAAATATGCAATAATATATAGGATATTCCATTTAAATTTTCGGGTAGCTTTTTGAGTCACTCAGTATATATCAAAAGAATGTTAAAACTTGCTCCCAGTGAAGCTACATAGCCCCTAACATAATTTTAAGAATATTTTATCGCTTTTCGTATATAAGCCATAAGCCAACACGAATGTGGTGCGTCATCTCAATAGTGGGATATTAGGGTGAAACTTACACCTAATATTATTTATTTACGTTATTATAACTCGAAATTTCAATTACTTGAACATTACACTTTATATCTTACTTTATTTACTTATTTATCTGATTATTACTCGAATTTTGGCATTTTTAAAATTCTTCTTTTATTAATTTTTTGTTAATTTAAATTAATTTAGAATTTTGAATAGCAGAATATTCTGAACTAATCGAAATCTCCTGACAGGATCCTCAAATTTGGGATGTTACAATGAAATATAAATTTGAGAATAGCCACAAGTTCAGTTTGTATTCAGTTTATATTCACTTACAGCAAGTTCAATCAAAAACTACTTACAGCTGTAAGTCGTCATGTGCGTTTTTAAAATTCCTCGTTAAAAGACCGAAGAAGAAGACCCGAGACTTCAAGAGCAATTTACAGAGTACTATATTCAAGAGCGGATCGGTTGTGGCCATGATCTGGGATGCAATTTCTATGAAACACTAACCGGCCCTGTTTTTATTGCTAGGGAAAAGCGTGATCCTGAGAAAAAGTGGCAACAATCGTTCGAGATTATATTTAGGCTTGACCCCGATAGAATATTTACGGGATGAGCTATCCCAGAGCTTATTGTTACAGCAGAAGAAGAATGGCTTGTCATCCCACCAGAAAATATCGAATTCGATTAGGTTTATGCCTAACTGTATGCGAAATGTTATTAGGGTAAGAGAGAGTAATACCTACTATTCGAAATTAAGATTTGGTACCGAATAATGTTATTTATTATAATTGTTAGTCATAAGCGTTATTTGTTAGCTTTACTTATGAGTCATGAGTAAAGTTCGCCACTTTCCGTGCACTTGACGAAATTAGCAGAGACTAGACAGACTCGTGTTTATTCGTCTCGTGGGAATGGGTTCGTGTTGCCTACTGGTTTCCCTGAGAGTCGACAAAACACGAATCTGCCTAGTCTCTGCTAACTTGGGAAGCACACGGAAAGTGGAGGACTTTAGTCTGATGAGTCATAATATTCATTTAATGTCTTTAACTTTAACTACAACAACCTTTTCTTTCTTTTTTTTTAATTAACTTCGAGTGTTTTATAGATAGCATTAAGTCTGATGTAAAAAGTGTCTGCGATAGTATGAATAAAGTAATGGTTTAGACCCCATCATATTGTCAAAATTTGACTAATGTGTGGATAAACGTCGAAATTAGAAATGTTATAAAAGAAAAAATATTGGTGTAATAATGTTTCGCAAAAATAATAATCTAATACATACATACCTTACGTATTATGGGTTGGATCAATGTCGCAAAACATCGTACACTTATAAAGTGGAGTATCAAATGCAGAATTAAAGGCACAAACACAATTATTGTGTGTATCTTCCCATACCTTGCAGGCAGTGATATTTTAAACTTATCGCTCTGATATAAAGTAGTGCAATTTTTGCGAAAAATTTTCCGGTGCTGGTTCACATTAATCTGTGGCTTTATCTTAATGATTCTTAGTCTAAAGTTAGAGGACTTTTAAAAATACTTGTAGATGATATCAGTACACCCGTATAATCGACTGTACCTACCTCCCTCTAAAACGTTACAGATATACCGTAACAAATAATTGTATTTTTGTAATTTCCTTGTCGTTGATGCCCAAATATGAATTCATTTTAATCAATAATGAGTTTATAGATATAATAACATAAATAATTTTGATGTTGTAAGTTTCAATGAGCGCATATTTGTGTTCTCTACTAATTCAGCGGGCTATTTTTCTGCAACACAAAAGTTACTAATAGTGAACTTTTGTGTATCCATACACTTAATCAAAAAAGAAGCGAAAAGCGCAAAAAGAGGCTGCGGATACGAAAGTGGATAGATAGAAGAGATTTACTTGGTGCTTCTAATAGATTATTAAATGAACTTACAATTAGTGCAGAAGATCCTAAAAGTTTTTGATTTTCTTTCGTATGAATGAGGATTTGTTTCATATTTTACTTAAGAAGGTAAAAATAAGTAAATATAGATATAGTTTGCATATCGTTATATTTCCTCTATGTTCTTTTGGTAGATAGAACATAAAATACAAAAATAAGGTACGGTGGTAAAACTGGAAATAGTATGTCGTTATATTGCAACTGGTGATTCGCTGTTCTCTTAAGAATACCTACATAGAGTACCAAAATGCTCAATAAGTCTAGAAATTGACTTACACATGTTTTGTCTGCCATTTATAACGAATTAAAGAAATTTATTCAGGTAACAAATAATAGATACGAATGTAGTAGCTTATGATACATTACATTAATTAAACCCAATTTTGATAGAGGTGATTATTCTTTCTCAAGGTTTGGCAGTGTTTTATCAATCAATAGTGCTATAGTGTTATTAGAGAATACTTTCTTGTTCAGAATGTTTTCTAGTTGTACTTAGACGAGCCTCTGTTGATAAATTTTGTATATTTTCCCGAGTTATAACGGGGAGCTCTAAAGGTAGAGCTTGCAATTGTGAGGACACACTTCCAAAAAGCAGAAACCTCTAATGAATATTCTGCTTTTTGGTTTTTTGATTCATCCCCATTTTTTTCTGCAGATTTTTATCGACGTGAGATTTTCATATTTCTTTTAGTTGAACTGGTTGGAATATTTTCTATGGAAGATTCCTCTTGAACTAAGGTGTCAGAATAGTTGTTAGTGCATAAAACCCTGTATTATAATGAAGAAGTTACTAGGCAAAATTTCATTTATGTTATTCTTGCCTCAACATAGCATTTCGCTAACAGCTTTGGCGCTATTGACGGAAAGCAGGTTATTATTCAGAGTTCATCAAATACTATACAATACAACACTCAACGGCCGGCCTGGACTAATTATTATATAATTAATTAAACCTGTGTAGTGCAGAGGTTGCCGATGTGTTGTTTATGGATACTTTTGATATTCTTCTAGAAATTTAAATATATTGAAGACGATTGTTATTACTTCTGACAAATTGTCAATACAGAATCAAACCTTTTCTGTAGGAAAATAGGTATAGTTTGAGAACAAATAATAAGTTATGTTCGGTTGTTATGAACTGCGAAGGTAACATATACACGGTGCTAGTGGCAGGGACAGTTGTAGTCATTATCACGAGAGCCCTATCGACTATCTAGCCAGCGAGTGATAGTTCTCTCATGACAGCAATAGAACTATTTTCACGACGTATACACGTTACTACTTTCATGACGTACTTTCGCGAGTTACTATCACGATAGTAACTATCGCATTCAACTATCACCGTGAATAAAAAGTGAACACCGCTTTCCAAATTTCATTCATAACTAGCTGTATCTAAAATGTTTCAGCATTTCAAGATCGTGAACGGTGTGGACATTTTCCTGCGTAGTATGCCCTGCATACCAGTGAAAATTAAATTTCGCTAGGGGCCTATTTAGGATTAATCAAGAGGCGCGAAGCGTTATCGTATTTAGCTCGAATTGGTACGTTCTCCGCGTCCTCACGTCCTCGAATTGCTTTACTGGTTGCTTCCACTACTACTGCGCTCAGAAACGTCTATGATGTATTCGCGCAGATTTATTAAAATAAATTGAAAGCACGGTTATATTCTATGGAGGAGAGATAAATGTAAGTGATCGGGCTGTGAGTCGGCTAGCGTCTCATTTCCTGCCAGGACGGCATCGATGCAGCCCCAATTCCTGCTGCTATCTATCCCTGCAGTCTCTTGCTATAATTCATCTAATCTATATTTTATACCGGACCGACGACGCCACCACAACTATCAACGTTTATAAATCGTTAAGATGTTATGTTACTACTTTTTGAGAGTTGATGATATTGTAGCTGCCAAAAATTATTTTGTGTTCGTTAATAAAGTTACTTTCATTTTTAAATAAGTAAATTACACAATACCTTAAAAATAAAAAGGTGAAAATACTATGAAGCAATGCAAAGTAAAGTTTTGTGAAAAACATGGCATGGGGTTGGAAGATATGATATTTATGTAAATATCAGATATGTATCAGAATGTTGGTATTTGTCTTTAATAATACAACATTCAATTGCACATTTATATTGAAATAAGATATTACCGTCATCACCACGCCGATGACGCCGGGCAGACAGAAACATGTCCATGAGTAGCGTTTTTTTTTCTTTTTTGCATTGGTTGGTTGATTCCATTAATACCACGAGGAAGCTAGCATTGTTTGCTTTTGTTTCTAGGCATTTTCTGATGTGTTCTCGTTAGTATATTACGATAGTATGAGAAGTACCTGTGTTTGGAGACAGATGTGCAAAAATCTGCATTACCGAGCTCGTCTATCATTTCGGAGAGATGCATCCAGTATGGTTGTTTTGAGAGCTGTTAAAAGTCATCAAGTTTATGTACTTGTGGGATCGTGGAAAAGCAACAATATTAGTCAGTGATTCGATTTCTGTTTTTGGATGGAAAAACGTGTGCAGAAATCAGACAGGTTGCGGTCTATAAGGACCTTCGATGACTGCTAAGCATGGCTGAACACCAGTCTTTGATGAGATATGATCAATAAACTTCACGATGTCGTGTTAGCGATCGCTGGATGAAAATTAAAGACGTTGCTAATATGGTAAACATCTTAATTGAACATACTTTACGAAAAATCGAGTATGAGAAAGCTATTGGCGAGATAGGTGCCGCATCTGTGTGACGATTAATCAAAAACCGAATCGGATGCGATAACTTCAAAGCGATGTTTGGACAAGTTTAAGCACAATACGGGTGAGCTTCTGTGATATTATGTAACTGTAGATGAGACATCACTACATGCCAGACACCAAAGCGAGTCGACAAAATGGGTCTTTCCCTGTGTACACCAAAGAAGGTGAAGGCGATTCCATCAACCGGAAAGTTATGGCGACGATCTAATCGTAATCAAATAAGATTATCTTATTTGATTACTTGGAAGAGGGAAGGGCAATCAGGAGATAGTAATATGCTGATTTATCAGCAATTGAGATAAAAAACTCTTCAGTTACGGTACGAACTGGTGCCCCATTCATCGTATTCGCCCTCTGTGACTTCTTTCTTTTTCGAAACTTGAAGCTTGAAAAAGTTGAAACAACGCAGCACAGAAAGTATAAAGCTACAACGAGATTATGTCGAAAAATAAGCCTTTTGATCGCCCGCGGAAAGAACGGATATTTATTTCTGAAAAAGAAAACAAGTGTGAAGGACTAATAAACAAAGGTGATATCTATTTTCCAAATTTGTCAATTACAACTAACTGTATTATACCGGTAAATTCAAAATTCTATTGTTGCTAACAGCTAATTGCAGAAGAATTAAGATTGGAACTGTCTAGCTGTTAAGATGACCATTAGGTTACACTATCGGCGCCATAAACAATGAAAGTGACCCTTTGCCTGTTCGGTTTAATAAAATTGCAAGAGTTTTTAGGAAGTTTTACTTACTTCTTCCATTTTTGAGTAACTTTATATACGGGAGCAGTTGCAAGAAACCAATTTCTTAAATCAAATGTGAGAAATGTGCACAAAAGTAGCTATTACTTTGGTAGGGTATTAATCATAATATATCTAAACATCATACACGTGCGCTTTCAGAACATTAAAAGTGCGTACAACGACATTTTTCACAAGTTTTAAAGAAGGGCAATTTTGCAAAAATGTATAACTGATTACCAATTGATTTCGTCATTATGGTTACGCACTAAAACAAAACTCATAAAATAGTACTTTATAAACACTCTAATGATCCAGGTGAGAACATCATTGTCATATTATCTGATACCTCTCTTGTATTGTAAGCTAAACGAAAACGGCATTGAGGGTTCGTTCACGCCCATTAATAAAGCTAACTCGTGCTCTATTAAAACCGATAATGGATGTAGTTCTCAATAAGAGGTATCATTTATAATGGACTTGAATGCCTATATATCAATTCATGCTTGTGTATAAATATGTAGATTCATTCCCATTTCGTTTGCCATCACTCTACGGAAGTAGCCGGCATCTACAAGAGATGTAATATCCCGCTGTCTGGCGAACTGATTAATGACGGATTAGATGACTCAAACATACAAATAAGTCCTGGCAATTATATATACTTGTCAGTTATTTACTGTACATTCATGTTTACTTCGATGATTTTTCTATACTAATATACATTATATACATTTGGAGCAACACGTACAAAACATTTAGGTACAACGTTTGTAATTAATTGGTTATTTTAATAAGTAATTATAACAATTTGGTTCAAATTTATGAAATTGTATAACCAATATATACAGGCTGCTCCAAATTCATGAGGCACTTTAAAGATCTCTTACTATAAGATAAGCATAAGCTTAATTTGGCAAGGTTTTTACATATAATACATCATTATTAGAATTGGTTTCAAACACATATCCAACTTTTTATATAGAATACGAGTGACGTATCTATTTTTTATTCCAATTTTGCCACTGGAGTTGAAAATTATTTTATGTTATGCAGAGTTCGTGTTTGACCCAGGTGGGAACACAGTACACAAGGCAACCAAACAATATCTTTTATGCTTCAACACACGGAGTCATTCGAATTCTCTAGTATTGCACTATATTTTAGAGATCGGTTGCTGGGAAACAACCTGCTATTTTGCAATTGCTCACTACTGTTAACACGGAGTTCGAAGCAGTATTAAGGAATGTTTGCTTGCTTATTTCATTGTGGTAACAAGGGGGCATGTCAGATTTCGGCTTTTTGTGTAATTGTTGACAATCTAATTAATTACTATTAACTACTACTGTAACTAATTATACTTTTAAGAGATCATAGCAAATCTGTGCATAAAATCAACTAATGTAACTATCTGCAAGCATTCGATATTTAGGATTTCCATATGTAAAGGTTTGCATCTGACACAATTGATGTCGGTCAGTAGTATAGTATGCGCAATTCTTATTCTTCTTTAAAAATGAGACTTTTGGTTTTTGTTCCTCGCTTAGAAGCACTGGAACTCAATACTATCTATGCACACACATGCAACAAAATCAATGGAATGTTTCAATAAATGTACAATGATATTTCATGAATCTTTAAATCTGCTGGTATTAAAAATTTGAGTAAGCATGTATATTTCTTGAAGTTCCGAATAAGTTCGTCTGACTTCGGCCTATATTTCCTACATCCGAAGAACAGGTGCATAGCAAAGAGTCTTACTCCGATGCGATGAAGATGTTTCTTCACTGCACAAGTCCGATGCGCAAGCGGCTGAAGGAAGCTGTAAACCTTCTTGATGTCTACGGAAAACATGAATGCCATGAATCCAGATTGACGTATTTTTGGATCCCATAATAGTTAAATCCTCTCAAAGCTGTAGAAGTGTCCCATCATGTTTGCCACTCTTGAAACATTTTTTGAGGAAGAAAATAAAATTGGAAAGGTCAAGTTTAACAAGTTGTTGCAAGAAATCGGTTATTGAATATTAGCTGGTTTCAAAAACGCAAAATGTATCATCCATGTACCGTATGTAATCCAAAGCTGGAGAAAATAGGCCAATGTATTCTTAACTCATTAACGGCTGAAAACGAAACATTAATTTTTTTTTTATTACGATTTATAGCACAAATTTGTTATGCCAGAAGTGTCGTCTTCGAAACATTATTTTTACTATGTTAGAGTTATCAAACTTGTCTCTTTTATGTAAAGGTTATTTAGTTGGAACATATTAATGAGTATTTAAAATTATTTTGTTTTTTATGATTATTTTTACCCTTGGCTAGGTGTGGAAAATCAATTTATCAGTGAATAAGACAAAGTCAAACCAGTCAGGTTATTTACCACGTCAGAGCCCATTACAACTCACAAACAATACTTGATTAGTGTTTTGATATCTTCGCCGCGCAGATTTTATTGATATAAAATATTGGTATAGAGCACTTTAAAAATCCGACGTATACGCTTGCCAGGCTTCCACCCGTTTCTTGGTTTCTTGGTAATCTTTCTAGTACTTGTGGAATTAGTAGTAAATAAGGAGAAATGTTAATTGCTCTTATAGATAGGTGTAGGCACCCTGTGTGTAGTATAAAGGACAATTAGACTTGCTATTTATTTGTGTAATAAAATACTTAGTGTTCAATTCAATATACATAAATTGAGGTAATAATGCATTGCAGAGATCCTTCATTTTCTCACATTAAAAAAAAAATGTGAGAAAATAGTGGAAGGTTTAGGCAGTTTTACAACATGCAGCAGCTCAGAAGAAGCTCCATGCAACTGAGAGTGAAACGTCGGCAAACTCATACAATTACGACGCGGTTTCAACCTGAAAACCTATATTCTTAAAAAAACAGAAAGCAACGACCGCGGAAGTCTACAGCAACATCTTCTCTTCGTTCGGAAATTAAATCCCTGACCCTGTACGTTTGAACGTAAATTAAAAAATTGGTGTATTTTTGTAATTATAAATTGATGTAAGTAATAATGATTTCTAGTAGCTTATAAAACGTTGTGTACCTATGTTTAAAAAGTAGCGTAGCAATTAAGGCTCTTAAACGAATAGATTTCGTATAAGTATTAACTATTATTATATACATGGTCAAATAAATACCTATCCTATTACTTCAAGAAAAAACATTAATCTGATAATGCCGGCAATAGGTATCAAAATAAGACCATGATTCACTACCCAGCTGGATCTCGCTAACAGAAATTCAATTTAAAATCTACCTAAACAAAAAGACCACCGCTGTGATTCAATAACACCAATCGCCTCGTCTTAGTTATTAGTTAGTACATACGGATGTAGCACCATTCTTGTATGTATCTTCACGCAATCAGACATCTGCCGCCTATAAACGTATTAGCTGAACGTATCTTGTTTAATAATGGCGTAATCCTTTAACACACTAAATGATACGTTTAATGAGTGGTTGAACGTAGAAAACATGTTTGTTTTAAAATGACGTGAAAAGCATCAGTATTTACTAAATATTTCATTACGTTTAGTAATGTGTATCTATGTTTGGTCATAAATTTCAAGGGTGGTGCAAAGTAAGTGCTATTAGTAAGGTGCTGATGTTTCTAGTGCTAAAAAAAACATCTTAGAAAAAAATTGAATTCTCATATTGTATTGTATGGAACAACTTGTATATGTTTAAAATATTTTTTCAAAGATAGTTCCATTTATGGTATATTTAAATAAGTATTGTCATTGAGCGAATAATGAAAATATAATGGGTAGTTTAATTTATGCCCGTACGTTTTCATTGTATAAAAATCTATATTTTAAAACAAAACAAAGACTGTAATAGCGTTCGAAAGCGTCAAAAACATACTTGTCAAATATTTTCTGGGCATCTAATTATTAAAAAAATAGCGTTTACATAAGAATAATCCATTTCATGAATTGTTTTATGCGGTCCTATACAAAGTATCTGCTAAAGTATCGGCACACTCTACACCACACAAGTTATTTGTTAATTTCATAATGTCATTACTAACTAGACAATTTTGTTTACATTTCCGGAAACGATACAAGGGCTGTAGAAGATGATGTATAGTCGTCTGAATTAGTTTTTTTGTATGATTGTACGTATCTATAAAAATAATGTACGGCTCTGAAATTTTGGTTGGCTGTATTATGGGTAAAGTTCTATTTGTTACTGATATTTTTAATTTCGGTGTGCCCTTGATTAAAGCAAATACGAATATAAAATCGTTGCTGCGAGTGCTTTTCTAGTCCACCTCACACTGCTCTTTGGCTCCCGGCGGATATTACCTGCGAAACAACGAACAAAATACCTTTTGATGCCGTCCAGTTACAATACAAGGTGGAACTAGTATTAGTAATTCTGCGTCTAATAACAAGCGCAAAAGATTTTCATGATGTTGATCATTTAAAGTTATTTGTCATAATAGTTTTAGTTATTAAATTATGTCGTTAAATTTACGATAATAAATAAAAATAAAAATAAACTCACTTACTAATCATTTTTTTGTCGAAGAAATAAGCAGAATTTCCTTGCTTGTGGAACTTGTGGAACCACTGAAGTTGGTGGTTTTAATTTCTGCTTCTAGAATAAATGTACCGAAAGTTCTGCTTTAATAAGTCTAGAGCATTAACAATAAGTCAAGTATTTACCCACTGCAGCACTGGAACACTAAAATACTTCACTATCACTCTTATCACAACATTTCACTAAACATTGGCTTCAACGTCACTGGTTCAACATTTTTGTTTTTCAGATGGTTATCTGGTACCTAAACGCGTTTATCGAGAAATCGAGTCTACTGATAGCAAAGCTATTTTGCTCCAAATTCAATACAGTTTATTACCTCCTGTGGCCAATTTTTTCCTACGAAACTGATCTTAAGAATACCTTGGCATATTTTCTACGGCTTTGGATTACTACGTATATGACATATTTTGTACTTTTAACACTAGCTAATATTTACTTGTTATTGAAACAAATAAATTAAAAGTTTTAAAACAGGTAACGGTTAATTTTCTTTTTATATCAAAAATAGAAATAAGTTGGAAGTATAGATTTATTAGTCGACAACGGAAAGTGGCTACATTGTGTCATTTTTTTATTACTTCAGAACAAATTTGAACTTTGGTGGGCTTATACTGCATCACGTTCTAATTTTGGAATGTATCGTTGCTTTCGGTTTGCACGAAAGTGTCCCTAACTTTCGATTTTTTAACGGAACACTCTGTATTGTTACGAATATTTTTTGAATCAGCGGATCGTTCTTATAAGAATAATTTGCACCAACATTTATGTGTTGGTGACGAATCTAGGAATATTGCACATGGTTGGTAAATAAAGATAATTTCATGCAGATGGTCTATTTAAAAATCAACAGTTAGAAACACTTCTAACTTTCAACCAACTTTACATTAAAAATCCCAAAAATCATAATGTGATGTAGTATAAACTTTCCAAAGTTCAAATTTCCCGTTGTCACCTGATAGAAATAGTAGATTTAGATACAGAATACTTTCAGTAATTTAGTTTTTGGTACGTCGTTTGATTTCTTCTTGAAAAAAGGCAAGTGTCAACACGATCTTGAAGAAATCATTAAAATTGCTACCTTTAACTATAGTCAAATATAAACATGTTAGAAGGTATCGGCAATAGCGATAGGAAATATGTGGTTTTCCCGCGGAATAATTATTCTAGAGTTTTAGGAATTCCCAAGGATCAAGTAGAAGAACGAATATATTAGAAATTTATAAAATATCATGGGCAGAGCATCTGGCTCATCTTCAATCTAGAATGTTTGTCAAATCTAATGTGACTCTACATATATTTGAAAAAAAACTATAAGGTGAATAAGATAAAGTTAATTATGAAGACATGGAAAATTATAATAATAAACATATTTTTTGAATTCATATTTGGGATCCTTTAATAACAACATTTAATTTTTGTTAAGTCAGATATAATTCTTTACTTGAGGAGTAATATTTGGGATGATAACTTAGTTATCTAAACGAGCGGCCAGTTTTTGGGACGTATTATGAAGTTTGTATTGTAAATAATTATTAGTTTTGGAAAGCGGTCCGAAAAAAGTAAATTCCATTGTCATAATATTGTTAATAGTAATTATTAACTATATTTGCTGTTAAACTGCTACCAATTCTGTGATATTTTGATTTCATTAAAATTGCGTATTTTCTATGGTATTAGTGTGTACTGCAATTTTTACTTAGATTTGTGCATCTAAGGACTACACTTACGAATAATTGCATTTATAAGATTCATTAATTAAAATCACCGTCACTGCGTTTGTTATTCTGACATTTGCATGTGTAATGTCGGCGAAGTGATCCGACTTACTTTAAAGTGCATTAGCCATTTCCAAAGTCACGAGTATTGCTATTAGTTGATTCCACCTGATTTATCGAATACCAGCCTCTCACTTAGTGAATATTCATGAAACCAAATCGCCAAGATCTGGGGGAGTTATATTACACTACGGAGCAGTTCTGTGTCTTACTAATGTATACGTCTTTAGCAACTTAATCACTTTAGATAAGAAAACA
Organism: Oryctes borbonicus; assembly: GCA_902654985.2. Lineage (NCBI taxonomy): Eukaryota > Metazoa > Arthropoda > Insecta > Coleoptera > Scarabaeidae > Oryctes > Oryctes borbonicus. The sequence continues at coordinate 13,679,829 of LR736859.1, read as the reverse complement.
GTTATTTTATATTTCAACATTATTTTCGTTCTGTGATTTTATCGTATGTTTATATTACACGCTCCTATAATACATACGTATACACATTTAGATATATGGCCTACAATAGTAACATTAAAAATGTGCATACATTATGGTAATTCTTTCTAATCGATATAAGCGTTTCCATTATCACTTTAATATGCTGTTCAAATCGATGCGGGTTTTAAAAAATACAGTTGCTGTATGTCATATCTGATGGTATATTTATTACCCACGGTCCACGGTTACCGTAACTATAACAAATACTTAACAATCAGATGCAATGACCGAGAAAACCTGCACCTATAGTATTACTTGCCCACATACACATACTTCCCAAACTTCTTTAATTGTAAAATTACGCCTATTGTATAAATTGTAGGAACCTACATTTTCTGATGACTAACACACCTCATAGTGTAAAAAATATGCAAAAAATATGTTCGTGTGTATGGGTGACCGATAAGTAGCGAACCAGGCGTTTAGTTTATTTTAAATGAAACACCTGTGTATTATTGCATTTTTGATTACTTCGTCCAGAAATAATCCAGTATATTGTGATTTCTGAACAGATTTCGAGATATTTATTTTCTTCTCAACCGCTTTAATTTATATAGGCATAGTTATTTCCTTCAACAAATACGAAATACTTCTCTCTATCTAAACATTATGAAATATAATTATTTTACTTATTTAAGAAAAACATCTTGCAGAAACTGATCTTTGCGTACTAAATTTTAATTAAATTTGCTAACAACTAACAATTGTTAACCGCTTGCCCACTACTACTCATAAAATAATGTCTTACGAATCAATTGCCTTTCGTCTATATTCCAATACTTTTGTCCAAATCCAGACTAATTCGATGTTCATGAGAAACACGGTCGCAGTCTATCTTTCGCTGAGGTATATTTTCAATTTTAGCACACCTAAAATATACATACGTTATAAATGTTATTAAATTGTTCTAAAACACTCGGAAATGTTAGTCAAACAAAGAAGATAATATAACGCCTAAACGCGCAAGATACAACATCGAAATGATCAAGGTTAAAGACATAGTCAACTCGTATCGGCATTATTTTGGTTATGGCTGGTGGTATCACTAGGCGAAGATTAAAATAATTACCAGTTACGATTAGAAACGAGCAAAGAACATTCTATTCTTCCCATACTCTTGTAGGACTCGACGTAAACAGTTTCGTGTTGCATTGGCTTCACTAAACAGATACTTCTACTATTCCAAGTTTTTTAGTTATGCAAACGAGTACCTTCGCAATGCCAAAATATTTTTGGTCTCCCTTAAATGAAAAGAATATTTTGTTTTTTCATTTAACCAAACGCTGTGAGTTCCGAATAGCGAACTAGGATAGCCTATATAAACAAAAACGTTCTCGCTATTGTATTAGGTAACACACCAGCAAAATGTAAGACATACCATTTTTGTGAATCTTAATAGGCATTGATTATTAATAAAGCTTTTAATTGCAGGCGAATCGTTAGAGAAATTACCTTCTTCGCTTGAATACAAGGAAGAAACGGATAATATCAAAAAAGGTAAAACGTTTTCTGTTATCTTGCATATAACAATATAGTATACCACTTAACGTGACTCTTTGGTTTTGTAATATTTGCATGTATTCTACATAGAGTTGGTCGTTTTAGGATACAAAATTAGGGTTTCAAGGCGTACTTATATAAACAGTGAGGTTAGCTGGCGTTTTTAGAATAAACAGCTCGGATTCTATTTTTTCTGAACTAACTTATGGTGTTAACTTTTCGGTGTCACCGAAAGTGATGCCAAATTTCTTATCTCAAATAGTACATCCTCCAAATTTTTATCTTTTTGAAAAGGTAATCCAAGAATACCACACGTGGCTTTATGAAAAACATACCACGATATGCAAGTTTTAATAATCTGTTCTTGTTTCTACGCCTAGTTTGCTAGAAAAAAAGTTGTCAAATTGTCTCCAATGACGCCAAGTTCATACAAAGAGTTCGTTGCTAGGTAACGTAGTCACAACAACTGTCAATCATATAATTCTTAATTTTAAAAGCAAATATTATTGTTGCAATTTATTTTTCCTCTTCGTTTTCTTATTGTTTTCTATTATTTTTATCAGTTTTCTTAAAAAATTAGTTTCGATGACACAGAAATCAATCGAACTGCCAAAAGTTGATCAAAGAAGCTTTTGTCGTTAAGAAGTTAGTATGGGTGGGAGGTACTTTGGGTCCTCATTGTCTGATGTATATATAGATTGAGAGTCGGTCCTATAGTCACACTTACCTTGATCGTATATATTCGGAGCGGGAGAGGGGATGTTCGTTTTTTCTCAAATATATATTATGTTACGGCTCTTAACTGTCAGCCGGTTACTGTTGAGATTTTAGTTTTAATATATTATCTACCAAAAAGGTAATACGTCAAAACTAAAACATTAATTGTAAACCGTTAAATTGTAAATTGACAGCTGACGCATGGCTTAATACGTATTTGAGGAATGAATGAATATTCCCTCTACCGTTTCGAATATATCCGATCAAGGTAGCTGCGACCATAACACCGACTCTTAATCTGTATACAAGATATACAGGATGAGTCAATAGTGCGAGGTTCTACGATAGCATCTTTACTATTTGTAATTGAAAGAAAGTCCCAGTAGGTACAAAAATTGATTTGATATCTAAAGGTGAACCAGAAGAAAGTTACATATTAAACTTGCATATTTGACTTCTGCTAGAGAATCTAGGATCCCTTTATACACCATTATCTATAACTATGGTTAGCTGCTTTTAAAATATTTACGAAAAATAGTTTTTGAAGTACGTAGGTTTTCGTCCTTGCTTCAAATAGAACAACTGTATATTTAAATTGTTGATGATAGTTTGCGTTAATTATATAGAGCATTCCCTATCCCTGAAGCTAGTCGTTTTTGAGATATTTTGCGTTTTCGACTTATTGTCGGTACTGTTGGTAATAAGGCATCAAAATTTTAAATTTGAACACACGTTTCTATTTGTATTCCTTTATTCCTACAAGCCATGGATTTTCTCTTCCAGATACATATTTGCGTAACATTGCAGACATTAGTTTAATTTGCAGTATGCAATGATTCAAATACAACAAATAGATGTTTATTTCTCTTAAAGATATTCATTAAAAATAATCTATAAATACAATTTTTTTTTTTGTAAAATTCCATCTACTCGAAATGACTACTGGCTAGTAATATACGGAGGAAACTGCAAGCATGCATAAATAATAAATAGAGAAAATAAGTAGACAAATGTAGATTAAAGTTTAGTGTAAAACTATGTTACCAAATTTTACGCGCTAACGAGTTTAACTCGAAACAAAATAC